>JASEVX010000004.1:119049995-119244581 GCA_031761405.1 Serripes groenlandicus
CAACTTCGACATTCTCAATTGCATTGGTATCATAGCAGTTACGATCCTCACTGCAACAGTACCTAAGTAGTTTGTAATAGAGTCATTGCATTCACACAGTACTGCAATCTCGTAGTAGAGCACAAGGTTTGAGTACTTTCAGACCTTTGATTATTTATATTCCATACTGAAAGGGTACCATTCTACGTCACATCATACCACTCTCACGTTGAGACCTCGGTATCCTACCAGCTTTTAGGTCCCCTAGTTACGAGTTATGTTATGTAGGTTCCAAACATCCCCCTGAAAACATAACACAATCTCACCCGGTCGCATGTAACTGAGCTTTTAAGAATTTTACAATACATGTACAGGAAAATGCTGGGAATTGCGATTTTGCAATTGACAAAGAATGCTTGTTTCATTTTGATTGATGAATAATTTACAATAGAGGTAATTGATAGTTACAATTAACGGTAATTGAGAATATATAATCAAAGCTAATTAATTTTAATTTATTGATGCATTTTAGATTTTACTAATAGAGGTTATGAAATTTTACAGTTAAATTTATAATATAACAAAGACATATATTTTTATATCATTAATGGCAATTGATATATTATCAACGAAGGCAACTATACATTGCCATTGATTGCAATTGATATTAAACACAACTCAAACTCAACTCAAATAATTCATTAGCAAGTTGGCACTAAATGTGCCATTGGCCATAACAAATACATACAAAATGGTTGATGTGTTGACATGCAAAAAGCATGACTACAAAATATCATCACATGTATAACAAAACTATTCATATATACATTATAACATAACTATTGATAGTATAAGGTTTTTTTTGTGGTTATGATCCAAATGGCAGGTATCGATATCGTATTTGAAGCTTCATTAATAAATCTAGCATGGACTACTTTGTAAATTTCTATTTTTAGTTGACATTAATCGCATTTTTTTTTTAAACAATATTGTAAAAGACGGTTTAAATACTTGTTATGTGGACATGTCAAGACAAAGTGGTATTCACTTTCCAACGCAAATTGTTGCATAAATTCACAGTATCTTTCATTTCTCAGCAATAGTTATATATCTACCAATTTCAACGGCTAGCTTATGATCTGATATACGTATTTTTGTCAAACAAATTCTTAATCTATCATTTTTTATATTTTCTAGATAGGATTCGAATTCAAAAGTCGCGTTTAAAATCTTTATAGTAATTTAGTTTAGATGAACTTTGATGTCTGAAAACCACTTTTGAATAAATTGATCCCTCATACGGTTCTTAATTATTGGAAAATAATTGCAGTCTCGATCAAAATGTGCCCAAACAAAACATAATCCCAAATCTGATAATTGCTGTGTAATTTTATAAACCCAGCTTGTTTTTAAATTTAAAAGATGAAATAACTGTCGTTATATACATCGTTTTAAACTTGTTATTGATGAACGCTTTACTTTAAGCCAGTATTTAAGTAATTTGTCCAAGCATACGATATTAAACACATGATATTTAAACAGAACAGAACAGAACATTATCTGCATATCTCTCAGGTACAGATATTGTACAGCATGAGGAATAACATTAAATACATACATTGTCTATATATAATTTCAGCCACGTGAACAAGAACTTATAACCAAGATATGACATAAAGAAGGATATTTTAATTTAGGTTTTTACTTTATTAGGCTATATACATATGTGTGTAATTAAAAAGAAAGAGAGGAGCATGTGAATACTGGGAATAAGGACTTATATTATAGTTTATACAGAGAAAATGTGTTATCAAACGTAAGGGAACAAACAGGCACTTACACATAAAATGAAATTATTTGATTACATACGTTTATGCACACATATTTACATGTATAATATGCACATACACTTGTAAAATTTTGCCTATCTAGCGCATCATATGAGGAAGGTAATCTAGTGACATTTTTCAAATATCAATTAATAACCGAAATCGATCATTTTTTCAAATTATGTGAAGAAACAGTGAACACAACATTTGTTTTAAACCATATTCTGCTTTTCTCTCACTATTCTTTAGCTCTTCCAACGGTACTTTAGATAAATATATATTTATCGGACATATGCAGTATTATTAATTACAATTTTAAAAAAATGATGACAATTGAGATTTTACCATTGATGGCAATTGAGATTTTCGCATTGATTGCAATAGAGATTGTACCATTGGTTACAATTGAGAGTTTTCCATAGGTTACAATTGGGATTTAACCATTGGCTGCAATTCAATTGACTGCATTTAAAATTTTACCATTGATGTTTTACCATTGATGGCAATTGATAGTTTTCAATTGAAGGCGAATGAGATTTTAGTCATTTTACCATTTATTTTAATGATGCCGATTGATAATTTACAATTAATGGAAATTTAGATATAACCATATATGGCATTTGATATTTTGCCATTGATTGTAATTTACGTTTTTCCCTTGATGGCATAAATGACCTTTAGCACTGGTGACATTTGAGATTATACCATTGATGGCATTTGAGATTTTTTAATTGATTGCAATATCCATTTTCCCATTGATTCCAATTGAGATTGTACCATTAAATGCAATAGACATTTCAACATTGATTGTGTTTGAGATTTAACCATTAATGTCAATTTATATTTTACCATTGATGGCCACTGAGATTTTACCATTGATGGCAATTGAGATTTTACAATTGATGGCAATTTAGATTTTAACAATGATGGCAATTGTTCATTAAAAAATAATACAAATTGAGATGTTACAATTGATGGCAACTGAGATTGTAAAATTGGTTACAATTGAGATTTAACCATTGGTTGCAATTGGGATTTTAACATTGATTGCAATTGGGATTTTAACATTGGATGCAATTAAGATTTTAACATTGATGGCAATTGTTGATTAAAAATTGATGAAAATTGATAGTAACTGAGATTTTACAATTGATGACAATTGAGATTGTAAAATTGGTTGCAATTGAGATTTTAACATTGATGGCAATTGCTAATTAAAAATTGATGAAAATTGATAGTTTACCATTGATAATAACTGAGATTTTAACATTGATGGCAATTTTAGATTGTAAAACTGGTTACAATTGAGATGTAATCATTGGTTGCAATTGGGATTTTAACATTGATTGCAATCGATGTTTTATTATTGATTGCAATCGATATTTTAGCCCTGATTGCAATCGATGTTTTATCATTGATTGCAATTGAAAGTTTACTAGTGATGGCAAGTGAAATGTTACCATTGATGGCAAGTGAAATGTTACCATTGATGGCAAGTGAAATTTAACCACAACATAACATAACATACACTTTATTCACCCAGTAATTGTAATTGACATTTTGTCCATTCATTACAACTGATATTTTACCATAGTTGGAATGGACAGTTTTCCATTGATTACAATTGATATATTTTACCATTAATGGCAATTGATGATTTACCATTTATGATCATTGAAATTTTAGCATTGATGACATTTGAGATTTTACCATTGATGAAAAGTGATATTTTACTATTATTCATAGCAATTTATATTTTACCATTGATGGGAAGTAAGAATTAACCATTGGTGACAAGCGAGATTTTACAAATGATTTAAAATCGATATTTATTCCCTTCGGCCCATTATACATAATTTAAATGTACATAATAAATTCATTGAAGTGACATCATAAACTGTTTGAAGATATTCAAGTATAGAAATAATTAGTATACGACACATACTTTATGATTTTATTAGAGACCTGTTCATCTAAAGGTTATTGTCTGGTTTTAAACGCCTCAATTAGATATTGTATCAGTGAATTTACATATGTGGGTCTACATTCACTCACTATGTCATTAAAACAACCTTGTAGTTGGGTATGAATTTGTCCAGACTTCTTGGAAATAAAAAAGCCGAAGTTTATTGTAAACTGAACAAACTAACAAAAAGTGCAATTCATCCTCAACAACAAAGCAGTTTCTAACAAGATAAATATTACAGAATCTCAAGCAATAATCAATCTTTTGATGTCTAACCTTTTCTACATTTAAACAATGACTAGAACATCTACAATGTGACAATATGCGACGAATATAATATGAGATATCCATGGAAAGATACATTTCTACATTTAAAAGAGATTTTAAGTGTTGATAATATTTTGACTTATGTGAATCTCTGAGTTGGACGTTGTTTAAAGCACTTTAAAAACTGACTACAATTTCCAACACCGTCATTTATCCATACGTACCCAAAACCATACTCATATAACAAATGTTTAATTTTAGATGCCCATGTCTTTCTGCCATTTTCATCTAGCCTTCTAAGCATATGGTAGCATTGTTAAGGATATCTTTTAGTAGGCATTTCTGTAAGTTTTATCAAGTTCTATATACGTAACAGAAAGAGGATATCTACCGCATTCACTTAAGGCGAAACAATCGGCGGTATTTTAATTAAGACAACATATGCGTTTACAAAAAATCAATGTGCACTTTTCTATGGTGTGATTATATTCATAACCCCAAATATCGGAAATAGGTTTTATCATAGAATCAAATAGTCTAAAAGCATCTTTCGGATTAAAATATCCAAATTTGTTTTGCGATCTATATATTTTAAAACAAGCTTTTTTAGCTTGGTTTGGTTGGTTTGTTTTACTTGTTGTCCAACAAAGTTTCAACTTCACTGCTATCATAATACCATTTTTCCTTGTTTTTTAAAACACCACGATTTCGGAAAACTATCATTTTTGTTTTATCTAGATTTAATTTCATTACAACGGATAGACAATATTTATGTATCACATTTAATTGTTTCTGCAAATGGAATATAGTGTCTGAGACACAAGAAACGTCGTCTGCAAATAGGATACACCGTACACAAATACACCGTACACGTACATTTTTGTCGTAAATATTCGATCAAGTCGTTTATAAACAGAGTAACCAGGATCGGGGAACTCCCACAACCTTGTTTCGTTCCTCTTTCACATTTAATTTGTGATAACAGATGGGAAGTTAGATTTTACCATTGATAGCATTTGAGATTTCACCATTGATGGAAATTATGATTTTACACTTGATAGCCATTGATATTTTATAAATGATTGATTTTACGAAAAGCTTGAATTGTTGGGGGGAAATGTACGTTCAGAACATTCTGAATTATCTGCTCCGTTTTCTTTTAAGAAGTGACAGAATCGTCACGTAAGCTTGTATAAGGAATATCATTTTCAGTGTATATGAGCCGTCCCGCGAGAAAACCAACATTGTGGACTCTGTGTAAAGTATCGATCCAGATCAGCCTAAGCAGGCTAACCCGGAGAGAAAATTTTCGCCTTCTATGGATTATCTGTTTCAGGAATTATTACTCTATACTTCTATCCCCATGAGACGGAATATGTCGGCCCGGATCAGTCGTCGCGGACTGCGCAGGCTGATCTGGGTCGATACATTACGCAGAGGCCTTAATGTTGGTTTTCTCGCGGGACGGCTCATATCTTGATCAGATTTACATTCCCGTGGAAGGGCACATATTCGAATGACGCTAGTCACAATAACCTTTTTTAAATCCTCAGAAAGAATTAATTACCGATCCGAGGTTCGAACTCTAGACCCCTGTATTGTAAGCACTCGGAGTCAATTTTAGAAAAAGTATGTAAGGTCGATTTTCCAATTGCTATCGAAAGATCTCAGCCTAACATTCTCGGTACAGCTCACAAGAAGTGCGGGTCATTTTTTAACCCTTTCCAATGTACATGTACAACCATTCTGAAGCAGACGACTTAGAATTCATTGTGACAATAGGAGAAATTGCGCATCATCCATGATTTCAATGGGTTGATTGGTATGGTGTTTTTAGCTGCTTTCAACATTATTTTATTTACATCACGGCGTTTCCTTGGTAAGTTTCCAGCAATATCTGTCCATTTGTCCTAATACCAGCGAGCCCGTCGTAATGCTAACCCCACACTGCCGAACGCTAAGGAGGGAAAGCCGTTACTACCATGCTAAAGTCTGTACGTAATCGAAACACAATTAAGACTCAATACGCTGTTCATAAATATATCCTAAACGTAGATATTGGGTATATTTCCGTAATGCGCTTTAAATAGATAGATAATTCGGAACAGATTCAAATATCTGAAACCGGCGGCTCACATCAAGAATGTTTAAGATAAGTAAGCGTTTTTTTCCACAATCGATGTAAATTAAAAAATAAATGTAAACCCTTTCCCACTTACAACAAATCTGCAGCAGACAATTTTGAAACATGTATGTACCCATATATCAACACAATTTTAATACATCATGAGCATTTTCTCATATTGAATTGTTTCTCCTTTTCCAGCAATGTCGTCAAAAGTCGTCTGCTGTAGATGCGTCGAAATGCAACTGCAATGGAAAGTTGATTAACCACTCTACCTGTGGCAAGAGGTAGTATTCTATTCCACCGTAATCAGACGGCGTCCACATGAGGTAATCATCTTTCCACAGGATGTTTAAATAACCTGATGTCGTTAACGTTTCCGTGACCTCGTCTAGTCCATTTATTGCGGATAGGGTGTAATTCACATAAATAACTGGAAATAGATACATTTACATCACAAGCGTCCGAGTTTTTATTTGAGAACATATTTGGGGAAACACACAATACCTCGTTAAGATACTACAAATAATATCTCTATCTTTTCCCTATTCTAAAATGATAATGACCGTAATGATTTCGTATGAGAAAATTTGAGGAATCCAACACAGGACCGTTGTTCTATAAATAGCCTATATAGTGTCTGTTTATGTAATACCATTTAGAGAGACTAGTTATCGGCTATGAAAACTACGAAAACGAATAAGGACCACAATGTAAACAAATGGTTTATTTTGCCTATGAAGTTTCTGCATCTAAATAAATGGTGTTACATAACTTCTTAGGATTATGATGTATTACAAAAAGTATGAAAGCCATAAAGGACCAGAATTCCCAATAAGCAATGATATGTGTCATTATTTTGAATACGAACATTTGTAATTTCGACCATTATATTCTGAAGAAATTGTCACAGTTTGAAGCAATGAATTAATTTACATTGTAATCCTTTGTTCCAGGATTTAAATTATACCTGTATGAAAAACTGTGGTGGCTGCGACGTCAGAAAGGGGTACTACAGAGCTTTAAACAAATCTCCTCCTCTGAATCCGCTTGTCAGATTCCAAGATAAGTTGGTAGATATGTTCCATGCGTGTACCTCTACGAAAAGCTGTTGGTTGAAGTAAATGACGACAAGGCGGCATCAGAGAAGACAACAGAGACTGATTTTAGCTTAATTTAGCAGAAATATTGTTCCACTGACTCTTTATAATTAATTAAATCTATATTGATTGGTTTAAAGATTTAGCCACCAGGCGGCATCAGAAAAGGGGTACACTTAACTTATAGATTTAGGCGACATCTCCTCCTTACACACAGGCCCGATATCGACCGAATGTGTACAAATAGGGCTGAGTATGAAGTTCAATGCTATAAGGCTTATGTAATCTTCTAGATCCTAAACAGCAATTATTGCATGCTGATAAATGCATGTACACTATCTAATAATCTATAATAATGGGCTGCGATATGTTCTATTCGGAAGACTAAAGAAAAGCGAAACGTTCCATGTAAAACGTTACCTTTTATATAGCTTTGATCTAAAGATGGAATAATTTTCTTGTCGTAGGCGTCTGTAACGAACAGCTGTGTCCGTAGATTCTTGGCGTCAGTTCCTGTTTGTGAACAAACTCCACCAATATAAACTAACACGTACACAGTCAGTAATAGGTAATTCATGCTTGGGTGTCGGTAGTTGGGCACCAGGAAGCTGAAAATCAATATACCTTAAAACTTTCCCTTAAATCCGCAGCAGAGGACTTTGAAAACACCTAGGTAAACATATGGAACATCTCTCGAAATGAATGTGTAATAATTTAATAAAGTTTAACACAATGTGGCAATTTGGGGAAATTGCTCATTTTTCAACAATGTTTTCAAAAGTCGTCTGCTGCAAATGCATGCGCTGCGAAACACAGAGTGATGTCGGCAGCACATTCAACCCATCTGTAAATTGTCCCTGTTAACTTCTTATGTGCAAGAAATAGTGGCCACAATGTCAATCCAGTGTATATTTGTACATGTGTGCATATGAGCGTGATGTTGTTTGTGCGAGCAGTCCGAGATTTGCAGTACTACAGCTTTCAAATGCATCATTAGATTTTGAAATAACCTGGCACAAGTGTTATTCCCATCACCTGGCTTGTGTGGTCGGAAATAGCTGGCAATAAATGCGCATTTATTTTGTTTTATTTGTACATAACTGTTATGTGTTTTTGGTAAAATGTTTCGGACAGATTAACCGATCTTGTTGTATCGCAGATGTATTCGATACTTGGTCATAAATGCAGCTTAGTATTTTATCAATCAATCAATAAATCATTTATTGGCAAATATCGACAAAATTCGTCTATGGCCATTTACAATGTGGAAGTAAATAAATATATAACTTTATCACATGGCAATGCTTGTATCCGATCTAATATACCCATTACGTATTTCTTTATAGGTAACGTGTGTAATATAACATTACCGAATCACTATTGTTGTATGTATCCGTGAATGTTTACGCAATGGATGAGAACGTGTATCCGGTAAACACAAACGTCACGATAGATGAACGAGGTAAAGGGACCATCATCGGTCATAAAACTATTTTTTTGTGATTAGTATACAGTTTATTAAGAACAGAACGTATTTAATTTGACTTATACAAAATACATGCATCTCGTCATACAAAACATATTTATACATGAATTAACGCAAATCAAAAACGGTTACATCAAGACACTTAGTAAGAATGTTAAATGTTTATACTATATACTACATAGAGGATGTATTTCTACGTTTTGTTGCCAATGATATATAATTAGCTAGTTTAAAAAATGTTTTGCTTTGAGTTGAGGATAGAAGTTTGGTGAATTTAAACATATTCGTATTAAGTATTACATGTTGGGACTATTTTCTGACCGCGAAACGCCGATTCGTCCAAAACATGTGTTAAATTATTTCTTGATCTCGTTTAATAAAACTGTATATGAAATGATAACTCATGTCAGATCCTATATATACAGTATGTCAGATAAATAAGTGTTGGTATATCAAATAAAAGAAGGTACACAATAAGTATTAAATGTTGGGACTATTTTCTAACCGCGAAACGCCGATTCGTCCAAAACATGTGTTAAATTATTTCTTGATCTCGTTTAATAAAACTGTATATGAAATGACAACTCATATCAGATCCTATATATACAGTATGTCAGATAAATAAGTGTTGGTATATCAAATAAAAGAAGGTACACAATAAGTATTAAATGTTGGGACTATTTTCTAACCGCGAAACGCCGATTCGTCCAAAACATGTGTTAAATTATTTCTTGATCTCGTTTAATAAAACTGTATATGAAATGACAACTCATGTCAGATCCTATATATACAGTATGTCAGATAAATAAGTGTTGGTATATCAAATAAAAGAAGGTACACAATAAGAATACGTTAGGGAACAGCAACACGCTTTATAACGTCATCGCGAATAGAATAACCTTCCGAAATATATGTGCATAGATATTTTAATACTTTCTTTTTTTGAACTTGACACTAATTTGTTAAAATTTATAAAAATTTGGCCATTGCATATTACCAACATGATTTTGTCTGATAACTGAATATTTTGGACAACATAAAATAAATTATTTTCGTTGTCAATTAGGTTGGTAGAGCAAACTTTGCAATGCCTCTGTTCTCTTTGAATACCATTAAAATGACCAGATTCAATTTCTAACTTTTAAGAACTTAATCTAAAACAAGAAAACAATTTACGTCATTTGTTATTCGAAATGATATCTTTCATAAGAGAATCCTTTTTTAAATTTAGAATAATATGCCAACTTTGACCATTTCTAACTTTTATAAATTTGGTCAATAAAGCTAGTTTTAAAAATTGTAAAATATTTAAAGTTACTGTCAATTATACAAAAATATATTTTAGCATCTAATGGAATACATTCTCATTGACTTGGCTAATCTATCCTTTTAACATAAACCTTTACATGCAAATTCAGTTTGATTTATCCGCATTTTTGAATTTGTACTTCGTTTTCTGACATTTTAAAAGTCAATACTTTCAGACGTAGACGTACTGGGTATGGGTATTTTCATTATAACAAACGCATGACAAAAATTACATTTTCAATAGTGAAGGGATACTTAGAAACTAGAGAAAGAGGTTATGAAACAATTAAACAGGTAAAAACAGTGTAGATTCAAATGAGCATGTGCACCTCGTCGTAGCAATCTTACAACCTCACCATTTAGCCTTCATTTTGTTTTTATTGATCATTGCTATTAGTAATTTGGTCTGCTCTATATGTTTATATGACAAGCTGCATTGCTTACATAGAAAAACAGACATTTTCCTGGACAATCTGACTGCGCTGGAATGTTTCTATATATAAGCAATCCCGCGAGAAAACCAACAGTGTAGACTCTGCGTAAAGCATCGACCCGGATCAGCCGAATTATGCCGCGCAGCCTAACCCAGACAGACACGTTTCGCCTCCGGTGGATTTTCTGTTTTAGGAATCATTACTATATACCTCTATCCCCCTGAGACGGAATGTATCGGCCCGGATCAGTCTGTGCGGACTGCACAGGCTGATCTGGGTCGATACATTACGCAGATGCCATAATGATTTTTTCGAGGGTTCATATTTATATATCATCTGCAATAGAAATGCTCATTAAACATCCATTTTATCAATTTATTTGCATATTTCCACAAAACCAGAAACGTAGATAAGATAGTATCTACGTCTCTGACACAACTATTGTCTACCTTCTGCGAGGGAGTAGTTAAATACCTGAAACATATTCATTAAACATCATTACTTTAAACCTAATGTCGTATTAAAGTCGAATCATATTCGTCACAATGTCGTTACGTTTAACCAAATGTCGTCTTAAAAGCTGAAGCATATTCGTCAAGGGTCGTAACTTTGAACCAAATGTCGTCTTCAATTCGTCAAAAGGTCATTACTTTTAAACCAAATCTCATCATAAAAGCTGTTATGCTGCTTTCACACAGTCCCAAATTCTTTGCGATTGCCGTTGAGAGTAGCACTCGCCAATTAATCGTAATGATCGGGATATAGTCGAAAGACATTTGTTAATGTTCTTAACCGCTCGCTACCATTCGTTTATTGTTGCGAATATTAGCAACATGCTCCTAAAATTCGCAATGAAGACATATTCATCACGTTTTTGCAACATAGTTGTAAGTATTCGTTAGCCATTCTTTATCATCGCAAGGTATATTTAGAGCTCGCAAGGCATTCGCAACATTCGTAAGAAATTCGCAAGAATTGGAGCCCATCTTGACATGATTAACAAAACTCGAAAACGATTGTAAAATCGCTTCATTCATAACGTGTTCGCAATCACTCGCAACACTTGCATGGCCACTCGCAACATTCGTTAGAAAGCCGCAAGAAATTCTTATAATTGATTCGTATACATTGGCAATGATCGACAGTAATTCGCAAGCACATTCTTAAGAAAGTCGCAAAGATTCGAAAGGCTTCAAATTTTCATTATTTTTCCTGTCCATTCGTCTCTGTTTTTGCCGAATACAATATTTTCATAATCGCAAGGATATTCGTTACTGTGTGAGAGCAGCATTACTATACATATTCGACAAGGAAAATCGTTACTTTAAACCACATATCGTCCTAAAAGCTGAAACAATTCATGTCTAAAACCGAGATGTAATCATCGATTGGTCATTAAACTAATGTGTCGTATTAAGGTATGTTCGGTAAACATACAAAGACATATTGGAAAATATTTGTTTTTTGTTTAATTGTTGTTTTCGCCGTTTTCAACATTATGTCAGTAATACCACGGTGACATTTCACGTATATACAAACCAGAACTTGGCTAATAAGTGTGCCTTGCATAAGGGCACTCCACCATGACTGGAGATCAAACCCGCGACGCCCGGTTCCAAATGCCCGATGCTTACCACCTTACCACGGCGGAAAATGTAGATGGATAATTAGAATTCTTACTCAACAAACTAGATCCATATTTCCGACATTTACATATATTATTAAAACATGTGTGTGTGTGTGTGTGTGTGTGTGTGTGTGTGCGTGTGTGTGTGTTAGAAATTAGACTGTGAGAGATGTAAATCATACCTGATTGTTTTCCAAGGACTTTTCCTGTCAAAAAAGGAACGTCCAGCTATTCTTTCGTCAGACGAATTTAAAAGTTGTTAATTCATATATATTCATACACTGTGCAAACAAAAGGCGATTAAAAACCTTAAACCAACCACAATCTGGGTACCAATCTTCATCATTTAGTCGCTTTAGTCGCAATTAAATCAGACGAATTTACGAATCAATTATTCAAAACCATACACCGTGTCATCGAAGTGCGTTTGAAACCCTCAAGCAACCGCAGTCCGAGAACCACTTTTCATCATTTAGTCGCTTTAGTCGCAATTAAATCAAACGAATTACTGAAATTCATACACGATGTCATCGAAGTGCGTTTAAAACCTCCAATCAATACACATATTTGCATAGGAAGATGGTTTGATTTTATTATTGGGATGACCAGTGCCTGCAGATAAGGTCTCTAGATGATTTCCATCCATGTATAATGACCTGACATATATACTTTAATAGTGCATGTACTGATGTTCAACAAAAATAATAATGCGTAACGATAAGAATTCGTGTGCTTCCTAAGACAATATTTTAAAGTAACATCACTATTATACTATATAAGGAAACATAAATTGTTAAGATGTCAGACACTCTAGAAATGAAATAACACACCCTGATCCTTTGGAGTTGCTAAATGCAACAGAGCACTCAATGTTATGCTTCTTGCATGTGCACATCAGGCTGCTGCAATCTGTCTTGCAGCTGCATCTGATGACCTGCAGGAGTTCCTGTGGAATTGCTGGTAAGTCAGTTTGGACAGGGAAAAGCATCCCATCACTCTCTTTCCATCCCCAGTCTTGTGACAGGAGTTCATATACGATTCCCTTTCACTGCTGCACCTTGTAGTACACAGGGAGACTGTGATATTTTGCTGCTGCTGAGGTAGGTGATAGGCTCTGTGGCTGTTCATGAGAAGTGCTAGTAGCCACCTTCTCACACAAACGGCTGTACCGTAGTGAGTTGAGTCCCCCCTAAGCTTCCCATTGTACAGGCACACCAAAGCATTCTCTCCTGCTGCCACAACATCTGCTGTGGAAGCTGGCGGTGTGCCAAACACTGTAGCTTGCTCACGTAAGTCATAACTGGTTATGAATTTCTTGAGGGCGGCTCCTTTACCAATGCAATACAGGCGGGATGTAGTGTCACAACCAAGGATCACATGCATAAATAGGATGTCAGTGTACTCACTGGGACCCAGCTGCTGCGTGAGAGCCTTGATGTTTCAGACCCGTGGATTCTTCATGCTCTTCTTTGACTCAGGTTGGAAGAAGATGTCATGTGACTCGAGGTTGGATACGGAGTATGAGCAGTTCTGTATCATCACCAATAGGCACAGTGTTTGTTGTGCTTTCTGCACTATGAGGAGATCAGCATCACCTGGGGCATGATAGGTATGACAGTTTTTCTTCTGCAGGTGGTCACTGAGCATGTTGATGAACTGTTGCTTGATTGTGTTGTTTGCGAGAAACTCATCTTTCTTCATTGTAACAGGCATGTCCTCATAAAAGGTCACGGTTGCTCCAGTCCTTCCACCTGCTCGTCTCTGGTGTGTCATGTGCTTGGTGGGTGTGCCCTCATAACCATCAAACACAACAATTGCCTCTTCATACGTCCTTGTGACGTACTCAGTGAACAACCTGCAGATGTAATTGTATGTGAATCCATGTGTCCATGGGATGCGCTAAACAAGTGGTCCACCATCCAGCACGAACTGAACTTGGCCTGTAATCTCTGGAAGGTCAGGTGTGAGGAGGGCCGAGATGGCATCTGTTAGCACTAGTTTCTTTGACTGTCGAAGCAGCAGTGATGTGTCAAACAGTGCTGGGTGACTGCACAGCTCATACTTGAACACAGATGCCAGATCTCGTGATGCTTTTGCAGCTACTGTGAGTCGCTGGAAAAGTAGTTGAGGATCCACATGTACTGCTTCGCCACCAATCTTCAGTGATTGTATGATCCCTCTTCTTGAATGTGTAATAACTAATAAGCAGTGGTTTGTCCATCCATCCTGGCCAAGATGGTGTTCCCGATGGTCTTTGCTTTGTCGACATTCACAGTAATGTGTGCATGGACCCAAGTCGAGACACGGCGCATGGAGATTGTGCCAAGATTTTGACTCAATGTGCAGTGCCCAGTTTCCGGTACGTTCTGCTTTTAGAAACGTGCGCGCAGTATGTCATATCCATGTTCTGCAGCCAGAGGGAAGCAGTCCTACAAGGGGATTTAAGGAAATCGGTTTTGTTTCTGAGCAGTTTCTTTATTCTGAGCACAACATCAGCCTGACAAGCCTCCTCTGCAGGCAATGATCCTTCCATCACATGTGCATAGAGTACAGCAACTTCATCCAGATCAGGGTTTCCCATTCCATCATTAGCTGGAGTATCTTCATCTGATTTCATCTGTGCATCAGTGATTTCCTGTGAATCTGCATCTTCTGGCTCTCATGGCAGTTGAGGAAGAGCCACATTTTCTGGTAAGTGGCGTCACTGGGATTCATGTCAATCATTAGGGGAAAGACGAAGGACGATTTTGCTGAATAATTGCCATGCTGTATAAACTGCATCATCCCAGACCATGCTAGCCTTGGTGAGGCAAACAGGATGGGTGTTTTTTTTTTCATATGTCTGTTGTTGGGTATTGTGTCTCCACAGTGACAAGCTTCTGGTACGTCACTGCGTCTGTTCCACGACCTTCTTCCTTGTGGAACAGGATTGGAACTCTACCCACCATGGATATGTCATGAGGGGTGCTTTTAGGATGGGATTGATGGACTTGGTAGCTGGTGTTACGGCAGCAATCATCCCCATGCCATGGAAGGTGTTGTTGCCATCCAGGCTGCGAATGTTGTGTTCCACATTGTCAGCGGCGTAATGGATGAATTTATCGGAGAAGCCAGGAATGTCAGTTCTATGTGACACCACAGCATTGCTGAAAAAAAAGTTTGCACCTCCTAAGCTGTTGAAGAGTATCGACCAAGAAGCGTGATGAAAAGTGGTGGTGGACCTGGACTCCTAGCCCAATCTGCAGTGGCGCCAGAATAACTCTTTGTCGCCTGCATGATTGCTTGTCAAATGGAGGCCGTTTTCATACCGATGTTTTTGCTTACAAGCAAGTCTTACAGTAGAACCCTGAGGCTTTCTGGAAGAAAGTTGATGGCATCCTCTTCAGACTTCAGTGAGTCGCAGTCAGGATATACATCATGGAATGTTTCTACTGATTTGATGTCATCTTGTTGAGATTGGCAGTAGTTTCGATGATCCTCTTCTTCTCTGTTTCGGGATCAGCTTTCCTGTGAGCATTAAAGTTACGAAGCATCAGTGTGGCTGTGCCTCTGCAGATAAGCACATTTGTCTTCCCACTAATCTCGGTTTGGATGATTCTGTTACCAAAATGTTCCTTCAGTTTGGACTTCTTATGAGTGTGGCCATATGCTTGAAGTTCTGAGCCTATTGGGTTGTTTTCCATCCGACTAACAAGATCATTGATCGTGATCTTTTCATCGTCATATTCTTCAAGGATGTTCGCAACTTCCAGAAAGGCTCGACCATTCTTTTGTCTTGTTGCCGACCTAGATTTGTTGTTTTTTTACCTCAGTTTCGCTTGTCTGATGATCTGCTGATATACCTAACGTACCACTAGCGTATGTCAGCGTATACCAGCGTATGCGTGATATTTTTCATACGCTGGCATACGCTAGTACGATACGCAATAGTGTGACAGCGCCATAACCGAGTGAGATCCCGTCCCTGGACAAACTTTTTTAAAAAAAATATTGAGTAATTTTCTGCTTAACAGAAATTGGACCAGTTAATAAGAAATATTTATGATTTCTATAATTATATTGTTTGTCCCTTCAGATTGATTTTGTAATAACGAAATACAAATTATAGCCAGACAAATTATAAAACATTTTTTTGTTTTTCACGTTATTTTCTTTCACAACTGTATAATGAATAACACTTTAATTGATTCCTATTCAATGTAAATACGTGTATAAATTGTAAGTTGGTATGTAAACTATAACTTTAAAAAGATAAATGTTTTTCAGGAGCTTGAGAGCATCTTCTCTGATCATTTTGGTCGAACACCAAACACTTCTCAATTTGAGAACACAGATTCAGAGGATGAAGGTATCAGGGAGAGAGATTTTTGTTGTGATCTTGAGGATCGAGTAAATAACTTCCTCAGTGAACAGCCAAGCGCGAGTAATGAAAGCAATGAGAATCGCGAATGGATCCTGGAGGGTCAGGGTGCTGTTTCTCTGAAACAAATTTTAGAAAAAGGTTGTGGTTGCCACAGGAGTTGTGAACTTCAATCTACATGTATTGAAATACAGACTTATATCTTAGATATAAGAGAAATGACAAAGGAGGAGAAGGAGATGTATATAAAGGGTAGTTAACTCACAGGTCTAAAATCAGATCTCACACAAAGAGGAAAGAAACGTTCGCGGTCTCGTACGCAGTATACGTTCAACGTAAAACTAGTTTGCAAAGAAACATTTTCACTTTTTTATGACATTGAAAGCTCTTAGAAAATCCATGAACACACATGGTCATGCCTTAAGGCAACATGGAAACAAAGGGGAAAAGCCAAACATGCCCTTACTTTTGAAGATGTTAAACGTGTTGTGCTTTTCATCAGTAATTACGCGGAAGAGTATGGAATTCAACAACCTGCTGCGCCACGTGGTCGAGATGATACTGCACCCACATTTCTACACAGTAGCATAACAAAACTACATATACACAAACTATACAGAGAAAGTTGTGAAGAAGCTGCTGTAAGAAATGCCGGTAAAAATACGATCCTCGCCATATGGAAAAAGTGTCTTCCTCATGTAAAAATTGTCGCACCTAGAGACGATTTTTGTGCTTTATGCGAACAGCTGGGGAAAAGAGTTATGGACTCAATATCAGAAGAAGAAAAACTTCAAAGTACAGATGCTTTAAGGGATCATGTAATGACTGCTCAGAAAGAGAGAGATTTATACAATAATGTTGTTAAACGAGCCAACGAAACAAATGCCCTCCCTCCTGCAGAAAGAATAAATCACTATACTTTTGATTTTTCACAAATGGTTTCCATATACGCATCTAGGGTAATAAAATGAACACACCAAATGTTTTCAATATAATCATCAATTCCAATCTGTTAAGTACCCCCCTTTCTTCTATCCCGTCGTGAGAATTTATCAGTAACGCAACATATACACATTTCGTGATTCAATGAGTAGTGACAGGTTGATACTTATGAATACGAAGATAATTACATTTCAGGTATAGCTCCAATTCGAGCAGTGAGCCATGACGAAAGGTCATGAACTGTTCTATTATCCAAAATAGGGATGAGCATAACAATATGGGCCCGTTTTGATTATAAGTAAAATCCTGACACACCACCAGTTCGAAGGCAAAGTTAGCGGTTTAACAAGAGCGTTGAACTCGTAATGCTAAGGTCCTGAGTTCGAGTCGTAATGGATTACATGTACATATTTTTATTTTATATTTTTTATGTTGTTTCTACGTAATTGTTAATCACGCAATGTCCTTAACTTTCGTGATTTTATATTTACCTGCAAAGGAATAATGTGGCATACAAATGTAGAACGACGTATAATAGCATACACAGCCATTCAGTCGAAGTCGTATTATAGCGATGATGATGATTATGATGGTGATATATTATTATCACTATTTCTGTCAAGGTTTTTGATGATCTTTATGTAATATAGTTAAAATGAATATTAAAATGAAGAAAACAATGAAATCTAAAAATAGAACAAACAAATAAAATAATAAAAACTTGAATAAATATATGCATACATACAAATAGATCACGGCTAAGATGCTATTATCACACTCTTTAGTTTAAACCAATATATATGCATATATTTAACTGTACCAAGGCGTTCCGAATTCCAAACAACATTTCTGGGAGATTATAAAATGTGTGAGTACAATGGGAGCGGGCCACGGTAGTAACGTCAATCCGACGTCGCCGTTTGGAGGGAAATGAGTAGGTTTGATTGAAAACGTTAATTAATACTTTAACAACTGTTATATCAACTCAATTGTTGCATCAACTTCCCCAGAAGCCATTGCTTAAAGACATTCCGTAGCATTTGTTCACCGAAATGTCTAACATGTTATGTGTAACACATGACAATTATTATGAGGGGGGAAAACAACACTCAAACTGTTCCTTTCAACGTGCAAGTGACATTAGTTAGTGACTGCTTGACTCCTGGTGAATTCCACTGAATAAACATTTCAAATGACTATTTTGATTTTTGTCTACGTTGTGATATAATTTTATTATTAAGCATTTTGCTAAATTTGCTAAATTTGAGGTTTATTTGACGTCGTTTAACAACTTTACTAGTTTGATGGTTATTATAACATCCGTCCCGAGTCGTACTATTCCGTACCTGGTAACGTCACATCAAAACACATATCGATATATGTACATTATCCTATAACAACAACATCAAACTTTAATATGTAGAACAACAAACAACAAATTAATGTCATGCACATTTTCGGTATCTTCTGTTTGTGTATATTTGAAATATACACAGCTTCAACTGGTACTTTCTTGTAAAATTACGCTGTGGCCCGCCTATACCTCAACTAGTTTCTATGACAACGATTTATAAATAAACTAATGACAATATTAGAAATATTAATTCGCCGTAAGGTAGAGCAAAAACAAATATACATATGGTATGAATTTCCGAAATATGTATTAACTAATACAAGAATCACTAAGAAAGTTCTATTACTTTTTTATTACCCCTCGTATAATAATATATAAACAAAATTCTAAGTATGATTATCCTGTATCCTGTTTTACGTCTATTTATATACTGTATCATTTGCAATAAAATAACTATTTAGGAAGAAATAAATTAAAATATCCAATTTTAGTAGGGTACGGCAGCTCTAAAGGACACACAGGAATGTTTTGTATCTCTATTTGTTTTTATCTCGTGCGCACGAGATACTAAGTCGTGCGAACGAGATAAAAAAAAATCCTATGTAATTTATAAAAATGTGTGTGTCCCTTTAGAGCTGCCGTAGTAGGGAGTAGATTTCATGATTCCATAAAGTTGATGATTAATGTAAAAAAAAAAGGTTGTCAATTTTAATTCCACTGACTGCGTGTCAGCTATAATATCGTAATGTGCGTTCCGACGCGGGACATCGGTTTATCAGCTAAAATAATATATAATATGACATATAAATCAAATTAAACTTTTTAAACGACTTAAACATCCTATAAAACGTTGTATTTATTGCTTAATAATGACCAGACTCTACCAGTCTCCGTATATAATATTTCTATATTCACTCGAAAATGAACTAAAGTAGGCAAATACATTATTATTTTTTATTTATATGATACAATAACACTTTATTTTATTCATTTCAATACAAAAACCCAATAAAACAGTGATTTAATGGGATATTTGACCACCATAATCTACCGGACTCCACCAGACTCTTCCAGACTCTGTTTAGTGACACCGCTTACCAACCGTTCGCTGCGACCAACTAGTATTTAACCTTGTCCCCCATACAACAAATCTGCAGCAAACGACTTTGCAAACATTTAGACAAAAGCAGGGAAACTCTCTATAGATGAAAGATCAATTATTGTATAAAATATTTGAATAAGTGAATCCTTGTCGTGATAAAGCTGAAATCCCTATGGAACTAGTCAGCAATTCCCAAGGGAAATAATGGAGGTGAGAAAAAGATTTGTACCAATAAAGCTTGAAGTCAGAAAACAGAAAAATGAAGCCTACACTGCAATAGATAAACTTATTATAAATGACCAGTTGTACAGAGAACCAAATAACGTATATAGTGTATAGGATGCAGGCGGAAGTGTTCTTAAGTGCCTAAGTTGGAATATCGAAGGACAAATAACTTCAAATTAACTTCTGACAAATTAAATTCTACCGACTTTTATTCATTGTTGAATAAACATGATATTATTTTCTTGAGTGAAGCATTCTAATATACAGTTAAAAGGTTATACATTAATAAACTCCTACAGAATATAAGAACAAACGTGCTAAACGTTATTTTCTGTTTACGAAAAGGGAGATCACCAATGAAAGTTTTAAGAAGTACATGTACAAATAAATGTACGAGAGTTAAACAATAACTTTATGAAAAATTAGTGAAGAAAAAAATATTTATTAAACACATCGAAGCATAAAAAACTCCAAGAGGTCTTTGGGTGGAAAATTGAAAAACGTCTACAGCACCCGGTATTCCCAGGCGGTCACCCATCCAAGTACTAACCGGGCTCGACGTTGCTTAACTTCGGTGATCGGACGAAAACCGATGTTTTCAACGTGATGTGGCCGTAGACACGAAATAGATTTTAATTAGGCTCTTTATATATTTGTACGGAAAGCAATATATATAGTAATATTTTACTATATAAAGTTAAAACGTCGTTATATAAAGCTAAAACATCGCTATATAAAGCTTAATCGTCATTACATTAACGTAAAAGTTGGTTATATAAAGTTAAAACGTCAAAATATAAAGGTAAACGACACTATCAAAAGATAAAACTTCATTATATAAAGCTAAAACGTCTTTGCATAAATCTAAAACATCATTATACAAAGGTAAACACACAATATATAAATGTAAATTTCATTATATTAAGCTAAAGCTTCATTATATAAAGGTCAATCATTATGCCACCACAAAATGTCACTATATAAGATGTGAACTTCATCACATAAAAGTAAAACTTCTTTATATGAAGATAAAAGATCATTATATGGAAGTAAAATATTATTATATAAAGGTATAACTAAATTGTATAAATGTTTAAGTTCATTATATGCAGATAAAACCTCACTATCCCAAATTCTGCTAAGCCGCACATTTCCCCCGGACTTGCACTAAGTGCTCCCCTGAAACAAGGCGAGCACATCGCAGAAGACGCAGGCTAAATGGCGGGTCTACCTTATAACAAATTCTTCAAGGCTTACGTTTTCGCGGACATGCACGGAGTGCTCCTTTAAAACAAAGCGAGCACTTCGCTGAGGACGCAGGTTAAATGGCGGAACAGCATTAGAGCCAAGTCTGGCAAGGCTTAAATTGTGTAGTTCTTCGAATAGTGTATCGTGATCGTTAGCTTTGAAAGTAATCACAGAGTTCAGTGTGCGCGTAACTCTAATCCAAATTAAATATTATTACGTTGTGTTTCAGTTGTGATCTTTTCAACAATGTTCATTCCGCGTAACCTTAAATATACTGGATAGTTATATATAATCTTTATTTCCTCCAATATATGAAGATCATACTAACAAACAAACAAACAAAAAGAACAAAAAGGAAAGGTTATAAACAAAAATAAAAGATCTTATCTACGTCCCTGCTTAAATGAACAAAAAATGGGAGCTTGCATATTCAAATTGACAATATAAGTTCCATAATGTACAGAATTGACGAAGTTACATAAAGTACCTGTAACAATGGCATGCGTCATGGAGAAACGATGCAACCACATTAAAGAACATGTCATCTTTTCCCTGAAGAAGACGTTCCAAATTTGGGTCCAAACCTACCAATGCTCGAACATACTGCTCTCCATGTAAAGAGTTAATAAACTCACACAGAAAAATCGAATGCTCGATTAATACATTCTTCTAAAAAGGAGCATACAAGTCTGCACACAGTTACAATTAACTAAAATATGCTCTGTTATATGTTATATATGTTATGTCAGTTATTCCACACCTAGAACAAGTCGAGTCTGTGGTAGATAGTAAGGCTATCATCTGAGCCATAGAAAAGCAGAAAGAACGCATACTTTGATTGTGTTTAGCTAAATGCCATACAGGACTCACAGAGAACTGCTGCTGTATTTGTCTATGAGCAGTAGTTCTCTCATTCCATTCGTTAACAAAATAACAAAATAACTTGATAGTCTAGCGTTTAAATATCTTTTCCAATACTTTGTCGGAAATCTGACATGTAAAACATGATCTTGCAAAACATAAAACAAGTCAATATTTGCGTAACAGATTGATAACGTCTGAAATAAAACCACTTTCTAGATAACCATTATAAGATTAACATAGACGCAAAAGGAAAATTTGTTTTGTTGCACATTTCCTTTCAATGCGACACAGTTGACCAAACAAGGTAAGTTTTCTCTTTTCAATTTCAGCTTGAATCGGTAACGCACATATAAGGCCGAGGACAGCATCTGCTTGACCTAATATGTAATCCCTGCATTTGTTTCAGACATAACCGATGTGACGTTCTAAAGTCAGACTGTCCCGCTTAGTGAGCGACTGGGTTAACTCACATCCAAAAAGAGCTCTCGGGATAACTATAGATTTGTAAATTATATAACTTGTCAGAGGATTTAATCCATGTCTGTGTAAACCCTCCTTAATTAACCCAAAATATGTACAACGTGACTTTCTATCAATATTTTTTACAGACGTAGAAGAATTTGAGTATTTGCTACAGATAAAACCTAAATGCACAAACTCCTCTTTTTCTGGAATTTTCTGAAACCCAACAGACCAAGACCGAGAACAGCGTGAATATGACCGTTTAGTCCCATTAAATGTTACAACGGCACATGTACTAGAATTATACTAGTACCGCCACAGGCATGACTATTGGTAGCAAATATTAATCATGCTTTGTAAAGCTTTACTGGATAAAGATAGAAGGGTCATGTCGTCTGCAAATGACGGGTCACACAAACTAGACCCTTCAACTTGAAACCCTAAATTGCTGTTTACTAGCTGTTCTATATTAATTAAATAAGCTATAAACAATGGTGACCAGACCCCACCCTGCCGGGTACCTTGTAAAATCGAGAACCAGTCAGAATAAACTGTACATAACACAGCTGTACCAAAGACCTAATAACACAGGTTATTAGGTCTTTGGCTGTACGTACCTGTGTGCATAGAAACAACAGATTTTAACAGATGAGAACATATACCTAGTTTATGTAATTTATTGTAAAGACCATCATGCCACACACGGTCAAACGCTTGACAGGCATCTAAAAAGCAGGCAAACAGTTTACTACCATTTTCTTTACAGTAACTTACACTCTCCTTTAAAACAAATGATGTCATAAGACTGCCCATACGTGGTTGACCCCAACCCCCTGAAGTGAGTGTAACGGTTTATTAATTGTCGTCTGCAAACGTCATAATAAAACCTTTTCATACAGCTTTAAAATAGACGAGGAAAGGGTTATAGCCCTGTAGCTATTGTAATCATGTTTTGGTTTACCACCTCCCATATACAAAGTTAAAATCACCCCCCCCCCCCTTTTAAGATCAGTGGGTACATAACTGTTACAGTACATCAAATCATACAAACATGTTAAATAATGCTTAAGCATAAGTCCACCATCAATGAGGTGTTCATTACAGACTCGATCAATTCCACACATTTTTCCTGTTTTCAACGATGCTAATGCCTTTAAAATTTCTTCTTGACAAATATGGTCATCCTCTGCTATAATTGACTCTTCTTTCAGACGACTAACGTGCATAGTAACGGTCTCATAATGATTACTGTCATAACGTTCATTCTCAGTGTCCGAGTAAAGGGATGCAAAATGACAACCCCATTCATGGCAGATATTTCCAGGGTCACGAACAACAACATCATTAAACTTGACCTCACTGGAGACATTCTTCAGTAATGTTTTCTTTTTAGAATTAAAGAGTCTCCAAAATAACGGACTGTCTATATCAGATGCCGTGTCAATATCAGTGTTTATTTGCTGTAGATAATTTTCTAAAGGAACATTTTGCTGCTTTATAATCTCTAATTGAAGCATGATCATCTCCCCTTTGTCTACCAGCCTCAACCCAAGCCCTACGTTTACATCTCATTAACGCATGGTGCTGTTTGAGACTGGAAGACCAATAGGGTTTAAGAAAGGGACAATAGGACATATGTGGTAAATGTGCCTCAGACGACTGAATGATATCCGACACAATGCAGTGATAAAGACTGTCTATAAAGGAGTGTACATCAGACACTGGTAACTGATCTATACTGTTTTTTAGAAAACAGTGAAGACTAATCTCGTAGGATTTACTCTGATCTTCGGTAACCCTTTTCCAAGTAACTGAAATATTTACATCAGGTGTAATACAATCGAAATTCGAAATGTCAATGGCAAAAACTATAGGGCGATGGGACGAGAAGTTTAAACAGTCATCGTCTAAAATATTACAACATTTAACAGAACTTGTTAAGTCCGGGGACACAAATACGTGATCAATAAGTGATTTGGAACCCTTGCCATAAGACACATAACTAGCCTCTGCTCTAATACAAATAGGTGAAGTGGTAATAGTATACAAGTTAAATATCTGAGTGAGCTCGCAAAACGCAGCGCCTCTTCCCTCAATTTGCTTAACAAAGTTTCACCATTTAAATGAGCGTTAAAATCCCCCATCAAGATGACTTTTCCTAACTGGGAGTACATACTAAGTAAATCGTGCAAAACTTCCAACTGTTCACGATAGGACTTAATGCTGTGATTACAACAGGTTACCTATACCTGCAATATATAAACATATGTATCACGTGACGTCTGTATTTGGATCCCTATAATCCTGTCACTGTCTATACTGAGTGGAGTAATTATATCATTCAGTTTATTATTTCAAATAATGGCTACACCTCCCTTTCCTACTTTTCTATTGCTGTAGACGTTCAAATATGAATCACATACACCCATCCCATTAAAGTTTGAGTGTATGCTACTCAGAAAACGTAATTCGGAAGAATATTGCCAATGCTCCGAAATGCCGCAGTTATCAACAGACTTATTACTGAGATAAAATGCACTGGACATAAGTCCAGTAGCATTCCATGAACTAATATTTAAAATAGACATATTAATGAAAATATAAGTAATTAACATGAAACCAAATGGTAAATACAAAATTAACAATACAGGTAGATGAATAAGACCCGTTAATTTATTAAAGAGATGACTCTTTTTGCCAAGCATTATAGCTTTTTCCACCATTTGTGTGACTTTCATAGTGATAACTCGGTTCATAACCGGTTGTATTTATCAGACCGACCCTGTCTAATAACCTGATCATAATCGTCATGACTGCTATGGGATTGACCATAGTTGTTATGACGGTCATGGTGGTCGTTGTGATTATTGTAGAATCGACGGGTGTTATACCTCTGTCAATTGTTTTTGATAGTTTGATCAGTTGGAAGGCTTGTACGCGACATCGTCATTCAAATCTGTTTCTGCACCATTATTATCATAATTCATAGAATTTGATTGTTGTGACTTAAAATATTTGTTCCTAGACAACCAAGGTCTGCAAGTTACTCGCTTCGGCCAAAAGCCCGGTTCAGTCAATTTACCTATATTTGGATTTGGTACCTCAATGTTCATTCTTATAATAACAGATCTCGCACTTTTTTGACTAAAGACACGGTCACTTTCAACCGTCTTTTCGATACATACTTCTTTAGTTTGTCTACGTTAACTGTTGATTTAAATACGCCAATAAAGAAACGCTTAGTCTTTTTCACTACACTATCAACGAAATCGTCATCATCATCATAACCACCATTGGAAATGTTAATACTACACTTGTCTACTGATTCATCTTTGTAAAATGAGGGCTGCTTTTTACTTACTGTTTTACTGCTAACAGTCGATCCCATGTGCATCGGGTATTTCTCCGAAGACCTTGCTTTTGAGATAATCACAGGTATACGACCATGAGCTTGCGGTTTTGGTGTATATTCGACCTGTTCATGAGAATCATGAAAAGTATGCGTGTTTTGATTATCACGTGTACTACGGGTAGGCTCGTGCACACCTCCGCGTAGATCCGTCAGTGTTTTTGTAGTTGTCACGGGTCGGGCAGGAATTACAGGACTAATCACATGAACTGATTTACATTTATCTTTGATCGGAATGGTATCCTCGGTCTGAATGTAGCGTTTTGGGGTTATCGCCGTTAACGCTGTATCACCAGTCATCACGATATGACGATTTGCCGATCAACCTTTTTTCCTACATTGGAAATTGTGTCGTTAATAGACCGTATATAATTGTCACTTGCTCTGTTTCACATCATTCACTATCAACTTGATGGAGTTTTTAACACTAGTTAAACCTGACGATTTCTCATCTTCAATTCGATGAATGTCATTACTTAAACATGTGAATTGGTCTTTGGTTCCCTTTCTTACTTGTGATATCTCCAATCTCTAAATTTCGCCGGACTCCAATACGGCGATAACGACAAAGTCCGAAATACAAATAGTTAATTCAAAAATGTTTCTACTACTACTGCAAGTATGAACGTAAGCTAGTCGTTGTGCAACCCGGAGTGCCGCCCGGAAAACCGCAATTCACTTATGCACAGCGTTATACAGTATCGTGAAGTTTAATTGGTCAGCAGCATCTGCGTCAATAGACTAATTAAAATGATTACATTTCTTTTTGATAACCACACTTAAAAATTAAGTTACCTTAGGCGTAGTTTGGTAAATTGATTTGTTAATGAGAAGACGCCCAGTTACATTGCAGTACAAAACGTGGGGTTACCCCTGCAAAGTACAAAAGGGGGTTACCCTTGTAAAAGGGGTAACACATTTTGCCCGGACATGCATGGAGTGCTCTCTTGAAACCATGCGAGCACTTCGCCGTAAGCGCGGGTTAACGGCGGGAGTAAAAATGACTCTCTTAAGGGCCCTAGGACTGTCTTCCCCCGGTCATACGCCGAGTGCTCCCTTGAAACAAGGCGAGCACTTCGCCGTGGGCGCGGGTTAAACGTCGGGACTGCTTAAGAATCAATTCTGGCAAGTCTTACATTTCTCCCCGGACATGCACGGAGTGAACACCGTTACTGGACTGACTAAGCTTACACAAAGCTATAATTCGTTGAATGATCACAGAAACAAGTTTTCTTAATCCTCAATAAGTAGGGACCTAGGACTGCCTTATCACAAATTCGCGACTACCGACTTTAACATGTGTCTCACGTCGTCTGCCATTGTTAATTGATTGTGGTTGGCGCGTGAACTGCCGGTGTTCGAAAAATGTTCGCCTCGTATATTTTATCCGTTACTTTACATAATGGTAAATTGACTTTATATAATGAAAAGTGAACCACATAAAACACCAAATTGACTGTACAAATTAAACTTCAACTGAATGCAATGAAAATATACCTTTATATAATAAATGTTTAGCCTTATATAAGGAAGTATTACCTTTATATAATGATGGTTTATCTTTAGATAATGATGTTTTAGCTTTATATAACGAAGCTTTAATTTTATATAGCTTTATTTGAGGTTATACAATGAAGTTTTAGCTTTTTATAATTAGACTTTACCTGAATGCAATAAAATTATACCTATATAAAATGAAGTTTTACCGGTATTTAATGATGTTTTACCCTTATATAATGGTGATTTAGTTCTGTATATTGACGTTTTACCTATATGTAATGATGTTTTAGCTTCATGTAATAACGTAATACCTTTATATAATGAAGTTTTACATTGATGTAGTGACTTTATTTCATTATATAACGACGTTTTATCTTTATATACTGACATTTAGAGGTAGCAGAAAGCTTAGGCATTCCTTACATTGTACGACAAACTTGTTGACACCAAACAGCTCTTTTGTTATGCTATGTATACATGTGCATGGCAAGACTTGATCTTGAATGGAATGAGATCGACTCATTTCATTTAGGGCAATCTCGTGGGGATGTGTAGAGGAGTTTCCTTGTCACATCATCCCATATCAATACTCGACTCTGTTAGTTGAAGTTTACGAAAAGGGAGATCACCACTGATCGGGGTTTTAAGTACATGTACAAATAAATGTACGAAAGTAAAACAATAATTCTATGAAGAATTAGTAAAGGAAAAAATATTTATTAAACAAATCGAAGCATAAAAAGCTCCAAGAGGTATAGGGAAAAAATGATGAAAAAAGTCTACAGCACCCGGTATTCCCAGGCGGTCACCCATCCAAGTACTAACCGGGCTCGACGTTGCTAACTTCGGTGATCGGACGAGAACCGGTGTTTTCAACGTGATATGGCCGTAGACACGAAATAGCTTTTAATTAGGCTATTCATACAAGAAGTACATGTACAAATAAATGTACCAATGCAGTTAAACGTATGTCGCGCTTCGGAACTTACACTGCATAACTATAGCTAGATACGCATCCAGGGAAATAAAATGGACACACCACATGTTTTCATTATAATCATCAATTTCAATCTTTTAAGTATGATACTAATAAATAATGGTAAGTTGTATTTATTTGCTTCTCTTTAAAGATTCAAAGTAGCTACGATATTGCAATTTATATAGTAAATACATTAAAAAGACAACAAAAGAATACTTGCTTTTTTACGAGATAGCGAAAATGATATTTTCAGCAATATCGGTATGTCCTATCGTAAGAATTGTTCATCAGTAACGCAACACATAAAATCTTCTTGAATGAATTAGAAGTGACGGGTTGATTGATACTTATTCATGCGAAGAATAATAACATTTCAGGTATAGATCCAATTCGAGCAGTGAGCAACGACGAAAGGTAATGGATTGTTCTATTATCCAAAATAGGGATGAGCATAAAAGTATGCTCCCGTTTTGATTATAAGTAAACTCCTGATTACCTGCGAAGGTATAAATGTGGCATACAAATGTATTTATTTATTTATTTATTGGGGTTTTACGCCGCTGTCAACAATAGTTCAGTTATATCACGGCGACAGTTCACTTATTCATGATCCCTGGGTAAACAAACCAGTAATAGGCTAGAAAATGTGCCTTGTCCAATGGCACTCCACCATGACCGTAGTGCCGCGACTGGGGATCGAACCCGGGACACCCGGTTTCGAAATCCCCGACGCTAACCACATACAAATGTAGAACGACGTATTATAGCTTACACAGCCATACAGTCGAGGTCGCATTATAGTGATGATGATAAGGATGATGATGATGATGATGATGATGATATATTATTTAAACTATTTCTGTCAAGGTCTTTGATGATTTTTATGTTATACAGTTCACATGAATATTAAAAATGAAGAAAACAATGAAATCTAAAAAATAAAACAAACAAATAAAATAATAAAACTTTAAAAACATATATGTATACATACAAATAGATCAAAGCTAAATTTCAAAGAAAATTGTGGTGGGTTCGAACCCACGACGCATAGGCCTGAAATCGTTAATCTTACAGGCTCAACCGACTTTATATAATCTTTATTTCCTCCAATATTGAAGATTACAAAATACAATGTAAATGAAATTGAAAATGACAGAATGGAGATACAATTGATAGAAAAAGAAGAAGAAAACAACAAAAACACTGTGAATATGCACACATGCATTCAGACGTATAAACGCCTCCATAATGTGTACACATTCACACACATGTACAAACATAGACACACGATATATACATGAACATGACAACCATACAAACATAGACAAACAATATATACATGCACATGAAAAAAAATGTGAAAAAAACAACATACAAAACATGTACCCTATCAACCATTCAATGAAACTATTGCATAATTCTTAAACTGTTGGGGGAAACTTTTAAGCAGTCATAAATTAATACATTAATACTTCTAGCGTTAATAACATTAGAGATCATAAGGAAAATTACCCAGCATAAGTAAAACTCCAACGCTTAGACAATGCTTCCGAATGACATAATGATAAGGAAATTCGTCTGCATGGGGGCAAGGGTTAAATTTAAACCAATTCACATGAATCCATTACATTAATTGAGCCTAAGTTGTCGTCGTCGCTGGCAAAAAGTGTGCAACAACTTGCGACACATTGGAAGCGCAAAACACGAGGGGGAACCTTCCCACTTACCGAACGTAAATGTAACAGTTCCAAACAGTGTGGAAGTACAAAATGACAGTTCGATAGAATGTTTGGTAGTCTGCATGAAGAACTTGCTCAAAATAATCATTTACTCCAAATAGAGCACTTATCAAGCGAGTCTTACTCAAGGATTTTAACCGATCAAAAACTTGATTACTAAACTTATGACGTATTCTACGCTCAAATGCGGATCTACAAGATTGTAGACTATTACAGTCTAGTAAAATATGCTCAGTAACACTTTAATCTATATCGTGCCTATCACAACGCGTACAATAAGTATCAAAAGTAGACGAGTACGCAATTAACTGCGCCACAGAAAAACAAGCATACATCATACTAGGATTATGTTTTGCATATGACCATATAGGATTACCAGAGAACTGCTCCTGAATTTGTCTATATAGTACAAATTCGTTCGAAGAAGAAGTTCTCTCGTTCCATGAACTAATACACTGATTGGTTAGTTTGCTGTTAACCACCTTTCCCACACATTTTTACTTGGAAACTCACCAAATGTCGAAAACTCTTGCAAGACATGATACAAGTCATGTTTACGTAAAACAGAGACAATATCAGAGATATAACCAGTACTACTAAGACCATTATTGAATGAACATAAACGTAGAAGAAAAAGACGTTTTGTTGTACAGTCCCTCTCTAACCGACACAACTGACCAAGGAAGGTCAATTTCTTCTTATCAATTTCAGCCTGCAATGGAAGCGCGCCTAAAAAGCCGAGGACAATATCTGTCCTCGATCTACTTTTCAATCCCTGAATCTGTTTTAAGCATAATCTGTGTGACCTTTCCAAAATCAAGTTGTCTCGCTCAGAAAGCGACTGTAACATTTCACAACCGAAGAGCGCTCTGGGCAAAACAATAGATTTGTTTATTTTGAAACTAGTAGTAGTAGTTTTATATTTTATTTAAGTGACACGTAATACAAGTTATACATACAATATAATAATACAACAGTATAACATTCACATTTGTTAGTAATAATTGTACATATTGGGCGTATTACCCAGCCATACAAATGGCTTATGAGTCACTAGACATCAATCAATATAAGTACTAATAAGAAGTTTTAATAAATGATATGATATTATGAATAGTTATTAAACATGATTAAATGGAGTAAACTATTTCAGATCTTTTTAAATAACAATTTTGTATATATATAGCAGATTTCTTAATAAGTATTTTATCTGTCAACATGTATTTCAGTCGTTGGGCAAATGGCACATCTAAAAAGTCTGGCAAAATTCTAGTTGCATAATTATAAAATAAAAGTCTCAAGTGAGAGTATTTTATACATTGAAACAGGAAATGATACTCCGTTTCCACCACTTTTGGTAAATAACATATCTCACAGAGTCTTTCTTCAATTTTTAAATGCCTAAAGCGTCCTGTTTCAATACGAAGATGTTAAGTTCCAGTCCTAACTTGTGCTATGAAAGAGCGAAGGTGTTTCGGTAGGAACATTTTAACGTAGTTTTTACATGAAAATTCATTTTTTAGGACTCTATATGTCCTTAATTTCGGTTGTGCTTGAAGTTGTTCTGTCCATTGTAAATAGTTCATTTGTTCGTAAGTTTCAAATGTATGCCGTAAAATCGTATTCAATGATTTACCGCCCATAGATTGACTTTGGTACAGGTCCTGGAGGTTTAGTTTTTCAAATATGTTTTTAATATTTGAACACCAGCTGCGTAGTTGATCATAGTCCCAGAGAAACACTTTCTTTGTAAGCCTGTCACCAGGCATCGTAACATATGCCATAGTCTTATCATTGCGGAATGTCTCCTCGACTGTGTCGTTTGCCATCCTACATCGCCGTTTATGGCGACATTCGAGGCATGTTTATGGACTCCTAAAAAGGCTCGAATCGCTCTATTTTGTATTGTATCACACTTTGAATATAGCTTATAACCCCACACTGCGGCACCAAAATCCATTATAGGCACAACACTTGCGTTGAATAGTTTCGTGTTTACAAACATTAACAGAAAGTCCGTCTATCGATCTTGCCTTGTTAAGGAGTCCTACCAGAGCACGGCCCGCCGACTCGGCGAGTGTATTTGCTGTCGAAGTATAGTCTAGTGATTCAGTAAGAATACAACCGAGGTACTTATATTTTATCAACTACATTTATAGTTTCTTGTCCGATTTTTTAGTTAAACACAGTGCGATCTTGACTTAGTCTTCCAAAATGCACAACACTAGTTTTTGTCATGTTAATTTTCATACGCCATGACCTACACCATATATCTAACGTGTCTAACATGTTTTGCAAATCTTGTTCACTTTCGCCTAAAATAACTATGTCGTCTGCATACAGTAGAATGCAAATATTTTCGTCACCAACTGGTATTCCAACGTTCATACTTTTTATTTCCATAGCTAAGTCATTTATATACAGTGAGAAAAGGGTAGGTGAAATAATGTTTCCTTATTCTACAGAACATTCTATATCAAAAAAGTTTGTATAAGCTCCATTTATATTTACTCTGGCATGGGGTGTGCTATGCAAGTGTTTAAGTATACTGTAAAATTTGCCTGTTACTCCTACAGCAAGTCATTTTGCCAACAAGCAGTCTCTATCGACACGATAAAAAGACTTCATCATGTCTACGAAACAAGCATACGTCGGTAATGCTTTTGCTCTTCTGTTCCTTATGATAGAGCATAAACGAAAAGAACGCTATTTTCGAAAGCCGTTTTGCTCGTCTACTATAAACTCATTTATGTGGCATGGCGGTGTTCTTGGATCTAAACATCACATTTCACTCGGTATGGGGAAAATGATGACGTAACACAGAGTTGAATTGAAATAGGGCATTTTATTTTTTAATGCCGGTTAGATAAAGTGTTACATGATTTTTAACATATCTGGGCAGGACAAAAAAGCGCCTGCCCGAGAACTAAATCAAGCATGACTAACAATAAAATAGTATAGCAATAGTAACAACAATTGAATAATAAACCAAGTACCAATCAGAGAGCGCGACCCGTATGTCGGGTTAAGTGTGTGATGAAGGGAAATATATTTAGAGAAGCGGTGGAGGAAAGGGATGGAGGTGGTTATCTTCGTTAGACAAAGGAACTGCGTCGAAGAAATATTCCACGCACTGAAGAGACGCGTGATAGCTGCTCGCTGATTGGTTATTGGTACAAGATAGTTTCCAGAGAAAAGCGTTAATCTTTTCCCTGGTTGATGTGACCTAACTGAAGACGTCGTTTCTGTTTCACGACTTTTGACAACGCAGATCAACTAAATAATTTTTATTGTAACGGTTACTTTTGATACACCGCGATGACATAAATCATTTTATTTATCATAAAATACATTTATGTGGGATGGCGGTGTTCTTGGATCTAAACATCACATTTCACTCGGTATGGGGAAAATGATGACGTAACACAGAGTTGAATTGAAATAGGGCATTTTATTTTGTAATGCCTGTTAGATAAAGTGTTACATGATTTTTAACATATCTGGGCAGGACAAAAAAGCGCCAAAAGGAACGCCGCCCAGTTAAGCTCACCGTTGCTAAGGAATCAAGCTAAAAATGCTGTGTAACTTTGAATGTAATTAAATATATCAAATAGAACTGATCGTAATCTTATAAATATACATAACTTTGGACTAAACTCCTGACTTCCGAACAGCTACCACTGCGGCCCGGATATTAAAATATAGTCGTTCTTGACCTCTGGGTGAAAGATGTACTCCATCAGGCGACAGTGTCCTCATCCTAGCGGAGTTGGACCAAAAGCCGTTGCAGCGCCAGAATCTTGCTCGACCGTCCGGGAGGGAGGTCAGTTTACTGGACAGCAGGATGTTTGGCTTGTCGACTCTTGAATTGAACCAAACTGGATCTAGCGGCCAGTTAGACGTTCGGGACGAATGTTGACGGTGAAAAATCGGCATAACGATGACACAACGAACCTGCGTAGATGCATATAGAGTGTTTACTTACCAAGTCAATGATTGAGTTTGCCACTGATTCAGGAGTGTTTGTTTGCCCATATATGTCGTTAGTCCCAATTAAAAGTATCACGTAATCCGGTTCGAAGTCACTGATACATTCCACATTCCGTAATAAAGTATCCACTGTAGCGCCCGGGAAACCCGAATATTGAACCATGGTTGGAGAGTTTAATTGTAAGTTAAATCGAAACTTGGAACTCGAGCAACTTAACTGTTTTAAACGCTTCACGTACGAATGTCCAAAGATCTGAATTTTGCACACATGAGATGGAACGTCGGCCATGATGGATGTCCAAATAGGTCACAACCGAACTTTACACGATCACCCAGATTAAACGGTCTGTACCGGAATTCCGCAGTGGTAACTGCCACAGATACAGGTTATAATTCCTTTTAACATTGAATTATGAAAATATTTACGTTTGTTTTTTCAAAATCGACGGTTAAATCGATAATTATTTATTAGTCGCCGGGCAGAAGCCCGCGACTTCTATTTTTAATAGGTTTTCTGAAATCACATGGGAGGGGGGATTATTATTAGAAAGAAACACATTTAGATGTCTTGAACATATAACAATTGTGTTTGTTTAAAAACACTAGTTAATGACACATCTAAAATAAAATAAATATTCCGATGTTTTAGGTATTTTCAGTTTCTTTATTTGGACTCGCATTTATGTTTTTTTGTTTTATTTACGAAGACAAAACAGTCCCTATTAGCTAGACTGGTATACATTTATTTTACACTATATACTACATGTGATCAAAAGGCGATAACTACAAACCTTTACGTCGCAGTCTAATTTGTTTACTTACGCGCACCTGCGTGACTCGCGAATACCAACTGCGTAGATCAATCTCCTTTGCAGAGAGCCGCTCTTTACACTCACTTACAAATAGTAAATTATAGGTGATTTAAAATGTTTATTTGGTTCGAAACAAATGAAGAAAAGAACAAATCGAGATAAAACTGGTTTTAATGGAAAAATGACTTTGAACGAACACTCTCTGCCTATAAAGAGAGTTTCAAGAACGACACCTCTGCGAATAAGAAAGAATCGGGTCTTTCGTACAAAATTATTTCGTCCTTGACAATTTTAAATGTGTCATTTAATTCCCTAAAGGCATATTGCTTCCGATCTGCATATTGTTATGCATCATTGACACAAGGGCGCTCATCATATTATAATTTTAAAACATGAGTAGTTTGTTATTTTCATTATAAAAAAGGAAGGAAAGAATTAAAATAAATCAACATGTTGTAGGGCTTAGTTTATGTTCGAAATTAAGTTTAAATTATACAACAATTTCAATGAGATTTAACTGTTTAGTTGATATTATATTTCGAAGGTGGTCTAATTTATAAATATTGGACTACATTTCAACATTTGCTAAAGTATGATATAATTAGGATGCACAGCTAATATCATTTTGAGAAAAAGAGAAAACTCGTGTCTTCAGCGATTTAACCCTTATCTCATTGTTTTAAAAGTAGATTGCTGCAAAGGTGTCCACTGTTGTCTTTAAAAGAGGAAAGGTAAAATGACGTGCTATTGCATGCAAATCCTAAATTGTCTGTTTTGTAGTTTTATTGAAAAATAATAAAATTCAAATATTCTGACAAACATCTTGAAAAGTGTATGTGGAATTCACAAATCTTATAATTATTCCTTAATGAAAATACTCTATACATACTAAGACTAATGATTGGCAAGATTATTCATTTCCATTACTGTTGTTTATGATCAATAATTAGTTGGTTGTATGTACGGTCAACCTACTTTGGAATGGAGATTGATCATAAACAATGAAAGGCTTCAATTATCATTTACTTCGTTGACAAAACAATGCAAGTTATGATACATTTTCACTTGACCCCACCCCTGATGTTCCAATATGCCCCTCAGTTGATAACTGTTTATTCAACTACTATAATGTTAGTGTTATGCATAACTGCACTATGAATACCCGGCGACATTGATGCGTTGCATCAACTTTCTCTTGTCTTCGTTAGACAAAGGAACTGCGTCGAAGAAATATTCCACGCACTGAAGAGACGCGTGATAGCTGCTCGCTGATTGGTTATTGGTACAAGATAGTTTCCAGAGAAAAGCGTTAATCTTTTCCCTGGTTGATGTGACCTAACTGAAGACGTCGTTTCTGTTTCACGACTTTTGACAACGCAGATCAACTAAATAGTTTTTATTGAAACGGTTACTTTTGATACACCGCGATGACATAAATCATTTTATTTATCATAAAATACATTTACATCCAGATATTTAGTAAGGCGTTTATTTAACACACTTGAAAACAGTTTGCTCGTTGTAGATAAGAGGCTTATTCCCCGATAATTCAATGGCACTCTTGGATCGTTTGTACTGTTTTGGGGCAATGGTTTTATAATCGATCTAGACCAGGCTGGTGGCGCTACTCCTTTCGACAAACACATATTGAATAAATGTAGCACCATTTGTTGAGAGTTTTTATTTTCAAAAAGTGATTGGATAAAGACCATTTCTGTGCAAACCTTCCTTAATTAACCTAAGGAAAGTCCCCCTTAATTTCCTGTCTACATATTTTACAATTACAGCTGATGAGGAATACTTATTACATAAAATGCCTAAATGAACAACATCCTCTGTTTCTTGTATGAGGCTATAACCCACACACCAAGAACGACCACTACGGGACAATGCTCTTGTTGACTCATTAAACGTGACAACAGTGCATTTATTAGTGCATTACAGTGATGAGGATGAGGATGATGATGATATATTATTTAAACTATTTCTGATTTGATGATCTTTATGTTATACAGTTCTCATGAATAGTAAAAATGAAGAAAACAATGAAATCTAAAAAATAAAAAAATCAAATAATATAATAGAACTTAAAAACATATTTGCATACATACAAATAGATCAAAGCTATAAAAAAAAACCTGTGGTGGGTTCGAACCCATGACGCATAGGCCTGAAATCGTTAATCTTACCGGCTCAACCGACTGAGCTAAGATGCTATTACATGTATCATACTTTCGATTTTAACTGTACCGAGCCGTTCCGAATACACAATTTACCAAATATCCCCTCCAAATATGACTATATAGATTTTTAACGAATTATTTTTTCTTAAAAAATATTTCTGTTATCCCGTTTGATACATGATTTGACCTTTAACATTTCCCATTTCGCGTTTTGTTAAACTACACCTTTGCCGAAAATAGTCCTAGTTTTTTTCCGATATTGTATCACTTTGATGTGTTATTTCAAATACGAAAAGACATATTTATACTATCGAATCAACACAGAGAATCAATTCTCAAGAAAATATCAAATTAACAGTAAATGCATATATTTCATGTGCCGGTAGGCATGTATGAATTCGGAATGTTTAAGGCCAATTGACTAGTAACGTAGTAAACAGGTGCCCATTATGTAACGCTACCAAGTCCTGACCTTCGACCCAACGCTCTAGACTGCAAAGCTCCAGATAAGGTGCGTGAATACATGATCACGCATTTAAACCCGGAAAAACGAACATAAACATTTTCTGTGCGTCGTTTTAATGTAAGACAAAATAAAAGTGACACATTTTTCAGAGAAATCTCGATCGTTAAATATGAATTACCCTAACACCGTATGTTAATTTGACACTTCACCGATATGTACAGTTCTTACGGAACAACGAGTTCTCACGCTTCGGAATTGATACACAAATAATGTTTGCTCGCGGGCGAAAAAGATCCGTCTGCACAACCAATTAAACCTGGTTCGTTATTCAAATATATCAAAATGGAAGAACTGCTGAGTTCCGCAATAGCAGAATACGTTTTCAATCATTTAATCGATGACGTGGTAAATAAACAACAGCCAAGTAGAAGAAAACATCATGAAACAGTTTTCCCTAAAACAATCGATCTTTGGATTGACTTTGACTGATGAAGTTATGTATTTTGTCTTTTCGTCCCTAGTAATACACAAATAATAAAGTTCATCAAGATAAGGTGATTTACCAATATTATTTAATATTTAATTCACATACTGGTCAATGAATCATTCTTGAGACCTGACTTTAACCCATCGGAAGGGTCTGTAAGGTGTGTTCAAGTAAGAATAGAGGTGTTAAACATTAGGTTAAAACACATTAAACATTCCCTTTAGTAAAGCAAGCATTTTGGACAAATTCGAAGTTGTACAAACAATTGGTTTCATTATATAATGACGTTGCATTTGAAATAGACCCCCAAAACAAGGGATTTATCTACGTCCCTGCCTATTTTACACTATGAGCCAATCAAACATAAGCCTTTTGAGATACTTACAGAAATAAAATCCATTTAATATGAGTCTTTTGTCTTGAAATGCATTGTATTCTTAAGTAGTCAAAGGGAGGTAATTAAACAAGATGTATAAACATGAATATAAAATGTTTATTAAAGTAAATTGAAAATTCAAAATAGAGCAGTAAAAGGAATAAATGCTTATATTAAGCAGTTTTTCACGTTTTAATAATGCTTCCTGCTGCAGTATCATCAACATGTTGTCATTATGATGAACATTTTTCTCTTTTAAATTTACTCTTTTGTGTTCATGGTCGGATACACAGTAAGTGTATATTGTTAAAGTCAGAGTTGTTAATTTACTGTTTAAACTGTTATATGGATACATAGGTAGTGGAATGCCTATTTAAGGTACGAAGCATAATACATAAGTTAAAAACATGTTGACCTTCCTTATTTTGGGGTGATGAGCTTCCTGTAGTGATTCACTCTTTAATAATTATTATAGGGAGTGAAACATATTTGTCCCAAGTAATTGTCTGGAGCTCTGTATCACAGAGATGCCAACACATTTGTGAAAGTATCGTTGTGAATTTTGATTTGTTTCCTTAAGATGATAGTAGAACAAGAGGGCCATGATGCCCTATATCGCTCACCTGATTTAATAAAACTTCAATAGTTTTCAAAGTTTTTACTCTATACATATAAGGAAAACAAGCAACCCCCCTGGTGGCCATGTTTTTCAATGGATCGGATTTATAGGTCCGTGAGGTTGACGAGTGACGAATTGACGAGTGACGAACTGTGACATTGTTTTAGGTCCGTGAAGTTAGGTTGACGGTTTTCTAAAAACTGTATTTCTTTCTTTAAGATAATGTATCTGGATGTATTAAATGCAAATTAGGCCCCATTAGGCCCTCTGTCAATCAGAAGAGCTTCGTCAAGTTCGTCAACTCGTCAATTTAGTTATTGGATGCAAATTAGGCCCTATTTCATGTTTCATGGCCATCAGTCATTCAGAAGAACTTCGTCAATTCGTCAACTTTTCAATAAAGTTGACGAAATTGACGAAAAAAATAAAAACTTTATTTCTTTCCTTTAGATAAGAATCTGGACGTATTAAATGCAAATTAGGCCCTATTTCATGTTTCATGGTGATCAGTCAATCAGAAGAGCTTCTTCAAGTTCGTCAATTCGTCAACTTGTCAAAACTGTATTTCTTTCCTTTAGATAAGTATCTGGACGTATTGAATGCAAAATAGGCCCTTTTTTCATGTTTCATGGCGATTAGTCAATCAGAAGAGCTTGACGAATCGTCAACTTGTCAATAATGTTGACGAAACTGACGAAAAAAAATAAATTCTAATAACAATATTTCTTTCCTTTAGATAAGTATCTGGACGTATTGAATGCAAATTAGGCCCTATTTCATGTTTCATGGCCATCAGTCATTCAGAAGAGCTTCTTCAAGTTCGTAAATTAGTCAACTTGTCAATAAATTTGACGAAATTTACGAAAAAAATATTTTTCTAAAAACTTGATTTCTTTCCTTTAGATAATGTATCTGGACGTATTGGATGCACATTAGGCCCTATTTCATGTTTCATGGCCATCAGTCATTCAGAAGAGCTTCGCTAAGTTCGTCAATTCGTCAACTTTTCAATAAAGTTGACGAAATTGACGAAAAAAATATTTTTCTAAAAACTTTATTTCTTTCCTTTAGATAAGTATCTGGATGTATTGAATGCAAATTAGGCCCCATTTCATGTCGATCAGTCAATCAGAAGAGCTTCTCCAAGTTCGTCAATTTAGTTGACGAAATTGACGAAAGAAATATTTTTCTAAAAACTTTATTTCTTTCCTTTAGATAAGTATCTGGACGTATTGAATGCACAATAGGCCCTTTTTCATGTTTCATGACGATTAATCAATCAGAAGAGCTTCTTCAAATCGTCAACTTGTCATTAATGTTCACGAAACTGACGAAAAAAATATTTTTCTAAAAACTTTATTTCTTTCCTTTAGATAAGTATCTGGACGTATTGAATGCAAATTAGGCCCTATTTTAAAATTCATGGCTATCAGTCATTCAGAAGAGCTTCTTCAAGTTCGTCAATTCGTCAACTCGTCAATTTTGTTGACGAAATTGACGAGTTGACGAATTGACGAACTTGACGAAGCTCTTCTGATTGACTGATCGCCATGAAACATGAACTAGTGTCTAATTTGCATTCAATACGTCCAGATACATTATCTAAAGGAAAGAAATAATGTTTTCAGACAAAATATTTTTTTCGTCAATTTCGTCAACTTTATTGACAAGTTGACGAATTGACGAACTTGAAGAAGCTCTTCTGATTGACTGATCGCCATCAAACATGAAATAGGGCCTAATTTGCATTCAATACGTCCAGATACTTATCTAAAGTAAAGAAATAAAGTTTTTAGAAAAATATTTTTTTCGTCAATTTCGTCAACTTTATTGACAAGTTGACGAACTTGACGAAGCTCTTCTGAATGAATAATGACCATGAAACATGAAATAGGGCCTAATTTGCATTCAATACGTCCAGATACTTATCTAAAGTAAAGAAATAAAGTTTTTAGAAAAATATTTTTTTCGTCAATTTCGTCTTGACAAGTTGACGAATTGACGAACTTGACGAAGCTCTTCTGAATGACCATGAAATAGGGTCTAATTTGCATTCAATACGTCCAGATACTTATCTAAAGTAAAGAAATAAAGTTTTTAGAAAAATATTTTTTTCGTCAATTTTGTCAACTTTATTGACAAGTTGACGAATTGACGAACTTGACGAAGCTCTTCTGAATGACTAATGGCCATGAAACATGAAATAGGGCCTAATTTGCATTTAATACATCCAGATACATTATCTTAAAGAAGAAAAAATGTCACAGTTCGTCACTCGTCAATTCGTCACTCGTCAACCTAACTTCACGGACCTAAAAAAATGTCACAGTTCGTCACTCGTCAATTCGTCACTCGTCAACCTAACTTCACGGACCTAAAAAAATGTCACAGTTCGTCACTCGTCAATTCGTCACTCGTCAACCTAACTTCACGGACCTATTGAAAACTAAAAAACTGAAGCAATTAAACATTTTATATAGTTTAAACCAATTAATTTGAAATTATCCTTGATTTAAAAATGAACCTTTTTTTTTTTAATTACTCAACTTTGAATCTTCGTTAAGCTATTTTTTCCTTTCTCATTTTTTATACCACTGTGTCAACCTAAAGGGTTTGCATGGATATTATGTGCCCTGTAAACATCCTATATTTATATCATCACAAAGATCAATACAGATTTCAAAATTGCCATATTTCTAATGGGATATTATTTAAAATATTTTAGTTATTTTACAACTCTATGCGTAAGCACCTTTAGGAATGTGAAATCCAATGAAAAATTGCATTGACCTAACTAGGTCAAACAAATCACATGACCCTAGCCGCCAGTTTGTAAACAACAAAATACCCTTTTTACGGTAAATTTTCATGTCCGATTTTTCCACTTGTTGGGGGTTTAAACTGTTCTTTAAATTTGGTATATATAAAAAATAAGGGTATTTGGCTATTCCTCCCATGACAACAAGTAACAAAACTGTTTAAGATGCATTTTATTGTTGAAATATGTCAGCAAATACTTTGGCCATTGGGAAATAATTTTACAGTTCCAAATCGGCTGCAAGGACAAAGTCACGTGATATAAGCCCGAAAATAGTGACGTCACGAAAAAGGGAGTCTCACGAAAATTGAATGTCCAACGAGATATTATGGTTTAAGGCCGTTTTCAAACCGGTACTAAGCTAGGACATGTACCAGACCATAGGCACATTACCCATTGCCAAATCGCAATGACAGTCGCGAGAGGGGATCAAAATGGGACGCCTGGCGTCCCAAATATTCCATGCTCACAACTCGGTTTCCCTTTTTGTGGCGATTGGTTGACAATCGCCACAGTGCTACCAAAACAACAACAACGAAAAAAAATTTATATAGTCGTATTTGAACAATCGGTTGGATATTTCTGCAAAGGCAATTTACTCACTTCCGTTAAACCCCATATATATATATAGTTCCATCAGTGATGCAGGCACACGATTAATAATGATAATGTTAGTGCTACTTTGATACCGGATTGGTACTAATATTTGAGATTTATCGAGAAAATATCTAAATAGAGTTAAACTATTTACATATTATCTTTCTTCATGTTTGGGCAGATAATAAATATCATCGGGCGTCTTGGGTACGCTATGCAGAGTATCATGATACTCCTGTGCCTCGTTTTATTTTTACTGTAGTCAACCGTAACCTTTTGACCTTTAACCTGATTCGGCAGGAGTTGGTTGTACTCTGATTATCTTCGTCATGATTTGGCAGATAATAAATATCATTGCGCGTTCTGCCTTGCAAATAACGACAACTCTGGTGATACTCAAATCTGGAAATTCCAAAAGGTTCTATAAATAGCTCGCGAGACCAAAAACCAGAAAAGCTTGTAAATCTCAATATTATAAACGCTTTATTTTGTACTTGTTTAAATATATGAAAGCGTCTAGATAATAAGACTGGTTTACAAAGGTTTAAAGGACACACGATGGCAGTGTGTACACACGTTATGTATACACGTCTGCACGTTCTAGAGTCAATTAGCAATCAATGCTGACAGTGTAGCCTAATTGAGTTTGAAGATCTAGCATTATAATATATGCCTATATTTTCATAAATTAAACAGTTTGGCAAATAGTGAAATTGTGCTTTTGGAGCATGTTTTGTGTTTGTTTTTGCACTCACATTATTCGAAGCAGTTTAACAACCTCAGAGACATATAAATACACTGTGACAACCCTCAATCATGCAATGTGAAGGGACTAAATTGAACAGACCTGTTTAATATCGGACATAATTGAAACAAACACCAAACTAATGGATACTGTTTTCTCTCCTTTCTTTAGTCATTTCTAAAGTGTAAAATATATTTTATCTTAATATGGCCTAACGACCTGGTGATAAACATGTGATTACCCAAACAATTTAGATTACAAATAGTCATTCTAATGAGCTAAAACGGTAGTCTATCGAATACCAACTAGATTTTTCATAACTTTGGAATGGCCTAATTTTGAACACATCATGACCAATTTCAGAACGTAACTAAATAATCACCAAGACAACATTCTGGCAAACTAACATTATTCTACTGTCAAAAGATGCAGGGTTGATACATTCTCAAATATACCCGCACCAGAGTCATCGCAAGCCCTACACCGATATACTGCTTGTTACTTTGCAGGATTTTCCATACGATCGCCACTACAGTGCCATTGGCGCTTTGATTCTAATGAGTGGAATGATTGCCGAATGGAGTCGAAGAAAGTCCGGTTGCTTCCCGAACTGAACCGATATCATCCGATTGCCTCAAAGAAGCTTTCGACCAAATGTTGTTTAAATTCGAGTATAGAGAATGACATTCATTAATTTGCTGCAAATCTGTATTCGTTTGCTTAATTTATACAGAAATTTCCACTTCTTTTAAAAAATACATATGATCACATTAACCTAAAATACATGCACGTATGTATAGTTTGGGATTAACTTTTCACTTACATCTGAGTTGTTAGATCGAAAGTGATATTTCTGTCAACGTAAACACGTGAACGATTGTGAAACCTTGTGAAAAGACCATGTTCAGGTAAGCTCTATCACTTGATACATCTAAACCGTAACCCTTTCCCACTTACAGACGCATCTTCAAAATAAGGTTTTTGATAACATTGTGACAAAAGAAGAAATTGCTCATTAATAACTCAATAACTAGATATTCATTAATATAGAGATTTTCAATAATTCTACGTACTGTACCTAGATCTACTTTCAAAGTCGTCTGATACAGATTCGTTGTACGGGGGAAATGGTTAATCACTGAGGATATTCGAGACAAAAATAGACACACATGATCTTGACAACTTAGCGGAATCGATGGTTGTTGATCAACCCGATCAAACATTTAGAGAAAACGTGTCTTCTTTTTCAAAGTTTTTGTCGGACTGGATTCCCCTTGTAAGTGTTCTATGTTAACCATTTCCCTCATACGACAATTCTGCAGCAGACGACTTTGAACATATTTTGTCAAAAAACAGAAAATCTCTATAATTGAATGGATAACCTATGACTGAAAGTGGAAAACATTGTGGCAAAAGCAGAAATTGCTTGTTTTGAGCAATTTCTTCTTTTGTCACCATGTTTTCAAAAAGCTGTCAGTTGCAGAGGTGTCAAAAAGCGTCCATATGACAGAAAGGGTTAAAGGAAGAACGCAGATGAAGTGGTCCAAGTGATGAGTTTGGAACATCCATATTAAATAAAAGTATTAGACATTTGCTGGCTTATAAAGTTATTTATCTCATCATACAATGCCCTGTTTTTGGTGATTGACCTAAGTCGGTGACCTTATTATTTTGCATGCCTTTAATGTGTTCTTCAATTTCAAGATCTTTTGAAAGCTCCATTGTATTCATTTCACTGTCAATAGCTTGAATCTTTGTATATTCAGGGACGCGGATAAGATTTGTCTAAGTCCCTGGTAACGTGTACGGGAGTTAAGCCACCGTGGGTCACCCATCCACTGATCCAGGCACTAACTGCGATGAACATTGCTTAACTTTAAGAAAAGGTCAACCACTCTACCAACATCGATTTTAAAGCAGGCTTCCAGAGCAAAGCTATAGAAGTGATATTTATACCTATACCCCTTTCTCGTTAAATTTGGATTCAAATACATATTTACAGACTACAGAGTAGTTTTTAACCCTTGCCCACATACAACAAATCTGCAGCAGACAAATCTGAAAACATAGTGATAAAAACATGAAAAATCTCCATAAAAGATAGCTTAAAATTTTGTAAAATAAAGTTGAAAACATTGTGTCCAAAGAAGACATTGCTCATCATCATGAGCAATTTCACCTTTGGCCACAATGTTTTCAAAAGTGGTCTGCTGCTATTGGCATAATTGCGTCAAAATGCATCCGCAGGTGGGAAAGGGTTTTAATAGCTTTAACACAGTGGAAATTCCTACTGCCGTTTTTCTCATCAAATTTATAAGCTCTGAACAACAAATACTGTTTAAATTTTCTTTATTTTTTACTGGTTAACACAATCAGTTTAAATTAACCTTATTTTTTACATTCAGGCTTTCAGCTTATATTAATCACACTCATGTATGCTTCCTGGAGACTTATTACACTTAACCAGTACTCATGTCATTTGTCTGGAAAAATCCCGAAGTCAGAACCTGTTTATCACAGGACTTGAACCTGGGACCTTTAGTACAAGAGGCTGACACTCTACCTCTGCACCACTTTTTCCACTGTTCATGCACTACTACTAGATGTCTTTCGTTACATAGCCATATGAAGTGCTCAAGGCAGAGACATATAAATACAGAGATTCGAATCACAGCAAAATCTCACGTTCTATTGCGGTTATGGCGAGAGGCAGCAGATCATAACCATAGCCTGATGACCCAGATAACTTGATTGGGATACATCAGTAAATTTAGATGATAATAAAATGACGACTATGATATAAAAATATAAGAGAAGTCTTATTTGTCCCACCTGTATTTATATTTCTTTGACTGTTAAATAAATGAAATGCAAGAAAACAATCTTGCTATTTATTTCATTAGAAAGATTTACTTTTACAATTATATTACCAGCGCCTATTTTTATACACCATCTTTGAGTTGAAATTGTGTAATATATGTAATTAAGGGGAAAAAATTCCATATTTCATAAATATGTAAGGTTTGCTTATGGATAATACATAATTTATTAATTTAATAAGTTACTATCATTTTTCAACAGTTGTTACAGATAAATCAAAGCGCCGATGGCACAGTAGTGGTGATCGTGTAGAAAATCCTGCAAAGTAACAAGCGGTATCTCGTTGTAGGCCTTGCGATTTTCAATATAATTATATAGGCATATATATACGATAATGCTCGATCTCCCAACTCAACATGCAGGCGTGTCTAAATTGTAGACTGCATGACATCGAGTCCTTTAAACCTTTGTAAACCAGTCTTATTTTCTAGACGCTTTCATATATTGCAACAACTACGAAATAAAGCGTTTATAATATTGAGATTTAAGAACAATTGATAACCATTCTCGCAAGCTATTCATAGAACCTTTTGGAATTTCCAGAAACCTTTTACTTGGGTGAATTTATACACAATCAAGGGAACAGTAGGGTTGCACTTGAGGGTGAAAAATGAAGGTGTTTGTTTTGTTAAAAAAAGTATTTTTTTCATAAGTATAATGTCTGAAGTTAATGAAACCTCAGCGGTTTGCAGCTGGTCACACAGGATATATACTGTTTTGACTCTTCGATACACTCCCCACAGTTTGCTGGTTACGGACACTACATGGGACACTAATTGCAATATATTAATACAAAACTGTATTAAACTTTTATTAATTTGAAATAATTGTAACATAATATCATGTATAAACACAAATAAAAATAAAAATTGAAGCCGAGATAAGTTTTAATTCTCACAAAGACACCATATTTATAGGAAACAATCCTGTTGCAAAAATCACCTATATATCAATTATTGTTACATCTTTAATTTTAGAGTTAATGGTAAGTAATTGTTCAGAAACTAACATTTTATCTTTTCTGTATGAAAGGCAAAAAAATATTTTGAAAGGACAATACTTATTTTTCACTAAATTTATGAAAATAAAAGGTCAACATTTTGGTTACGGACACTACGTATGCCCTGTACATAAGTAACAGCTTACATAATGCACATATAATAAAAGCTTAGTTGGATAATAACTTTCTTAGTATGAATATTCAATTTTAATGGTCCTTTAATGTTTATATCTGTCATTTTGACTTCTGTGTCATAAAATTTATAAAATGTACCCAATTTTCAGTGTGAGAAAAAAAATATATGTGAAACCTGTCTGTTTTTACATAGTACCTTAACCATTTAGCAAGAACATTAAAGTCATAGCAATGCTAACAAACATATAAAACACAACTATAGATCCTCCTATAACACAAATATGTAAATGATATGAAACATCAAAGTTTAATCCATGGTTACGGACACTATGCCATTGTCTACCCTACACAGATTTGTAGTCTTTTGACAATTCAACTGCATATTTTGATGAGAAAGAAGTGCTTGGAATATTTTGCAGTTGGTCGTCATCGGTATTTTTGGGGTCAGATGTGTTTATCAGTCTCACCCGCAATCTCAATGCCTGTGTTTTCTTGACTGCCAACTGTCTTTTAAGCTTATTGCTTGATTTTACAATGTCTTGTTTTTCTTTGTTTTCTTGACTTTTCTTTTCTTTGACGATATCGCTGCATTTTTTTTCTCTTTTGTTTTCTGAGCTTTCCAAGTTTTGTCGTACTATTTTCAGCCTTCTTTCTATCTTCTGTTTTTCAATCTCTATCTTTTTAGCTCAGCTGAGCACGAAGTGCTCAAGGTGAGTTATTGTGATCGCCTTTTGTCCGGCATCTGGCGTGCGTCGTCCATCAACATCTTCTCCTCAGTAACCAGTGGATTGATTGGGATGAAACTTCACACAAAGCATCCTCTCAATAACCTTCCCAGAATTCCTTCAAAATTGTGGGATCCGTGCAGAATTCTGGTTTCCATGGCAACAAAACGAAAAAAAATCTTCTTCTCCCAAACCGGTTGGCAGATTTTCAAATAATTTTGTAGAAATGTTCCTTGGATGACCCTTTATCAGATTCCTGTAAGTCAAAAAACATAGCCACCAGGGGGCGGGACTATTTTGCCTTATATGGCAACAGTGAAAACTTTAAAAATATTCTCTGAAAGCCATGTTGATTGGTCAAAAACTATGGCCGCCAGGCTTATATGGCTTAAGTGAAAACAAATAATATCAGGTGAGCGATCGAGGGCCATCATGGCCCTCTTGTTTCTTTAATTTTTCATTTGCTTCTGTATTCAATTTCTGTTTTTCTCTCCACTTTCTAACCTTTTCTGCATTTTTTTGCCTTTTGAGTTTCTGTATTTCAGTTGTTTCACTTGATCTCAAATCCATCTAAAAAAGGAACAATTAGATATATATCCGATTTATTGAAGTTGTAGTTTTCTTACATTTATTTATGAACTTTGGTTTTAAATGTTGATTGTCTATTTGTTTTTCTTGTCCCAGGGTTTGTCTTTCTCCCTTGATTTCCGAGCCCCAGTAGCTCAGTCCGTAGAGACGCAGTCTGTCAACCCAGGGGTTGTAAGTTCGAACCCCAGCTCAGCCAACATTCTTTCCTACGTTTCACAAAAGTCACTGTGACAAGCGTCATTCACCAATTGGATAACAACTTCTATGTGAAAAAGCAGCCAGTTGCTTGGAAAGTATGTTGTGTGGAGTACTGGTTTAGAAAACCAGGAAACATATGAGTAGGTGAACTGGCCGACTGAAAAATTGTTGAAAACGACGTTAATTCTTCTTTTTAATTAACACCATTAGTCTAATTTACTCATTTATTATCATCCATTTCTTTTGAATTCTTTTGATTACTTACCTTCAATACAAAACACAGTTGACATTTTGATATAAGCTGTAATCTGAACAAGGATAAAATATTGTAGTGTCCGTAACCAAATTGTGCTCTTTTAAGTAGCTACTTCTGATGAACAGAATATGGTAACATTAGCAGTTTGGTGCTTTATTTGGAAACCAGATACTGCTTATATGGAAATCCATCACATATATAGAAGTTTTGGTTTCTTTTACAGGACTATAATGCATGTAAGAAGTACTTAACCGAAAAAAACGTAACTCCGTGTAAATAATGATAAAGATTTGCATGTTTGTAAAGGCAAACATATCAATATAGTAAAAAATGAGTGTAAGTTAGTGATAGATATCATTAAAATTTGTATGAACACAATTTTATGTAAAAATACAAGTTCTAAATTTTAATCATTTAAGGTTACGGACACTACATATTCATCAAACAAAAGTTTATAGAATTAACTTACCTTTATATTTGGAAAAACTTGTGAACTTTGCTAAATCTAATTCAGGAAACACAACATTTTAGGAAGAAAATCTTGAATGTAGCATCCCCACTTGCAGATTCGAAATATTTCCTGTCTTCACACAGGCTGCTGCTCAAGGAAAATGATGCTATTCCTAAAGATAATGCAATCCGGAATTTCCATTCAATTGCATCATCTTTTTATGTGTTAAAAATTAGTTGATTGGCTTCTTTTTAAAATAAAACATGCAACTAGCATAAGGCTACTGATATTAAATGCAAAAAAAATCAATATAAACATTACAGAAAAGCAGGTTACGGACACTACACTGTTTTTGTAGTGTCCGTAACCATGTTTGTGTTTCTACAGCAAAGCTATAGTAAAATATCCAACAAATTAATTCATATTTTAACTCTCCAATGCCCTTAAGGTATCTTAAAAGAAAATGGGCTTTATGAAGACTTTGTAAGTTAACTATTGACAAAGGGTTACGGACACTACATCTTTTCAGAAAATAGCATTTTCACATTTTGAAAATTCATGAAAAAAATAATATAATATATACACAAAAGATATTCTTTGCTCTAAAATTAACTATTTTAGAGCAATGATTTTGTGCAAAGACTGTAAAAAAGGAGTAATTAAAAGCTGGTTTTAATTTATTGTAACAAATTTTAAAAATTGCACTTGAAAATTGTTTAACAGACCACCATTTCTGCGTTATTGACCATATCTTCACCAATTTTTATCTGATTTCAACAAAACCAACTCCAAAATAATTCTAAATTAATTTACTGTTTACTGAGTATGCAGAAATGCTTCATTTTGTATTTGACAATGTAGAATTTTTTCTTGAAAAAAAGGAAAATTTTGAAGCGCAACCGCATAACGCTGTAAAACAGCTGTTTTGTGTATAAGTTTTTAACACCTGTGTGAAAACTATTGAAGGTAGAGCCTTGCAATTTGGTCTAAAATTTCTTTATGCATTGTACATTAGAATGAAATTAATTCATACTCTCAAAGCAAGAAGAATTTGATAAAAACAGTGTATAACATTGTACTATTTTAAATGCTCCCTATATTGTGTTTCACCCGACTGCGTTATTGAGGGGTTTTGAGTATCATGAGAGTTATAGAACGCGCAATGATATTTATTATCTGCCCAAACATGAAGAAAGATAATATTTACATAATTTAAATTAACTCTATGTAGATATTATCTCAATAAATCTCAAATTTTAGTATCAATTTGGTACAAAAGTAGCACTGACATGATTATTAATCAAGTCTCTGCATCACTGACGGAACTATATATTTAGCGGTTTAACAGATGTAGGCTAATTGGTTTGCAGTAAGGAATAAAAACTCAACTGGCTTTTCAAAACTGACAATGTAAATTTTTCGTTGTTGTTGCTTCTGTTATCATTGTGAATATAATCAGGAACGGAGCAAAGCTGAAATCTCAGCATAAAACAAGAAGTAAGAATAAAGGGATGATGAAGTAACTCTACGCCACCCTATTTAAATCAGCGGGTGGTATTCTATCGCAGACATGACTTGTTGATAAAATTAGTTACATGACTTACACATCTCGCATACCCACGAGATCTATATTCTATGTGAAGCGCAAGTATCCTATCTCTGTATTTAAATGTCTCTGCTGAAGGTGAGTCTAGTATTGTGATCCTCACCAACCATTGAAGAGTTAACCCTTTCCCTCATATAGACGCTTTCTGACGCCTCTGCAGCAGACGGTTTTTTGAAAACATAGTGACATAGTGCACAGAACGTGCAACTTCTCCTTTTGTCACAATTTTTTCCACTTTTTGTCATAGGTTATCCATTCAATTATGGTGATTTTCTATGTTTTGACAAAATACGTTCATAGTCGTCTGCTGCAGAATTGTTGTATGAGAGAAAGGGTTAAGACTTTAAGAGGACACTTTTTGAATGGTTTACTGTAAGTTTAGTCGTATCTATAGCATTTGAGGATTGAGAAACTTCATCTTTTAGAAGACTTTATTATTTGAGGCGTATATAAGGTTTAGGTATCTTGCTGCATCTGTGAACATGAGACAAGACTCAGGCAGGTAAATCTGTGTATCCACACAATTTGAGCAGGGTCATCACTATTTGCATACATGTTAACCCTTTCCCTCATATAGACACTTTCTGATGCCTCTGTAGCAGACAGCTTTTTGAAAACATAATGACAAAAGAAGAAATTGCTCAAAACAAGCAATTTCTCCTTTTGTCACAATGTTTTCCACTTTGAGTCCATTCAATTATAGAGACATTCTATTTTTTGACAAAATATGTTCAAAGTTGTCTGCTGTAGAATTGTCGTATGAGGGAAAGGATTAAAGTATAAACGGCCCTAGATTTCTTCTTCTGCTGACAGTAATAAAGTAAACATTTTCCCACATACAACAAATCTACAGTGTACAACTTTGAAATTATCTATGCAAAAACACTGAAAATCACTCAAAATGTATGTATAATCTCTTTTAAAAAAGGTTGAAAACATTATGGCAGAATGTTTTCAAAAGTCGTCTGCTGCAGAGGTGTCAGAAAGCGTCTACAGGTAGAAAAGCATTAGAGTAACTTCTGACAAAACATCTATAAGAAGCCATGAATGAGGTGGAATAAAACCTCTAATTGCTCGTCTACTCTTTTTGTTTTTCATACAGAAATCAAGCTGAGATTGTTAGAAAGCACATTAAACATGGATACAACACTAGAGGAACTGTATGAAGACTACCAAGACAGCGACTTTACAGATGAAGAGACATTGAAAGAACTAGAATTTGCTCTGTATTCACAAATTCACTTTGAAGTAAACACTGATACAGGCCTACAGGACTTCACAGATGCAGACAATATTCAGTATGACGTGACAGTAGAAGGAAATAAGAAAACAGGTTTTCTATCATATAAAACCACATCAGATTTTATTTTGAATGAACAATTGAAAGAGAACTACACAGGAGAGTTGGACTATCAAGTTAGTAATAAACAAGGAAGGCTCTCTAAAAAAGGAATAAAGAAATCCTCAAAAGAAATTTCTAAAGATAAGTCTAGTCACAAGAAACCTATAAACCACTCGAAAGTAGTCAGCCAGGAGCATGATAAAGGCTCTAAGCGTAAAAAAGAAAAAGTTTCTGGGGCAGAAAAGTTGATTCTTGGACATGAATCAGAATGTGACGGTGATGGTGATATCGTATTAGGGGATGCTGATCATTCACACATTTTGATAAGTGATGAAGATGCTGGTCTAGTTGTAAACTTTTATGATGTTTCCAAAAAGAAGAAAAAAGCGGGTCCTTTCATTGAAGATTCAAGTGAAACTTCCGATGATGACAGTTCTGACACTGATCAAGAGAGTTCTGATTTACTGTTCAATGTAATTGGTGGCAAGCTGCCGAGGATCAGAGATGAAAGAACAGGTACCAAGTCTTTTAAAGTTATAAACCACTCTATAACCTCTCTGGACACTTTTCTGATATATATGTTTTCTTTAGGGTTGCCTGTCTGAAGCATTCAAGTTAAGGATTTCATACCTTTCCCACATATAGACGCTTTCTGACGCCTCTGCAGAAGACGACTTTTGAAAACATTGTGACAAAAGGAGAAATTGCTCAAAACAAGCAATTTCTCATTTTGTCACAATGTTTTCAACTCTTTTTTTATAACCCAGCTCTCATTTTTTGAAAATTTTCACATTTTTGCCAGGATGATTTCAAAGTCGTCTGCTTCGGGGAAAGGGTAAACATAAAGAAAACATTACGCATTGTAAGATAAGGACAAATTGCTCATTATGAGTTGAAATAGAAGATAAGTATTTGAGTTTTGCCGGGGAAATCATATAATTATATGATAAGTGTATATAAAGTTATACTTGAACATCAATGCAATTTTTATATCCAAATGGACAATGAGTGAATCAATGTTTGAATCTTGAAATCTTCTGTAATTGATTTCTGAACATTGTAGAACCTTATCAAACTGCACAGATGCTTGAGTCGATCATTAGTCGCGAACGCTGTAGGGTTGTTTTCATGATGCATGGATCGTATATTCTCTTTTAAACACTTTCCCTCATACGACAATTCTGCAGCAGACGACTTGGAAAGTATTTTGTCCAAAAATGGAAAATCTCTATAATTGAATGGATAACCTATGACTAACAGTGGAAAACATTGTGGCAAAAGGAGAAATTGCATGTTTTGTGCAATTTCTTCTTTTGTCACTATGTTTTCAAATAGCTGTCTGCTGCAGAGGCGTCAGAAAGCGTCTATATGAGGGAAAGGGTTAAACACTTTTGTCTTAACTTTTTAAGTAGACAACTTTTAACGCCTGTAAAGCAGATTACTCAGCTGAGCAATTTCTTCTTTTTCCCACAATGTTTTCAATTCTGTTTCAAAATTATAAAGTTTCCACCTTTAGAATTTATCACATTTTTACACACAAATGTTTAAACCATTTACCTGATATAACATTTTAAGTTTCGTCTTCTTTTTCCTTCATATAGAAGCTTTCTGACGCCTGCAGCAGATGGCTTTTTTAAAACAAACCGGTAGTGACAAAAGAAGAAATTGCTCAAAACGAGCAATTTCTCCTTTTGCCACAATGTTTTCCACTTTTAGGCATAGGTTATCCATTCAATTATAGGGATTTTCTATTTTTTGATAAAATATGTTCAAAGTCGTCTGCTGCAGAATTGTTGTATGACGGAAAGGGCTAGGAGAAATTCAGAAAAAATAATTGTGGGAGAAGGAGAAATGGCTTGTTTTGAACAAAATCTCTTTTTTTGATGATTATTTAAAGTGTCATCTATTACAGGTATGGGATTTAACCCTTTCTCTCACATATCTGCAGCAGACGACTTTGGAAACCTTAACCCTTTCCCTCATACGACAATTCTGCAGCAGACGACTTTAAATGTATTTTGTCAAAAAGTAGAAAATCTCCATAATTGAATGGATCACCTATGACAAAAATAGGAAAACATTGTGGCAAAAGGAGAAATTGCATGTTTTGTATAAAATTTCTTCTTTTGTCACTCTGTTTTCAAAAAGCCTTCTGCTGCAGAGGCGTCAGAAAGCGTCTATATGTGGGAAAGGGTTAAGTAAAATATATGGAAAATCTCTATTTAAGAGAAAGTATGATAAATGTGTAAAGTTGAAATCATTGCATCAAAATGAAAAATTCTTCATTATGATCAATTTATCCTTTTGCAACAATGATTTCAAAATTTGTCTGTTTCCGATGTTTTAGAAAGTGTGAAATGTTGAAGCAAATGACTCGTGTAATGTTAACGGTAAATCAATGTTCCATTTCAGAGAGTTTTGATGAGGCCGACTGGAAGGTTGAGAATGTAGATACAAGAATAGTAGGGCGCAACCGATATTTTAAACCCATCATATGTTTTAACTGTAAAGAAAGAGGGCACATTTCAAAGTCATGTCCGAAACCAAAGGTAAACTGCATTTAATGTTGTTTGTTTTACTCATTTTAAGACTTATTCTTAAGCCCATTGATAGTGTCACAATTCACCTGGTAATATGTGGAATCCATCATGACAAAGTTGAATTGAAAAAGAAAAATCTGATTTGATCACTGATCATGGTGGAATGCATTTGCTCCTTTTTAGCTCTACTTGTGGGAAATCAGAAGAGCTTTCCTTGCAGAGTTGTAGATAAGGGTTGTTTTTCATGCTCTAAAATACTTATTTATCCTCTTTTGAGTACCCATAACATAGGTTTTAATGAGTGTTAAGAGAGATATCATCAATGAATGACCTGTTTACTTCTTCTTATCTAATCGTCTGACATATAGAATGGTGTTATCTGCCCAAAGTGATCTTTTTGTTGTGAACAAAATTAAAGTTCAAAAATGTTATTTATTTTTTAGCTCACCAGAGCACGAAATGCTCAAGGTGAGTTTTTGTGATCACCCTTTGTCTGTCGTTCGTCATCAACATTTGCTTGTTAACACTCTAGAGGCAACATTTTCCATCCAATCTTCATATGAGTTTATCAGAACATATATCTCCATCAAATCTAGGCCAAGTTCGAAACTTGGTCATGTCAGGTCAACAACTAGGTCATTAGGCCAAATTTAAGGAAAATCTGGATAAAACGCTGGAAGCCACATTTTTGGCTTGAGCATGATGAAACTTTGTCAAAATGTTTATCTTAGTGATATCTAGGCCAAGTTCTTAAATGGGTCATGTCCAGGTCAAAAAATAGGTCACTAGGCCAAGTTTTAGGAAAATATTGTTAAATCTGTCGTACCGCCGTCATCCGTCGTTAACATTTAGATCATCTCCTCCTTAACCACATGACCAATTTCAACTAACCTTCACAGGAATGTTCCTTTGGTGGACCTCTTTCAAAATTGTTTAAAGATTTAAATTCCATTGAGAACTTTGGTTGCTGCGGCATCAGAAAAGGCGAAAATTGCCAAATCTTAAAAAATCTTCTTGTCCAAAAGTACTGGCCCGATTTGAAAATTATTTTGCACAAATGTTCCTTGGGGCACCCTCTATCAAGATTGTTCAAATACGCCCGATCTGTTGAAAAACATTGCCGCCAGGGTTGCTGCGGCATCAGAAAGGGGGCAAAATGTCCCAACTTTAAAAATCTTCGTCTCTGAAACTGCATGTCAGATTCCTTTATAGTTCGGTAGAAATGTTCCTTAGGTGAGCCTCTACAAAGTTTGTATTTGGTTGAAAAACATGGCATTCAGGAGGCATCAGAAAAGGGGTAAAATGACAAAATTTGGAAATTCCGTTTTTTAGTTTGACTTTTGAACAAACGTGAACTATTGTCATGCCCCTGGCGTTGGCGGTGACGGCGTGGTCGTCCGGTTAAGGTTTTTTGTTCAGCTCAGCCTTTTTTCTGTTTTCCCCCTATCAGTCGAGCGTCTGTGCCGTATGCGGTGCTCTTGTTTTAAGTTCTTGTCTGATATTAAGGAAATTGAATAGGAATCTTACTAGTGTTGGGCCATTGGTTCCATTTTTAGCTCACCTGAGCTTTGCTCAAGGTGAGTTATTGTGATCGCCTTTTGTCCGGCGTCCGTCGTGCGTCGTGCGTCGTCCGTCGTGCGTCAACTTCTTCTCCTCAGTAACCAGTGGGTCAATTTGGATGAAACTTCACAGAAAGCATCCTCTCAATGACCTCACCAGAATTCCTTCAAATTTTTGGGATCCATGCAAAATTCTGGTTTCCATGGCAACGAAACCGAAAAAACTTCAAAATTCTTCTTCTCCCAAATTGGTTGGCAGATTTTCAAATAATTTTGTAGAAATGTTCCTTGGATGACCCTCTATCAGATTCCTTTAAGCTGTGTTGATTGGTTTCAAAAACATGGCCGCCAGGGGGGGGCGGGGCTATTTTGCCTTATATGGCTATAGTGAAAACTTAAAAAATCTTCTCCTCCGAAAGTGTAAGGCCGATTTTCAAATAATTTTGTAGAAATGTTCCTTGGGTGACCCTCTATCAGATTCCTTCAAGCCATGTTGATTGGTCGAAAAACATGGCCGCCAGGGGGGGCGGGGCTATTTTGCCTTATATGGCTATAGTGCAAACTTAAAAAATCTTCTCCTCCAAAAGTGTCAGGCCGATTTTCAAATAATTTTGTAGAAATGTTCCTTGGGTGATCCTCTATCAGATTCCTTCAAGCCATGTTGATTGGTCAAAAAACATGGCCGCCAGGGGGCGGGGCTATTTTGCCTTTTATGGCTATAATGAAAACTTAAAAAATCTTCTCCTCCATAAATGTCAGGCCGATTTTCAAATAATTTTGTAGAAATGTTCCTTGGGTGACCCTCTATCCGATTCCTTCAAGCAATGTTGATTGGTCGAAAAACATGGCCGCCAGGGGGCGGGGGCTATTTTGCCTTATATGGCTATAGTGAAAACTTAAAAAATCTTCTCCTCCGAAAGTGTCAGGCTGATTTTCAAATGATTTTGTAGAAATGTTCCTTCGGTGACCCTCTATCAGATTCCTTCAAGCCATGTTGATTGGTCGAAAAAAATGGCTGCCAGGGGGGGGGCGGGGCTATTTTGCCTTATATGGCTATAGTGCAAACTTAAAAAATCTTCTCCTCCAAAAGTGTCAGGCCGATTTTCAAATAATTTTGTAGAAATGTTCCTTGGATGACCCACTTTCAGATTCCTTCAAGCCATGTTGATTGGTCAAAAAACATGGCCGCCAGTAAGCAGGGCTATTTTGCATTATATGGCTATAGTGAAAACTTAACAAATCTTCTCCTCCAAAAGTATCTGGCCGATTTTCAAATAATTTTGTAGAAATGTTCCTAGGGTGACCCTCTATCAGATTCCTTCAAGCCAAGTTGATTGGTCGGAAACTATGGCTGCCAGGGGGCGAGGCTTATATAGCTAAAGTGAAAAAAAAATAAAAAATCAGGTGAGCGATTCAAGGGCCATCATGGCCCTCTTGTTACAATCGCTTATCGGTTACAATCGCTTTGCCTCATTCGATTAGACATCGATTATATAATCAGTTCATACAGTATTGTATTTCTTTTTCAGAAACAAATAGTGTGCTGTCTGTGCTCTGATTATGGTCATTTGATGAAGGATTGTCATCAATCATTCTGCTCAAACTGTCAAGAACTAGGTCACCACTTCAGGGCATGTAGAATTCCCCGACACAGGCTCAATCGGGTGTGCTATAGATGTAGAATGGAAGGACATGCTACAAAGGTAAAAATGTTCTCATTATGTATCCCATTTGCTGCATCAAAAGGGCTATTCTATTTCACTGGCCTTCATGTTTACAATTGTTTCATAATATTGAAAAGTTACAAATTTAATTTCAAACTATCTTTATTACAACATATCTTTATAACAACAACTTCAATAGTGGTGAAACTTGACATAATCATCAGCCATTAACCCTTTCCCTCATACGACAATTCTGCAGCAGACGACTTTGAACATATTTTGTCAAAAAGTAGAAAATCTCTACAATTGAATGGATAACCTATGACTAAAAGTGAAATACATTGTGGCAAAAGGAAAAATGGCACGTTTTGAGCAATTTCTTCTTTTGTCACTATGTTTTCAAAAAGCCGTCTGCTGCAGAATCGTCAGAAAGTGTCTATATGAGGGACAGGGTTAAAAGTTAGAAGATCCAGTCCCTTCAAGGTCACGGTTCCTGAGGAACATACTTTTAGGTTGTTTTGACCATTACCAAATCTGCAGCAAACGACATTGATAACAACAATTTGAATGATCTCTTTAAGTGACAGAACAATTATTGAATAAAATTGATAACATTCTGACAAAAATTGAATTGGCTCAATTTTGTCATGGTTTAGATACCAAGAGTTCAAATCTAGATTTTCTATGCTTTCCCAAGATAATTGTGTTTGTACTTGGTAAGGATACTAGGTAAATATGTAATAAGTTTTTAGACTTTAATTATCTCTTATCTCTTCAGAATTGTCCAGATCTATGGAGACAGTTTCATCTTACAGTAAGTACAACTCTACCCTCTCCGAATCTCAACTGCACATATGTGACTATGAAAACATATAAGCAAAAATATGAAAAACCTCGATCAATAAAAGTAAAATTAATGAAAAGATGTTAAAACTTTGAGGCAAAATAAAAAATTGCTCATTATGAGCAATTTCCCTTTGCCAATTTGTTTTCAAGGGTCTTCTGTTGCAGAGGCTTTACAAAAGTGTCTGTATGTCGGAAGGGGTTAACATAATTTAAGCACTTTGTATATTACGTCTTCCAAAGGGAAGAAAGTCAGTAAAACACTTTATATGATTAAAAATATAAAAATATAATATTTTTAATCATATAAAGTGTTTTATAAATTTAAGTATTATCTACTTTTTACACTTTTACACAAGCTTAACCTGACAGATGTCACTTACAGTTGAGAGTGTTAATCCGGACACTTTGTCTATGCATTCAGGTTCGTCAAGCTTAAGTGTACAGAAATAGTAACTTATTGTTGTTGTTTTTATCTCTTTCAGATTGTACCGGGTAAATTAGTGAGAGGAAAACCGAGAAAATGTGCTTCCGTGTCCTGTTATAACTGTGGAGGAGATGATCACTTTGGTCATGTAAGTCTGGAGTACCCTACCATTACATTATAGGGGCAGGCAAACGCCATAATGGTGAAGCCCTTTGGCTAGCAATCAGAATTCTAAAGAGACAATCTTTTAGTGGACAAAACAGTTGACCTTTTAAACTCTGAAATAAGTTTGCTTCATTATAAGTTCCCTAGCAGTCTGAGACCGTTTGAGGACTGTAGGTTTGCTCGCGATCTGACTAAATAAAGTACACAATCTGACTAAATGTAAGATTGGATGGCGATCCATTCGAATTCATCTTCTTGTTTTATCGAATATCCAATATCGCTAATTTAAGATCCACCAAGCTATATGAACCAATCAGAGGACTCGTTTCAACAAACGTTTGGCTTAACCTTCAAAATGGCGTCAATTGACGAAGTTGAGCAAATTCAAAATAGACCATTTAAAACCAGAGCAAAGAACTCTTTTTGATGCTGTATGGTCAGGGAAAGACAGTATCGGTGTTTTGCCACATTTCCGCATTTGTAGCCATGATGCGGTCGTCATAAGAACTATACACACGTGTAAATCACTATGCCAAAAATTGGGATCCCATGCTAAATATAGACTTTTACTTTCTCTTTCAAAAACGTGAAAGCAAGGTTCTGATTGGCTGGCGGAAAGGTATTCAATATGGAGTGTCATTTCTTTTTAAGAATAAAGATGTCACAGGAAAACACAATTTTCTGTCATTTGTTCATCTTTCTAAATGTCTTATTGTCTATCCAAGTAAGACTTTTCTTGTAGTTATTGGTTATTGGAGGCAGCACATGTGGTGTTTCATTCTTGTGTTCTTTAAAAAGTAAATAATGATTTTTTTGTCCGATTGTGAAGATTATAGTTCTGACATGAACTTTGGAAATTATTTATATAAACTTGATAACAGGATTATTTGGAACTCTTCTTAAATGAACCCATCCATTTCAAAAGGTACAAGTTGGCATTTCTGAACAGCGTCGGTTCAGATCAGCCTGCATATCTGCTTAGTCTTACAGGATCTACACACAATGACGGTAGCTTCTAACAAACTTGTTTCAGTAATATTTGCAGTGTAAATCTGGATCTAGACTGTTCACAAAAGCCAACTTGTACCTTTTTCCACAGATAGGCTCATGTAATGAAATTGTAATGTTTGTATTTTCTAACATTTTTACAGGAATGTGATGATGAGAGGATGAACAGATTTGTAAGGTTAAACACACCATTTGTTTGTAGATACAAGAAACATGAGTTACAATGTGAAGTTGGTAAGTCAATCCATTATCTAATTTTAAAAATAGGAACAGAAATGACCCGTTCCACAAGCAAACCAACATTATGGACTCTGCGGAATGTATCGACTCTGAACTGCTTGTGCAGTCCACGTAGGCGGACTGCGCAGGTTAATCTGGGTTGACACTTTACGTCTCATGGGTGTAGAGGTATAGAATAATGATTCCTGAAACAGAAAATCCACAGGAGGCGAAAAGTGTTTGTCCAGGTTAGCCTGCGAGGCATGCTTAGGCCGATCCAGGTTGATACTTTACGTCGAGTCCACAATGTTGGTTTTCTTGTGGAACGGCTCAAATATAAGTGAGATAAATTACATCAACCATATTGCTGTGTAATGAACTTTAACAATTGCAGACTTAATTCATAGTATTAGTGCAACATTTATAACCCATACCACTTCATTCCATTAACCCTTTCCCTCATACGACAATTCTGCGGCAGATGACTGAACATATTTTGTCAAAACATAGAAAATCTCTATAATTGAATCGATAACCTATGACAAAAAGTGGAAAACATTGTGGCAAAAGGTGAAATTGCACGTTTTGTGCAATTTCTTCTTTTGTCACTATATTTTCAAAAAGCCGTCTGCTGCAGAGGTGTCAGAAAGCGTCTATATGAGGGAAAAGGTTAAGTCATTAGGGCATTTGTTTGTTTTCCTTTAAATGTTATATTTTATCATCACAATTAAAAGCTAACTTACAAACTACATGTTTTCACTCACACAGTCACACTATGTGTCTATGGAAATACGAATTGTAAATATTTACGGTGATTCAAAATATAAGATAAACAACTGATATCAAAAATTTGTGAGGAGTTGGAATATAGTTATTAATTCTATTTGGTATTGATATGTATAGCTTTCTGTTAAGTTCAGTTCAAGAGTCAAAGAGAGAGGGGGGTTGCGGAAACCAAGCATAGTAACTATACATGCACTCATGCATATTTGTAACTGTTTAAAAACACATGTTTTCCCACCAGGGATGTAGATAAGACGTAGATGAGAGGGATAGGTAACTAAACTGTATACTAAAATATCACCCATGCCAACATTTGTAGCAAGTAAAACTAAAAAAACTATTCAAGATATGAAAATAAAAAAAAAAATCTGAAACATTCTTCTATTGCAGTAGATAAAACTATTTTAATATACTACAGGTTTTGATAATATGTTATCCTTATGAAAAAATAATATAATTCAGAAATCCCAATATCTGTGTCTTTTAAACCAGTCAGTGTTCAAAATACAAAGAAATTCCAGTTGTTCATTGTATCTCTAACTTAAGTTGAAATGTTAAGCTTTCAGAATATGTATGTTTTGTTTATGTGCCAAATGTGACTTCAAAGTTTTATTTGCTAAAAAATGTGAAAATTTGGACAATTTTATTTCTATGTGTGATATTTTAACCAGATAACAGGTGTACAGGTGGAGTTGCCTATCCCTCTTATCTATGTCCTTGCTCCCGCTAACAGATTGCACATGCTTGGCACCATATGAATATGAATGAGGTCAACCTTATAATGTGTGTACACATTATAATTATATAGGCTTCTAAAACTTACACTGCAAATGTTCTAAAAAAATATTTTCAATCATTTTTGAATTAAGCTAATTAAGAAAGTGTTTCATGACAGTTTGTTTTAAGATACACAATTTAAAGAAAAATGTTTATGAAAGAAAAGTAGATCTGGCATAACTCCTGTCCAAAACCAGTTCTTCAAAATGACTACAGGTAATTGGGTTGACTGAGTATGACTAAAGATATACATTTTATTGCAGCTGCTGCCGAACTTCGAGTGGACAGAATTCATGAGAAACCAGAGACATATATCTCTCTGGAGAAGCCTAACAAAAAGCAGAAGACATTACACTCAAAACTGAAGAAGAAAGAATATCCATCATCCGTGCTGATCGATGATAAACAATCGGCTCCTAATGAAAGAACTAACCAGAATGAAATAAGATCAAAAAAAAAAAAAAATAAGAATCATGAGGGGAAGAAACTTTCACAGTATGTCCCTTTAAGAAATGAACAATCTGTATCTGTAAATAGAAGTGATCCAGTTTGTCTCAAATCCAATGACAACACAGATACTCGAAAAAGGAAGACCAGAGATATAGTTGTTGTTAATGTGGAGGTCGATGAAACAGAGCGTACAGAAGACAAAGGTAAACTTGGAGGAAGGGAATCCAAAAGGAAACGAAGTCAATTTCAGGAAAAGGGGAATAGAAATAAAAGGAACGTAAATAACTATAAAGGGAAGGTGACAAGCCAATTTACAGAGATCAGTGAAGCCTCATCAAGTCAAATTGGCCATGACGTTTTTAAAAACTCTAGAGGATTTAAAACTAGATTAAACACCGAAAATCTGAATAATTTACATGTGACAGTTGGTAACAAGAATCAAGGAAAGTCCCAAATTAAAAAACAGAGAAATGTTGAAGTAATTCCAGCGCTCCATGAAGAAAGACCACCGAAATTTAAAAAAGTAGGAAAGCGGAATAAATATAAAGATTATGATTGAGATATGGGTAGTTGTTTAATTATTTTATTAGCTCACCTGTAACCTAGTGAAAAGGTGAGCTTTTGTGATCGCCCTTTGTCAGTCGTTTGTCCACAATTTCTTGTGAACACAATAGAGTCTTCATTTATTATCCGATGTTTACCAAACCTATTCAGTAGCTAGATATACATAAGAGCTTGGTTCCTTTCGAAAACCTGATCCATCCATGCATGACGGGATTATGGCCCTTTTAAATTGGCCAAATTGCTATAATTGACCTTGTGAACAAGTTTAAAGTTTTCATTTATTAACCGATGTTTACCAAATTTATACAGTAGCTAGATATACATGAGAGCTTGGTTCCTTTCGAAAACTTTGTGAACATGATAAAAACTTCAATTATTTGTCACATGTCCTTTACATTGGCAATATTGACACATTGTTGGATGATGCAAATATTAAAAAGAGGAATTCTACCTTTACATTCCCTCCTAGAGAAGGTCAACGACCTCTCAGTATTTTTCAAGATAAATATTCAGAATGTTCCTTAAGTGACCTTCAAGCCATGTTGATTGATTGAAAAACATGGCTGCCAGGGGGGCGAGGCTATTTTGCCTTATAAATATGGCTTGAGTGAAAACTTAAAAAATCTTCTCCTCCGAAAGTGTTTTTAATAATAATTTCGTAATTGTAGAAATATTCCTAGGGTGACCCTCTATCAGATTCCTTTCATTCCATGTTGATTGGTCAAAAACCATGGCCGCCAGGGGGCGGGGCTTATATGGCTAAAGTGAAAAAAAATCAAATCAGGTGAGCGATATAGGGCCATCATAGCACTGTTGTTCATCATTCCACTGTGATAATGTACCACACTCATTCATGGGCTAATGTGTGCTTTAGCTCATCTGAGCACAAAATGGTCAAGCTTAGCTATTGTGATCACTTGCCATTGTCTTCAGTCTATTCAAACCTTTTTTCTCTGAAACTACTTGTCCGATATCATAATAATGTTACAGAAAGGTTTCTTAGCTGGTCCTCTCTTTCAAAATGCTTCGGTCATGGCATTATTATTGATTATCATTGATTAGTGTATATCTATGTTTGCAAAATCAATCATGTATATCATGGTATATTGGATTGATGAAAACCGCTATGTCAACTTACGATATTGTTTCACTGTGTTCCAAGAAAGGACCTGCTTAAGCAATTAAAGTTTGAAGAATGGTGCCTTAACAAAAGAAAAAGAGATTGCATCCTCACCTTGTTTTCCTGCATTAGCAGGATGACAACTAGGGTTCGCTTTTCCGCTGTCCATCCATCATGCTTTAACTTTTAATTGCTAAGCAACACATTTGTTTGTTTGAACATACTTGTATTACATAAAGTGTGACGGGGGTTCACTACGAGGAAAGTGGCGCCCTCATCTTAATTAAACAACAGTATTAAACCTTGCTGTTTGAAACAGTTCGGCGTAGCAAGCACAATGGCAGTTCAGTGTATGTATGTGCGTGATTCCGCACGGCCATCTGCCATCTGTCCGAACCTTGTCCGGCCCGCATCTTAACCAAGCATCATAGGATTCCAAAGAGACTTGGCACAAATATTCACCATGATGAGGCGGCGTGTCTCACACAAGACCAAGGCCTGTACCTCAAATGTCGAGGTCATAAATGAGTACTGTTTGATAGGACTACCTTGTCCGGGCTGCATCTTAACCATACATCATACGATTTCAAAGAAACTTGGTGCAAACGTTCACCATGATGAGGTGACGGGTCGCGCGCAAGACACAGGCCTGTACCTCACATGTCAAGGTCATACTTGGAGGTCCAAGATCAACATGAGTACTGTTTGATTGGACTACCTTATCCGGCCCACATCTCAACCATGCATCATGGGATTCCCAAGTTACTAGGCATTAATGCTCCCCATGATTAGGTGAAGTGTCGCGCACAAGACTGACCTGAACCGTAAAGGTCAAAGGTCAAAATGAGTCACCATGCATCATAGGACTCGCAAGTTACTGCGCGCACATGTTTACCATGATGAGGTGACGGGTCGCGCATAAGACATAGGCCTGTACCTCAAATGTCAAGATCACGCTTGGAGGTCAAAGATCAAAATGTGTACTGTGTGATGGGACTGTACTTTGTCCGGCCCACATCTCAACCATGCATCATGGGATTCCTAAGTTACTAGACACACATGCTCCCCATGATGATGTGAAGTGTCGCGCACAAGACACGGACCCGAACCTTAAAGGTCAAAGGTCAAAATGAGTAACCATGCATCATAGGATTCCCAAGTTATTCTGACACATGTTTACCATGTTGAGGTGAAGTGTCGCGCACAAGATCCAAGCCTGAACCTTAAAGGTGAAGGTCACACTTAGAGGTCAAAATGAGAAACCATGCAACCTCTAGCAAATAATAGAAGTTAACCCTTTCCCGCATACAACAAATCTGCTGCAGACGACTTTGAAAACATTGTGACAAAAACCTGAAAAATCTCCACGAAAGAAAGATTAATTGTTAAATAGTCTTGAAAACATTGTGGTCAAAGAAGCAATTTTCTTATGAGCAATTTCACCTTTGGCCACAATGTTTTCAAAAGTCATCTGCTGCTATTGCGTCAAAAGTCGTCTGCTGCTATTGCGTCAAACAATTAAACAGGCTAGTTTCTTCACGCACACTGATATAAACAATGCCATGTCGGGAGTGCAATATTGGTACGACACCCCTTTCGCCCAAAATTGTTCATGTATATTTGACTTGTAAATACAACAAAGCTGCTGCTGACAACTTTGAGAAACGGCTAGGCAAAACGTTAATAAGATCTATTCATGATAGCAGAATTATTTAATAGGCATTATTGGGGTTGAAAACATTGTGGCAAATACATAAATTGCTCTTTGTACCAAAATTCGTCTGCAAGTCGGAAAGGGTTAATCCACTTGAACCTACAAATCGGAAACATGTTTCTTCAGTAGTTTTGTTAGTACACTTATTTTCCCACGTTGTTTTCTGTTCTATAAAATGTTTTTGATTATGAAGTCTGAACATTATAATAAGGAGGGAACGCAATCGATTGTCATAGATTAAATAGATATCAAAAGTTTAACTTGGATGTTTATCTGTGGTCAACCCTTTTCCAGATGTCAACTAACGTCATTTCAACGTTCAGCGAACGACCCTTTGGAAAAGCCTTTGGTAAATGGAATATTGCTCATGATAAGCAATTTAAGATAGTATTATCAACCGTTCCTTTGCTAACTATATTCCAAAAATACATGATGTAATATAATTTCATCTCGGTGTTGGTGTTTACAAAACAGACGACACCTTAATCATCGGGATAATAACTCTTACCCCGTTAGTCTGAAAAATATCAATGAAATAATTTCAGCGATATATTGCTCAAGATTTGCTAGTGTTTTAGTTGTGTCATATCCGGATCTCTTTTACATTCGGCCCATTTGTCCCACACAAGTACAATAAATGATATTGTTTTGTATTCAATAAGTTAAAACTTCCAAACAGGAAAAAAAGAGTCTTTGTTCTGATAAGCAGTAGAATATGTGTCGATTACGCATGTAATCGTTGGCCAATTTTAACCCCCCTTTCCCGCATACATCAAATCTGCCATATACAACTTTGAAAACATCTATAATAAATTACTGAAAATCTCTACAAGTTGAAGGATAATTATTGAATAGAAAGTGTTCCTTATGAGCAATTTCTCTTTTAGCCACTGTTTACAGAGTCGTCTGCTGTAGATAACTCAAAATGTGACTGCAAGTGGGAAAGGATTAATCTTATCTGTATTTAGTGTCACCGTACAGGGGTCTGTGCTCCGATTCGCTGTATCTGGAGACATGCCGAGCAACTAAATCGAACACGAGTTAACCGTTAGATATATAGGCCACGATGGAACTTGTAGACCTTGGTTACGCTATTACGATAGCATGGATACTTCTTTATTCCGTATATCATAACGTATGGATATATATCAGTGTTTCATTTGTAACTGTAGGTTTTATGTATCTAAAAACGAAGCGAAAACAAAACTCCTCCTTTATCCAGGGTCGTTTTCAAGGAGTTGTTATAACTGGATGTGATACAGGTAACTTTTCTAACGTAAATAGATCGACCTGTTTTAATGGGGTTTTACGCTTGTTTTTCAGTGATTTCAATCCTATTCAATTATCATTCTTTTGATTTTAGAAATCGTCAGATACAAATTTGGATGCGGGAACATTTTGATCGGGGTAGAATGAGTCTGACTTGACACTCATACGGAAACCTCGGAAGCAGACAACTAGATTTATTGTGGCAAAACGAGGAATAGCTCGTAATGAGCAATTTCTTCTTTTACTACAATGTTTTATCTCTATTCCATTATTGCAATTTTGTTTCTAGAGTTTTCTTTATTTGTGCCGAGCTGTTTTCAAAGATGTCTTCTGCAGATTTGTTATACTTGCTCGGTTAGCTCTTTCATGGCGACTACAATGTTTGGACTCCTAACCAGCAGACAGCTTATAAATGTTAAGCCCGTCAATGGAACAATGTTAACGTTGGCATATCTGCACAGTTTCGGTTCAGATCAGTCTTTACATCTGTTCTGTCATCATACTCTTGGCAAGTAAACAGAAGCTTCTGACAAGCTCGTGTACGTAATACGTGAATAGTGAGGATCGTGATCAGACTGTGCGCACGCATCAACTGATCTGTATCTACATTGTTCATAAACGCCATAAAAGTTCGTTTTGTCCTTTTATTCACAAACAATCTAATAAAGTTGTTTGTTTTGTAGGGCGTCAAAGGTCGTCTGTATCAGAGAAACTGATTACGAAATGTTTAAGAAGAACCACCGTGAATAGAAAAACGTACTTTTAGTCATAGGTTATCCATTCAATTAAAGAGAGTTTCTATTTTTTGACAACATATGTTCAAACTCATCTGCTGCAGAATTGTCGTATGAGGGGAAAGGTTAAACAATTATTCACGGAAAGCATTAATAAACTTCTGAAAATAGTCCCTTGAATCATATTACAGACATAGGCAGGCAGGTCTTAATCTACATTTGGCATATTGTTTAGTTTAAACTTATTTATTTTACATCGATAGCGAAACAAGCTTTAAGCTTATATTGATCACGCTCGATGTCTGCTTCCTGGAGACATAACCAGTACTCGCGCCGTTTGTGTGGACAAATCCCAAAGTCAGAACCCGCTCATCACGGGGATCGAACCCGGGACCTTTGATACGAGAGGCCGACGCTTTACAACTGTACCACTGTTTTCCAAACATATATTTGACATATATACGTTCAGGTTGAGTTTTTCTTGAAACACAGATCAAACTTCCTTGTTCACAGGTATCGGGCATGCGACCGCATTACGGCTCCATAAACTGGGATTCACAATATTTGCTGGATGCCTGAATGCTAGCTCTGAAGGGGCAAACAAACTGAAAACAGCCGGGAGAGGTAATTTACACGTGATACAACTTGATGTGTCTAGCGATGAAGATGTCGAACAAATCGTCACCTACATTAACAAACATTGCCCGAAAGAAGGTAATATTATTTAAACAACTATCTCCGCTAACAGCGGGTGCCTCGTTTGTAACATCTGGAAGCGTCAGATGAAAAGGGTTGGTCTCATCCGGAAAAAGCAAAGATTCGGATAAGCCTGTTCATTGTCACCATATAATTAAATGTCTCTCTACCAGCAGTGGAGGCAATACAATTATGAAATTGTTGTCCACCGGGTTACACTTCAATATGATTGTAGCTGGTCCCCCGTACGTTGATACAACACGATGTCTTATAGAATGGTGCGTCTCATTTTCATGTGTAAAGTATCAAACGTGACGTTTTCTGATCAATGTAGAAAATGTCGTTTAAACACGTCGTTATCTGAACCATAGGTCTTGTTATTAATTTATTCAGGGTAAGTAATGTAAACCCCAGAGGGAAGGCCTTGTAAAACGACTCGATGGTAGGAACTCGATATAAGTTGGCTTTTCTTAACAGTGCAGATCCAGATAACCCAAGTAAGCCTGTGCACCCACATAGTCTGATTAATATCGACCCTGTTAACACATTACTTACACACGCTTGTTAGAAGCTTCTGCCAACGTGTGAAGGTTCTGTTTATACGTTGAACACGTACAGGATCATCTGAAACTACACTATTTAGAAATGCTAACTCGTACATTTTCCCCCTTGGATGGGCTCGTATATAGTTCGTAGAACATCCGCATCGAGAGCCGGAGACCCGGATTCGATCGTCCGTCAAGTCGTTTTACAAGGCCTTCAGACTAGTTGAACATGACGTTGAGTCTGTCCTTGGTTCTCAGGATGGCGCGGATAGTCTGATGCACAAGTAGGCTACCTGGATAAACCCACATTTGCCAACCTGCGTAATGTATCGACCAGATCAGCCTGCGCTGTCCGCGCAGACTGATCCGGCCGACACATTCCGGTTCTGGTACATTGTATGGTAACTTACAATGTCTTACTTACTTAGGGAATCGCTGTGATAGGATCGACATATTATTTAAAGCAACGTGAAACATGAGTCATCATCTTCTGACAACATAACATGAGATGAGAAAACATATTTATCAACCCTTTCCCACATGCAACAACTCTGCAGCAGACGACTTTGAAAACATATCCGAAACAGCCTTTTCCTGAATAAAATCTGTCTATATATCTATCATTATACAAATTGAAATGTTAACTCTATTTCACAGGTATTTTAGCCGTCGTGAATAACGCTGCCATAAACATAATGGCGGACGTTGAGCTTGCCACTATGGACATGTACAAACGCGTAGCAGACGTGAATATATTTGGTATGATACGGGTTACCAAGGCATTTGCTCCTCTCATCAGAAAATACAAAGGTAGATATACTTCATGCAAATTACCGTACCTCTTTCTCACTACAACACATCTGCCGCAGACGACTTAGAAAACATTCTGGCGAAAAGGTGAAAAATGTCCATGAATGAGAGTTTATAATTATTTGAAAAAAAAAGTGAAAAGGATTTAGGTAAAAAGGAGAAAGTGCTCGATTTGAATTGATTGCGACTCACAATGTCTTCAAATGTTGCCTGCTGCAGAGTGTCAGACGGTTCTGCTCGCCAAATGGCTTAATGCCGATAGGCGAGGATAAACAACCCCATATGAGGAAGTGTCAGACGGCCTACGTGTGTGGGAAAAGTTTAATCTTATTTTCTTATCCTATAATCATTCTACTGAGTCGTTAATAGTCCGTCGTATCAGTTTTAAGCTGAACTAGTGTGAGAAATGTTTTTTTTTTTTATGAGCGAACATTAAATGTATACGAACAGTCTGAACACATTATGCATTGTCAGTCTATAGATAACCCTTTCCCACGTAACGTGGACACTCGGAGATGCATCAAGATGTCCCTGTTCGCCAATCGCCTCTAGTAAACCTTTTCAACGAAGATTTCCTAAAACAGACTAATCCTTGTTCAAAATCGACTCAATGAGATTGGGAACTTTCGGTTAACTAAAACAAATAGTAAGATAGGGAACCTTCGTGAATTACCCCGGTGACTGTTGTTTAACCCTTTCCCCCATACGACAATTCTGCAGCAGACGACTTTGAACGTATTTTGTCAAAAAATAGAAAATATCTATAACTGAATGGATAACCTATGACAAAAAGTGGAAAACATCGTGGCAAAAGGAGAAATTGCACGTTTTGTGCAATTTCTTCTTTTGTCACTATGTTTTCAAAAGGTCGTCTGCTGCAGAGGCGTCAGAAAGCGTCTATATGAGGGAAAGGGTTAATTCCGTAAAGCTACGGAAACGTCCGAACTATAATCGACAGAGCTGATCTACTCTTTGTTGAAATTCGTGGGCCTTACTCAGGTGTCCGTGCTCAATTCTTGTTCATCGCAGTGTTGAAATATAATGTACGTCTTCAATGCGGGGTGTTGGTCTAAATTATGACAGGTCGGTTTGTGAACATTACTAGCGTAAAGGGACGAATGGCAGGCCCATTGGACTCAACCTACACGATAACAAAGTGGGCAGGGGAGGCCTTCTCCGATATTCTGAGACGAGAGATGCGGAGGTTCGGTGTTCGAGTTGTGGTGGTGGAACCGGGTGACTTCGGAGGTTTAACTGGAATGTTGAGTCAACAAACCGTAAGAATTTATCCTTTTTTCGTACAATTGAGCCGTCCCCGCGAGAAAACAAACATCTTGGACTCTGCGTAAAGTATCGATCTGGATCAGCCTAAGCATGCCACACCGGCGAACCCGGACAGACACATTTCGCCTCCTGTGGATTTTTCTGTTTCACGAATCATTACTCTATACCTCTATCCACCTGAAACGGAACGTGTCGGCCCGGATTAGCCTGCGCGGACTGCGCAGGCTGATCTGGTTCGATACATTACGCAGCGTCCATAATGTTGGTTTTCTCGCGGGACGGCTCATATGCAGACGACTCGTGGCGCATCAGCATCAGATGGCGTTCGACAACATTACGGTAAGATGAGAACACTTTATTAGTAAATTAGTTCACTTGCCATAATGTTATCAACCATATTTAGACAAAATATCCTTTTAATAAAAAAAAGATTTAACATATAGTTGCCTAATTATTTTCAGAGTCGTCTGCTGTAGATTTGTTGTAATCTGGGGAAAGGGGGATTTATAAACTTTACCAAGTTGATATGAGCCGCGCCGGACGAATTTGGAGCTTGTGCGTCTGCGAACTAGGAACACTCGGAATACGTATAACCTCACTGAAGGATTCACGGTCCGACTCTATAAACCCTTTCCCTTATACAACAAATGTGCAGCAGACGACTTTGAAAATTAAAAATTGTATACTAATTTAATAGACTTAAAAACATTATGGTAAAAGGAGAAGTTGGCCATATGAAGAAGCATTTTGACATTTTGTCACAATGTTTTTAAATTCAAAGTAGTCTGCTGAGGAGGCTTAAAAAGCATCTGGATGAGGAAATGGTTAACCCTTTCCCTCAAACGACAATTCTGCAGCAGACGACTTTGAACGTATTTTGTCAAAACATAGAAAATCTCCATAATTAAATGGATAACCTATGACGAAAAGTGGAAAACATTGTGGCAAAAGGAGAAATTGCACGTTTTGTGCAATTTCTTCTTTTGTCACTATGTTTTCAAAACGTCGTCTGCTGCAAAGGCGTCCGAAAGCGTTTATATGAGGGAAAGGGTTAAGAAGAAGAAAATACATTTGTCTTGTGGTGAAATAACTAGAACCTCAGGCCTATTTGTTTCGCTTCCGATATTCATTATGTGGTGATGATGACACCGTGGGATGTAAAAAAAACACCACTTTTTTTAGCCTGTTTGAAAAAAACGGAACTGACAGTGAAAATGTTACATCCGGAAGATTGAAGTACAGTTTTTAGAAAAGAAAACGATGTCCACATTGAGCATTTTTCGTTTATTCAAAATGATATCAATTTTATTTTCAAATGCCGTCTGCTGAAAAAAGAAGTGCTCGAACAAAATATATTTAAAATATTTCAGATTTCACGGATGGAATCGGATCTAAATCAAGCATGGAAACTGGCGAGTACTGACGTGAAAAACGCTTACGGGCGTGAGTACGTTGACGATCTTGTAAACGGTATAAAATGTGCCGGAAGTTGGTGTGCATCATCGCTGGATCCCGTCATAGATGCCATGGAGGACGCTGTAACCAATGAAAGCCCTCAATACAGATATCTAATTGACGGTAGTAGCAAATTGTTTGACAAGTTTTGTGTAAGTAAATGAGTCAGTGCGCGAGAAAAAGTACAAGTTGGCATCTTTGAACAGTGTAGGTTAAGATCGTCGCGTCCACCACTTAGTCTTATCAGAATCTACACAAGTTGACATGAAAGTTTAACAAGCTTGTTTCAGAAATAATTAAGCCGTCCCGCGAGAAAACCAACATTGTGGACTGCGTAAAGTACCGATCCGGATCAGCCTAAGCATGCCGTGCAGACTTACCCGGGTATACACTTTTCGCCTCCTGTGGATTTTCTGTTTAAGGAATCATTACTCTATAACTCAATCCCTCTCAGACGGAATGTGTCGGCCCGGATCAATATGCGCGGACTGCGCAGGCTGATCTGGTTCGATACATAAGGCGGAGGCCATAATGTTGGTTTTCTCGTGGGACAGCTTATATGTGAACAGCATAGTCTTGCTCAGACTGTGCGGAAAGCCATCTTGTACCTTTTCCAATGCACGGATGATGTTTCTTTTGATTTATCTTAACATTCATCTTATCACTTTCTCTGATACAAACGCCCTTTGACAACAGACAACTTAATGAAATATTGTGGGGCAAAAATGGGAAATCGCTTAAGAAGAACAATTTCTTCTTTCCCAATAATATGTTAAAATATCCAGAAAGTATTCATGAATTTCTTTCTTCTAATGTTTTGAGATAGTCACCTCTTAAATTTTATTTCCAGTACAAATGTTTATTTGCAGGTTTTCGCCAGATTACGGCCTTTTCTACCGGAAGCAGTGTGGGACTTTTTGTACCCGAAGTTCTTTCCTTTACCTAAAGTCAAACATGAGCGATAAAACAACAATGTCATCGCATATAGTAAACGATATGTTAGTCATGTCACGCACACTTCGAAGTGTTGATGGTTTAATATCAATCCTTGACAAGCTAATTCCCCCCATACAGAAACATGTTCACGCATCTGCAGCAGACGACTTTTGATAACATTGTGTCGAAAGTAAAACTGCTTATTATGGGAAATGTCTACTTTTGCCACAATGTTTTCAACTTTATTCAATAAGAATACTGCCATTTGTAGAACTTTTCCATGTGTTTGCTTAATGAGTTTGAACGATTGGAGTCAATGCAATTCTTGAGTACCAGCAGGTGGGGGTGATATTGGTTTCATATCGTTTGTATATTTTTATCTGAATGTAAATATAAGTTGTGGGACCAATATCATCTGTCCTGTCCGCCCGCCGCGATTTGACCGTAGCTGTGGAGAGCGGCGTAACCCCCTCCCCATAAAGAAACAACAACAAACGAATATAACAGACTGGTTAACAGATTGGGTCTTTGCTGATTCCCACGTATTAAAGGTCGGTTTTTGCATTACAAGTCTCATTTGGTCATCACGCATTATCACAAATATATGTAACTGTGAAATAAAAGAAAGCATTTTTTGTCCTTCTGGTTATTATTCAGTTGGTACTTTAGTCAATTAGTTAGTAGCAGATTATAAGAAACGTGTCTATTATATACAAGGACATCATGATTCCAAGGGGTTGACTCTCTCAGCGCAAATGGCAATATTGAGGTTTTTGCAATCAAAACTGATTCAGGTTAGTCTCACCTGAAATCAGCACTGTTTGCCTTTTAGTTATCACAATATTCCACAACTCGTATGAAACGTGGAGTCGTCTGATTTAGATCATGATTGTACTTAGAGATTTCTGTCTTTAAAAACTGATCGGCTTTGAACGAATTGTGGTCTTAATGACACCCCGCTTTGACATTCTTTGAAGACATAATGGCATGCAACTAGTAGGTCTACACTTTAAGTTTTGTGTTCAGGTATGTAAAACGGTGAAGACTCCGAGATTTCACTTCACAGATACATTAGACAACATTTTAATAGTCGCGGTTTTATGTATGTGCACATGTATGTGATAAAGAAAGGTGAAGGATCTAGTGTAACCATCGTATAAACAGGCTCACATGCACTGCACACTGCACCACATACACACTTTTCGTTTGAGAACAACAAATGGAAAACCCCACACAAGACCGTGTTACTACAAAATCTAATAGTCTATCTATAGTTCAGTACTATAATATTAATTATAATGCCGGTAATATTTTCGTTTGAAAAAAGTAAATAACCTCTCAATATGGTATTATATAATACCAAATAGAGCGGCTATTTATAGTAACACGGTCTTGTGTGGGTTTATGTCCCCCGAAGTCATCAAATTCCAGAAATATCAATCGATGCAATCGTAAATGTTCGTCTAAATTCCTTATACATGTATATCAAAGAACATAACCGTAATTCCAATTCCGCAGACATCAGTGATACATCCGTAAGTGATCGTTTGATTCTGTAGATATTGATAGTAAATGTCCAACCGATTACGGAAAATATCAGTAATGATGATAATCTCCGAGGTAGTTCCAATTGCAAGCGAACATGTTACAACGGCAGCTCTGACATCAATGCAGGATATCCAGTATAAAACCAGGCCCCAATTCCACCAACATTACTTAGCACTAAGTAATACTTAATCTCTTAAATAAGATAGGAACACATTCGTACAAACAAAATGTTTAAATGTATGATTTAGTCGACATACAAAGTTACATTACTGGCTAACAATACTTGTTAAGAAATGAAATATTGATGCACTTTTCATAAGGGAATCAAAACTGATAAAATACGCTTTTAAGTATTGAAGTACTACGCAAGCCGAGTCCAGGTAGCTCAGTCTGTAGCCAACATTCTGTCCGACGTTTGACAAAAGTCACTGTGACAAGCGGCATTAGTCTTTCATTAATGGGCTAACAGTATATGTGGGAAAGCAGCCTGTTGCTTGGAAAGTGTGTTGTGTTGGGTACTGGTATAAGAAAGCTAGGAAACACATGAATAGGTCAACTGGTCGCCGTGATATGACTTATTAATTGTTGAAAACGGCGTCAAAACCTAATTAATCAATCCTTTTCTCTTAATGGATTTCTTTCTGTCTACTTTAAAAAAATCCACGAATGTAACTTCTTCTAACTAGAGTTGTTACCGAACAACATAAACTCACAATGTCCTCGTGCCGTGCATAATAGCGGGAAATCAACGTGGTTTGTACTTAACCCTTTCCCTCCTATAGACGCATATTGACGCATCTACAGCAGTCGACTTTTGAAAACATTGTGACAAAAGGATAAATTGCTCAATTTTTTTTATACCTTCAATAATAGAGATTTTCCATATTTTTTAGTAGACATTTTTAAAGTCGTCTGCTGCAACTTTGTTGTACGTGGGAAAGGGTTAAAAACATCAACGGATGTAACCTCTTCTAACTAGAGGTGTTGCCGAACCAATATAAACTCACAATGTCCTCATTCCGTGCCGTAGCGAGAATGCAACGCGGTTTGTACTTTTAACGAAAATGCGAATCTTCTGTTTTATGGATCATTAGCACCGGGAGTTATTTCTTTTTCTAGAAAACAAAACGATAAAATTCTGTACTTGATGAGCTGAAACTCACACCATAGTTTGGGAATCCGCTGTGGTCGAGTGGTGAGCGTCGGGGATTTCGAAACCGGGTGTCCCGGGCTCGATCCCCAGTCGCGGCACCACGGTCATGGTGGAGTGCCCTTGGGCAAGGCACATTTTCTAGCCTAGTACTGGTTTGTTTACCCAGGGATCATGAATAATTAAATTTAATTGCGCGCTAAATGACCTTAGCTGTCGATGCGCCATAAAACAATATACATTCATTCATTCACACCATAGTTCAAAGGTGCTGAGTTCCAGAGTAAGGATAGTATAGTCAGCGTTTTAAAACTGTTCAAAGGTTGTCTTGAAATATTAGAAACGTAATTCTGAGATACAATTAGAGTAACACTTTCCCTTTCAAGTACAATAAACATCTAAATATTGATCGTTATGCTTCAATTTTAACCCAATAGACATACCCAGTAAGTCAAAATTTGTACATTTTCATGACATTTGATTGACTGTTTTTCAACATTTACTGCCAACAAAAAATAAATTGGAACTATTTACTAGTTTAGTTTAAACATATTGTATTACCAAAATAACATATATAGTATTTACAAACATACATATTTGTACATAGTTTAACATTTATATAAAGGCAAAAGGGTCTGGCCACAAGTTCTCTCAACTTAGGAAAGGCCATTCCCTAAACACTTTAATTACACATTTGTAATGTCTTCTATAATACAATAATTGTATATGTTTTAGCTTTTTTTTGTTTTTGAAGAGATATAGTCCGTTCCAGCTTTGAAAATGCTCTAAATGATTTATTGGTAAATAAATATAAAAGAAAGGAAGTAAAACAACAGACAGATGTTTTACAAATAGAACAAGATAATAATCTGGAAGGAAATTCTGAAGAATATTCAAATAATGTAATCAATAATAGTGTTGAATTTAAATATTTATTAAGTTTCTATTTCTGGAATATGATTTGAAAAGTTACACTAATAACTATCAATTAATATGCAGAATCTATAGAATATGTTTCAGAAAAAAAGGAAAAACTAGAACTATCACTGAAGATGATAAATAGCCCCTAAACAGCACCTTGACCTACACCAAAACTGAATTAGTAAAAGGGCCATAACTCTGTAAAATATAATGCAATTATAACCCCTTTAGGATATGCACATCTTCTTTTGGTATTGAAGCTTCATGTAAATGTTTATTGAATTCCACCTAGTGGTTTGTAAGAAATAGGTCGGACAAATTATGGCTTCCGACCGACCGACCGACCGACAGACTGCCCAACACAGTGACTCCTATATACACCCTCTTCTTCGAAGGGGGTATAATAAAAAAAAAACTGATTTATATGTCTGCTGGAATTCAAAGGACGGGTAGAGTCAGCTTTTTGATAGCTATTTTTTGTTTTAAAATCTTTCTGTTGCTTTAATAAATTGTTGCACTGCTAAAGAAATGTTCGAATTTTCATGGTAATTAAGGTTTTGAGATCCATATAATAACAAATTAACCCCTAGCGGATGATACTTGTGAAGTTTACGAAATAATTTAAATCTGTGTTGGTTACATTTATAACATATGAAGAAAACATGTTCCACATCTTTAATATAACCACCACAACTACAAATATCACTATTTGGATGATTAGCGTATAAGTGAGATTTAAGGTCACTGCAGTTTTTTGAAAATTTGCGTTCACCAACAGAAACATATTTTGGAACAGTTGAGACCGGAAATAGTTGGAGGAGTCTTGACTTAAACACAGGAAGAGATTGTAAAGTCTTCAATTCGAAAAGCAGGTTATTCCATAGTGACACAGCAGATGGTATGAATGAGTTCGCAAATAGTTCAGTACGTCGAGCAACTATATCTATATCATGAGCATTACGTAATGGGTTATCTGTTCTCTCAGCTACGGAAGAAGGAAATATGTCGGCTAAATAGTTTGACGTTAGACCGTTTACAATTGTGTACGTTAAAATGAGTTTTTGATACTTGCGTCTATCATTTAATGTTAAGCATCCTATTTCATTATAAATGTTCACAAGTGAAGGGTGTTAAACCCGTTACTATTCGGGCAGCATCAATTTGGATTTTTTCATAAGAGTCTTTTTCATCGATAGTACAGTTGTCCCAAATTACAGAAGCATATTCAAGAGTTGGTCGAAGGAAAGAAATATATATATTTGGTTTAAAGAATCGCGGCAAATTTTAAATTTAACCGCTCTCATCATACCAAGGACTTTGGACGCCGAGTTTGTTATTTGAGTTATATGATCCAGCCATTTACCATTGCTAGAAAAATTCAGGCCAAGATGTTTATGACTTTCGACAAACTGAATTGGAATATCATTAAAAGCCAAGTAAGGTTTAGGTGAACTTTTATTTGAGACTAAAAAGAACAGGACCAAGAACAAGGCCTTGCGGTACACCAGCATTTATCGGCATTGACCTTGACGTACTTGTGCCTACGATCACTGATTGCTGTCTGTGTTTAAGATAATCTTCCACCCAGTTCAAAAGAGAACCACATATTGCTAGTTGATTAAGTTTAAAGAGAAGACCTTTATGGCAGACTCTGTCGAATGCTTTTGAGATGTCACAAAATACCATACATACGTTTTGTTTAGAATATATAGACGTAGCTATTTGGTGATATATTTCTAATAATTGGTGATTTGTGGAATGACTCTTTAGAAATCCTAATTGTTTTTCATATATCAAGCCATTTAGGTTAAGATAATCATATATATATATATATATGTGGACACATATTTCCATGAGTTTACCAATACATTTTAACAAAGAAATAGGTCGATTATTATTAACGCTAGACTTGTCTCCTACCCTGTATATACACACGGTATTGTACACACGCATTTGTACATGTGCATTTAACCAAGGATACACATACACATACAAGCAGCTTACACCATCAGGTTTTGCAAAATACAACAGTAAATGGATTTAATATATATATTGACCAGTACCGGTTCAGACAAAACCTTAATTCGTGCCTTCCAATGTGTCACAGTACTGTTAAAAGCAAGACACACACTCTCGAATTATATGTAACATGAAGCATGTGAAAAACAGTTGAGTGAAAGGATAATTTTATTTAAATTTTTATTTTTTATTTAAATCATACAATTTTTAGTTATTTGTACGGTTCATGACAAGCACTTTGTACTCGATATAATCTTATCCTTCTGTAAATCACAAATAATTAATTCGTTTGATTATACAAACGAATTAAGTGTGTTTTCAATAGGGTGGAGTATATAATAGGATGCTGTTTGACACCGGTTGAAACGTAACGTTATTAGACCTGAGAATAAAAAGTCATAATAACTGAAATCGGGAGCCACTCTGTATATACTGCATACAAAACACTAGTCAGTACACAAACTAGCAGCAAGCAGCTCGAGATCATGCTGGCTTTCCAGGCGATGTACTTTCTGTTTTCAATCTTTTGCCAGTATAATCCCATCTGTAGTCCATGCTCCTTCTAGCTTCTTATCTCAAGGATCTTTGCCAAATAAAATACCTTGTTGCGGATCAAAGTAAGATCCCCATTCAGAAATACTGTTTTATGGTTCTTTACTTTACGCTTGGTCCTATTCCTCATCATTTTCTGTCTTGCACGAACACTGGTGATTTTTTTTATAATGTCTCTGGGTTTTGTGCTCGTAGGTTCCTACCCGATGTGTGAGGTCGATTTCATCGAGGATTAAATTTGCTTCAATTGCAGACGCAATGTTCATGACTTTTGAATCTACACATTCATACCTTTCCTCTGGTATTCCAGAGAGACGGAGACAATTCCGTCTGCTATATTGTTCGGCTCTGTCCGCCTTAGACTCGATGGCTACCACTTTACATTTGAGAATTATATTCTCCTCTTCTAGGGTGTGTATTAGGTCCTTTATTCCGCCAAGAACACCATCAACAATGCTGGATACCATGCTGGCCATTTGTTGCTCAAATGTATATTTCAATACAAGTGTCTATCTGATCCTTAGTTAAAGTAACATTCATGGTAGTGGTGATTGCTGTTTGCTCACTCATTGTTGATTTTTCCATAATGCTTAATTCAACCACAGGCTTGGGTTTTTTAAGCTCGAGCTAGTCTGCTGGAGATGAAAGCGCTCTCTTTTTAGAACATTGTGGTGCCTTTGGAGTTGAATTGCTCATAGCCTTAACAACTTTGACCAGTATACTTGATGACGCCTAATCACCCTGTACACCCTTCACCCTGACCGTTACAGTAAAGTGACCCTTTGTTCCACGGTTAATATAAACTATTTACTACTTACTTTGTTGTCACTATTAGCAATATTTGCAGAAGTTTGGAGATAAGCACAATTAATGGATTCACTTACACTGACGACTATTGACGTTCTAGCAGCAAACGAAGTTTGAAAACATTGGCTTAAAAGAACCAAAATATTTCCTTTTTATTACTTTCAAATTCCTACATATATATGCGCTCTTTCTCCTTGTGTATTTTCTAAAGAAAACCAATTTCAAAATATAACATCAAGGGTTTATTCAGATTAAAAAATCGAGAACACGGGGTTATAAATTTGAATACATGCATGATTTATGCGATATTTTGAAAAAATGATACGTAATTTTAGAAATTGCCTCGTGTGGGAAAACTCTAAGATAAGGTGACCTCGAAAAGATATCTCCGTGTGATCATTTCTTGTGACTGTTAAAACACTAAGCATTGAAAATATGGTATTTCCGAAGTACCACGTGTTTTATTTCTCATGGATGGTTTTCGTGTTTATTTGTAGTTACTATATTGCTCAGGAAATTTTTGTACACGTAACGGTACTGGTTATAGGATATTTTGGATATAAATATCTGCTGAAACAAACGCGGAGTCACGTCGATATCAATGGACAAGGAATCGTCATCACCGGCTGTGACACGGGTAAGACGTATCTCTGTTGCTTTAGCTCTGTTCTATTTATAAAAGATCTGTAGAAGACGTGTTTGAAAATATCTAAGCAAAACATAGAAAATCTTTATGAATTTTCGAAAGGTGATTTTGTACATAAACATGTATGCTGAATTACAAACCCTTCTCTCTGTTATCAGAAAACATTATGAGACGCATTTTGAGATTTAGATTATAACGTTACAATACACCAAATAAATTCCTTCTTTGTTTCCATGTAAATCGACGAGTTTCAGTCCTCAATTGTCAGACTTTCTAAACGTTTCTCATGTAGAACACCATATATCAATGAAAAGAGTTAGATCTAAGCTTTAAAACAATCCAATGCATTATGCTAGAAAAAGCTCACCATGCGAAAATGGTTACCCGTCATTTTGTACCAAATCGGGCCCGGACAAAACCGGTGTTGAGCATTCTCTACTTTCACTTTCAAACAAGGTAAAAATACTAAAAGTGATCAAATCAATTATTTCTAGTGCATCCTATACACATTTACATTCGTCAATTTTCGTAAGGTTTCGAGAACACCCATAATTGACGGGTCATACAATAACTCCTCGGGGATTGTCGGGAACAATGAACCGGTAAACTAGACTTGAGCTTTATATATATATATATTTATTTATTATGCATGAAAAGATGTACCATCCATCAGCATACATGTATGAATGCGTTTGACAATTTAACAAATTCGGGCCGAATAAAAGAATAAACCAGAGAGAATGGCCCCCATAACCCTCACACTGCTGCATGCTGAAAAGGGAGGGTTTTGAAAACAATATTAATTTAGAGGGAACGCTCGTGACTAGCTGTCGAATCCGAGCTTGCATCGCCTTCCAACCCAATAGTGAACATGAACAACCCTATCCGATACTGTATTTGGAATATCCCCACATGAATAGCACGAGGGTCAATTTTTAAGGATCAGCAGTGTAAAGGTTATTAACTGATCATTCTCTCCCTTCGATATACACTATACAGCATGTGTATGCGTGTATATACAATACAGTTATAATATGTAAGGTTATTACATACACATATAAGTACGAATTACAAAGTCTGTTGATTATTATAGTAATCAACAAGAGAGAACGAGATGGGTATTAATGAAGTCTAAATGTACTCTAAAAATCCTAGCAGAGATGAAACTATATATATATATATATATATATAGTATTATTATTACTTATATTACCTATCGTAATATATATGTTCTCTTTTTAATGAAGCTGTTGTAAATGAATTTTGCAAGATTATTGACGATTTCTTTTGTTTTCTGACATAAATAATTCTGTAAATGTATGCATATTCGGTCTTTTCCAGTAATATTTACTTAAGAGTTGTGATCTTATTTCATGGTAAACAGGACATTCCAAAAATGAAATGAAACTTATCTTTTAAGACATTACAATGCTGACATTTTCTCTCAGATCTAATTAGTGTGTTATGTTTGTGCCAGCTACCCATTTCTATTTTAAGTCTATGACTAGATACTCTTAATATTGTAAGAGCAATTCTGTATTTTGTATTCACTACTGTGTTTAGATATTGCTTGAAGTTGAAACTAGCCATTGATCTATATGTTATCGCTCTGGGTGAGTTTTGTAATTGGTTGTTCCAAAATTGAATATAATTATCTTTTACTCTTTGTGTAAATATATGAATAAATTGTTTCATATGTCCAACTCCTTGTAAGAGCCATACATCATTAAAGCCGTGTGATTCTAAGATATATTTGATTTGAGAAGCCCAGTTTTGTTTATTTGGGCATCTATTAAATCATTTAACATCATGCTATAAGTTTGCTTAATATATTTTCTTTCACTTGACCATATAACTTTGAACCAATATTTCAGCATTTGTATTAACCTTTCAACTTTTAAAGGACACCTCCCAGCTTAACCATAGACAAAATCATTTTGTGTTTGGTTGTTTACCCTAGTAGTTGTTTCAGAAATCGTAAGTGAACAGATTCTAGCTTATTTGTATTTAAGTAGCCCCATATTTCTGCCCCGTCTTTAAGTATAGGTAATATTAATTTATCAAATAAGTCTAACTTATGTCTTATAGATAAAAATGTGTTTTTGTGGTTAAAATAAAGAAGTTTTGTTAATAAATATATTGTTTTGACACACGATCCGAATACGCGAAATGCACATATACATGTACATGCATTTAACAAACAACAGTTTAATATGAACATGTAGTATATACAAAATGGTATAAATTCATCTTAAGTAATATATTATGTAACATCAATATATACAAAATCATGTATCATTAAGAAATAATTCATAAATTACATTAAAAAGATCGATCAAACTATAATTTTTTCAAATAAATACAACAATGGCTTATCACGTAAATCGTTAGTTCTTTAATTCACTACAAGTACTTAGTACGTTTTATCCTTACAACGTGGCGAAAAAAGATTACAGTTTTCCAAATGCATAATTTAAACTATTCATGATACCGAAATCAAAAGAATGCTAAGATTCTCGTTAAGAAACGTGTTTTAACGTGCATATCTGCTGTTTAGTTCGAATTCTTTGTTCAACTAAAGACTCCCGTCTGTTGTATGCCTGCCCATCCGCTTACCTGACTTCGATCTCAGTAATTAATTATGTGCTTGTCTTCTTTGTAATTAAGTTACGAAGGGAATGTTGAAAGTCCGTGAATTGACAACAAAACTGCACTTTAATCTTAATCCTTGCTGATATTATTGTTCGCTTTTATTTAGGAATCCACCGTGGTCGAGTGATTAGCGTTTGTAAATAAAACGGACATTTCACATGTATATATTACACTTGTTTGACATAGCTTTTACCTTACCAAACAACTGGCTCTAAGGCAGTCCCGCCGTTAACCCGCGTCCAAGGCGAAGTGCTTGCCTTATTTCAAGGCAGCACTCTTTGCATGTCCGAGGTAATGTAAGCCTTGCCAAAATTGGCTCTAAATCAGTCCCGCCGTTAACCCGCGTCCACGGCGAGGTGCTTGACTTGTTTCGAAGGAGTACTCCGTGCATGTCCGGGGGAAATGTAAGTTCTGGCCGAATTGGTTATAACGCAGTACCGCCGTTTAACCCGCGTCCACGGCAAAATGCTCGCCTTGTTTTAGGGGAGTACTCCGTGCATGTCATTGAAAACGTAAGCCTCGGCCGAAGTTGCTATAAGGCAGTCCCGCCGTTAAGCCCGCGTCCACGGCGAAGTGCTCGCCTTGTTTCGGGGAGCACTTCGAGCAAGGGGGGGGGGGGGGGGGGGGGGGGGGGGGGGGGGGGGGGGGGAGGGGGGGGGGGGAATTTGCGCCTCGGCAGAATGTGGGATATATATATTTAAGTTTTACCTTTATATAAATTTGCTAAACCTGCATACAATGAAAGTATACGTTTATAAAATAAATCTTTACCTTTATATAATTATGTTTTATCTGCATATAATGAACTTATACCTTTATTCAATTTAGTTATACCTGTATATAATTATATTTTACCTCCATATAATGATCTTTTATCTACATATAATGAAGTTTTACTTTTATGTGATGATTTTCACATTATATATAGTAACATTTTGTTGTGGCATAATGATTGACCTTTATATAATGAACCATTTTAATATAATGAAATTTTACTTTTATATATTGTGTGTTTACCTTTATATAATGATGTTTTAGCTTTTTAGCTTTGTATAATGAAGTTTTAACTTCAATAACGAACTTTTACATTAATGTAATGACGTTTAAGCTTTATATAATTTTTGTCACAATGTTTTAAACTCTATTAAATAATTAAAAGAACTTTGCTGGAGGTTTACCATATTGTAAGTCAGATGTTTTCGACGTCATCTGTCGTAGATTTCTTGTATGTTGGAATAAGTTGAATATTTAAAGGCTGCTGTCTGTCACAGATGCAGCGCTCCAGATCCGCGGTATGTACTTGTCCTAAAATCAAGAGGTTCTAAGTTTGAATCTAAGGATCTACTTGAGCTACATGTACATCCATTCCATATGGCGATTAGAAATCCATTTGCTGATCAGTATCAAGGTTTTCCCCCATTTATCTGCAATGGTTCCCAATTTGTCATTAAAATGGGAAACCTATTTAAATAAAAATAGATTTACTACTTAGAGTTGAAAACATTGTGGCAAATGCGCCACAATGCTTCCAAAAGTCGTTTACTACGTATGCGTCAGAAAGCGTCTGCAGGTGGGAAAAGGTAAAGGCAAAACACATAACATTGCGTCACACCATCTGATCAAAGCCTATATAAGCTTAATGCTTTCTGCAAAATCCTTTTTAAAGTCAATATGAGATGAATTATTATGTATATATGCAAATACGACTGAATAAAATATTGTTTAAACCAAGGTTAGATACATATACTTTTTAGCAAGGGTCTCGTTAGAGCCAATTGCTATAGTAGACGAAATCCGTAGACACTCATCATTTTGAGACTGGAATCTAGACTAGTGGTTTATAATATCGGCATTGAATAACTTCACATCTGTCTTTCTATATCAGCTTTCCTTTTCTGCACACCATCTCGGGTTCAGAGAGATGTCTTGGTAGTTGCAGATCGTACATGTTCATACATTTGAATATGAACATGTATTATATACAGATTGGTATATAAATTCATCTTAACTAATATATTATGTAACATCAATATATACAAAATCATGTATCATGAAGAAATCATTCATAAATTACATTAAATAAAGCGAACAACTATAATTTATCCAAATAAATACAACAATGGCTAATCACGTAAATCGTTAGTTCTAGGGCTAAGTCTTATATTTTTTAATTCACTACAAGTACTACGTTTTATCGCAGTAATTTAAACTACTCATGTTACCGAAATCAAAAGGATGCTGAGATTCTCGTTAAGAAACGTGTTTAAACGTGCATATATGCTGTTTAGTTCGAATTCTTTGTTCTACATGAGACGGAAATTGAACGTTCTGGTCAGATTATGTGGATACACAGGCACGCCTTCACTCTACGCAGAGACATAAAGACCCCAAATGGCTATACGCGACTCATAACTGAATATATTTGATTTAATATGAAGTGTTTTATGTTCATAGTAAATAAAGATTAAAAAGGTATTTTATGAAACAAAGTCTTACTCATGAAAATGGCGTCGAAAAAGCCAGTTTACTGTTCGAACTTGTTTCACGTTATCTGTGTATGGTTACACACGCTAGATAAAGGTTGGGTTTCCCTAAGCAATTGCAACGAAACTCATGAAAATCACATCACACTTGCATAATATAAAATTTAATTAAAATTAAAATTGAAGGATTTGGTCACAGTGCCGCATTGGTGATGGATAAACATGGGTTTACAGTATTTGCCGGTTGCCTTTCCAAAGACAGCCAGGGTGCAAGGTCGCTGAGGAAAAGAGGAAGCAAGCGCCTGCACGTTATTCAAATGGATGTCACGAGTGACGACCAAGTGATGAATGTACAACGCTACGTTTTGGATCATCTACCTAAATCAGGTAAATGTCACAGTTGGAACTCTTCGGCTAAACCGTAAAACAAAAATCAGACGTTTGACGTCTTTCATGATACTACTTTCCGCATCCATGAAACATTAATTCGGAGTGATCTCGGACCAGAATAACGTGACCAAAACGTCGCGTAATTTCCAAATGTCTATTTGCGCCATTAGCCGATTGTAAGATTGTGTATACATCCTGGATTTCAGCGACGGATAAGTTACTTTCTGGTAGTCTGGTACATGTAACCAGCGAACTATTTACTGGTAGTGGTAGTAATATCCAGACAAGCTACATGTAAACATCTTTCATTTTGATCCAGCCAATGAACACTATTTATTGACAGAAACAAGAACATAACATACAATGTACTTAAAATCAGATTTGATAAAAATGAGCTTTTCATCATTTACCTGAGTTTGTATTTCTAAAGTTTCAATAACTGTATAAGTCGGTCAACCTATGTTCACTGTTGCATTACCGTTATAGTGATGTCATGTTATAGTGTTAAACCAATATTTAAAAAAAACCTAAATGATTTACTTGAGAGATCCATACTGAGAAATGGAAATCTTGCTTCATCTCCGTTTTAGTATCGTATACAAATACTCGAAACAGCCTGTACTTCTAGTTTTGCGTATTTACCTTTACATAAGATACACGTAGAACTGTGAACAAAGCAAGACGGTAACGACGTATGTACAGACTAGTATGAGTTTTCACTATTCTCGTATGCCGTGGTAACCCTTTTTATCTGACGCATCCCTTCTATCTTAAACAGGTCTTTGGGCTGTCATTAACAATGCTGCCATTAACAGACTGTGTGACTTTGAGCTGCTTTCCCTCGATATTATGAAGCGTGTTGCGGAGGTCAACTATTGGGGAATGCTGAGAACAACAAAGGCGTTCTTAGTCTTAATCAGGAAATCCAAAGGTATCACAATACGAACAATTGTTTTTAACATTTACCCAGTGTTGTATAAATGTTTGTAAAAGTGTATACGTAAGTCACTTTAATTAAACTTACTCATGCGTATTTTGTTGAATTTGCAGCAGACGTCTTTTGAAAAAAATACCCACGTTCCAATCTGATCAACTGTAATCGGGTCGTATTTCAATGTTCCAAATTGACACAATTAAGTTGTGTAATACAAATTACTTAGTATCCTGTGGATTTATTTTATTTCACAGTTAGTGTTCACACGGTGAGCTGTCATATTCAAATCTGTATTCGCCTCGCTACGTCATCTGAGCACAAATATATTTCAGGACGAGTAATCAACGTGACCAGCGTCCGAGGTAGATCTTCCTTCCCAACCGACAGCTGTTACGGTCCCACAAAGTGGGCAGGGGAAGGCTTCTCCGACATCCTCAGACGGGAGATGTACAGATTTGGGGTCAAGGTCATTGTTGTAGAACCAGCCAATTTTGGCGGCATCACCGGCATGTTGAACGAAGAAAACGTACGCATATTATGGTTGTACGCTCACTTTAGAATTACGTGCGCCGCTTTTCAGCTGCATTGTTCAATTATTATTTGTTTTGTGATACGTGCGTCCGCCTCGAGACAGAGATCAGGTCTGGTCTAGCTAAAGACTAAACAGATGGTAGTAATGCCGGTTTACCTCCTTTGCGCTCACGATGGTTGGTATATGATTACAACCGACTCAAGCGTGGACAAGATCAACTTGCCGGTCGTGTTTGTATTTTACCAAGGAAACACACCCCGATTTGACTGAAAAAGCCTACCGGTGAAAGCGATTCAAACACTGTTTCGATTGTGTACACGGTTGTTAGACTGTTGGTGGATATGTAGCGAATGCTTTATCAGTTACAAAAACATTTGTGTAGGTTATATTTTTATCAAATGCCTATCTAATTTATTTATTTGTCCAACTTGGCAAAATAAATACAGTACACAGGCTTCATCCCGTTGAATTTCTGCGACGCGTATTGTCAACCCCCATTTTGATACTTATTATTCATGACATGATCATGAAAACCGTTCGTCATATACGCAAACAAAATATATATTTTCATGAAATAATGTTTTATGATTTCCAAATCGATAATAACAAATAATAATGATACTACTACATGTTGACAGCTTGCGAAGATAGATAAAGATATGGGCGAGGTGTGGGAAGCTGTACCACAAGAGGTCAAGACCGTTTACGGTATGAACTACATGGACAATCTACTGAAAGGCCTCCGAAGTTGTGGATCCTCCACGCACCCGTCTGTAGACCCAGTTATCGACGCTTTGGTAGACGCGGTGGTCAACCGTAACCCACAGTATAGATACCTGGTGAAAGGCGGGAACAAGTTACTCGACTTCTATCACGTGAGTAGCTCATCCAAGCCATCTTCATTCATATATGAGCCGTCCCACAAGAAAACCAACATAGTGGACTCTGCGTAGAGTATCGGTCCGAATCAACCTAAGGAAACCGCGTAGGCTAACTCCCAGAGACACTTTTTGACATCTGTGTATTATCTATTTCAGGAATCATTACTCTATATATCTATCGCGGTCTGCGCAGGCTGATCTGGGTTGATACATTACGCAGAGTCCATAATGTTGGTTTTCTCGTGGAAACGGCTCATATGTGTATGGTCATCTAATGAACGAAGTTCTTTTGAATTGCGAAAATAGTAGATTGACACATATAAGCTATGCTGCACAAAACACATTGGTAGTTTGTCGTATTATATAAGAGCATCGCCCAGACCCACTGGTCAGTACTCTGAGCGTATGCACAATTAAAACAAACTATTAGATCTCCATTGTTCAGCAATGGAGTAAATACTGGTCACACATTTTCTACAGCCTTCGACGTTTGAAGAGGGGTTGGCTTTTTCACACACAGTTTAGCAACGTACATCACGGTTAGTGCCTGGATGGGTGACCTGCGTTGGCTTAACTCCAAGGAGGACCCGGTGTTTAACATTTTCTCTCATACAAACGCTTTCTGACGTCTCTGCATCAGCCGACGTTTGAAAACATTGTGACAAAAGGAGAAATTGCTCCTGATCAGAAATTCCCTTTGTTTGCCCCACTGTTTTCATCTCTATTCAATTAACATAGGTTTTCATATTATTGACAATATGTTATTTAAGTCGTCTGTAGCAGATTTGTTGTATTTGAGAAAGAGGGATTAACTACCATAGTAACATGTCTGTTTGTAATTTTAGGTGGCAGCTATTGTGAATGCTTACATACCTGAAAGTCTAATGGATGTGTTTGTTCGAGTAATGGATCCCCCACCAGCTGTAGACATGGGTTCAGATTAATGTTTGTTTGCATATAGGCGTCATCTTAGATAATTACTTCATCACTGCCAATGCATTTCAGTAGAATTATGTCTTGGTATACTCCTTTCCCACACACAGACGCTTTCTGACGCCTCTGCAACAGACGACTTTTGAAACACATTGTGGCAAAAGGAGAAATTGTTCATGATGACCAACTCCTCCTTTTGCCACAATCTTTTCAACTCTAGTCAATTATTTAAACGTTCATTTACAGGGAATGTCCATATTTTTGCTTAAATGTTTTCAAAGTCGTCTGTTGGGGATAAGTTGTAGGTGGGAAAAGGGATACTCACATTCATTTCTTGTACAGTTATAAGATCAACACATCGTGGGAAAAATAAGATCAATAAAATATCAAGTCACTAGAAAAAATGATCTTCTGGATTTTTTGGCAAAAGGAAACGAAGGTTTGATTGCACAAATGGGGGTGTGGGGCAGGGTTACCATATTGCCAGGCAATCGCAATACCACCCTGAAAATCCGGTTTTCATCAAAATAAGACATCGAGTGTAACAGTGGCTAATAACCTTTTGTATGATGCTACCGATTTTGCAAATTAAACATTGAAAAACCTCTGAATGTCGATATTTGTGTGACGTGACCTAATAAACGTCATTGGATATTTCTCACATACAACAAATCCGCAACACATGATCTTGAAATATAAGATACAAACTCAAATGTTTAATTCAGTAATGTAGGCATCTGGCCCAATATACATAGTTTACCTGTACATCATAAACGTACGAATGCCATCGTAATTTAATATCTAAGTAAACGTATGAAAACTCTCTATAAATGAAAAAATGTAATTATTGAATAGAATTCAAAACATGTTTGCAAAAGGAGAACTTTTCCACAATATTTTCAAAGGTCGCATCTGGAGGTTGGAATGTAACAACAACATTTTCTTCTCACGACTTACACACGAACTGTTCTTCCATTCAGCAGCCACACAATTTCTGTACAAAATACTGTAAAACGATCGCTTATAAATGAATATATGAGCCGTCCCCGCGAGAAAACCAACATTGTGGACTCTGCGTAAAGTATCGACCCGGATCAGCCTAAGCATGCCGCGCAGGCTTACCCGGAAAGACACCTTTCGCCTCCTGTGGTTTTTCTGTTTCAGGAATTATTACTCTATACCTCTATTTCACTGAGACGGAATGTGTCGGCCCGAATATGTCTGCGCGGGATGATCTGGGTCGATATATTACGCAGACGCCATAATGTTGGTTTTCTCGCGGGACGGCTCAATTATAGTGTTACAAGTTAACTTTCCAACACGCAGACGCATTTAGACACGTCTGTAGCTCACAATGAGCAATTTTTCTCATTGCTATACTGTTTTCAACTCTACCTAATAAACATGCTTTCGTTTATAAATGTTTCCATATTTTTGCCAATATGTTTTCAGAGTCATCTGCTGTAAATTTGTTGTTTGTGGGAAAGGTTCAAACATGAAGGAACAAATATCGCATGTCAGTAACCTATAACTAAAACCATAACCAAACCCATTGAACGTCTTAAATGTAGCTGTGCAAGGCCTTTATTTCGTGCTTCTGTAATTACATGATGTACACACGTCATTATACGACGTGTAGATATTATAATTCAATTCAATTCAATTCAAAACATACAAAACATACAAACAATATTTACGTTCAAACATTTTTATCAGACTGAAAATTCCTTTCATGATCATTTATTACAACCTGGAATAATGTTAACTGGCAGTATATCATTTTGTAATCGCATTCTGTATTTTTTCATCTCATAAATACATAGGCTATTTTAAATATCATTTTGTTCTGATTAGAAGACAGCATATTGACAGCATAATATGACGAACACATACAATGATATGATGCGTCATTAAACGACGTATACACACGGCATTAATATGATGTTCAAATATAAACCTTCGTTTATTCAGTCAATCAAAAAGAACATGGACAAATGAGGTTATAACAAAAGGACATAGAGGCAACACGAGTGATAGGTTTGAACATATATGTATGCTCACATATGCACACATATTTCATTAGACATTGTATAGACATTGTATTGTCAATCTAAAGATAGCTGTGCTTACTTATTTTGCATGTGATAAATAAACGAAGAGTCAATACAATGTCATTATAGTAACACTCAATGAAGATCATTCCTATATATAACAAAAACAAGAGAAAGTTGATGCAACGCATCAATGTCGCCGGATATCCATAGTGCAGTTATGCATAACACTAACATTATAGTAGTTGAATAAATAGTTATCAACTGAGGGGCATATTGGAACATCAGGGGTGGGGTAAGTGAAAATGTATCATAACTTGCATTGTTTTGTCAACGAAGTGAATGATAATTGAAGCGTTTCATTGTTTATGATCAATCTCCATTCCAAAGTAGGTTGACCATACACACAACCAACTAATTATTGATCATAAACAGTAATGGAAATGAGTAATCTTGCCAATCATTAGTCTTAGTATGTATACAGTGCTTTCATTAAGGAATAATTATAAGATTTGTGAATTCCACATACACTTTTCAAGATGTTTGTCAGAATATTTGAATATTATTATTTTTCAATAAAACCACAAAACAGACAATTTAGGATTTGCATGCAATAGCACGTCATTTTACCTTTCCTCTTTTAAATTCAACAGTGGACACCTTTGCGGCAATCTACTTTTAAAACAATGAGATAAGGGTTAAATCGCTGAAGACATGAGTTTTCTCTTTTTCTCAAAATGATATTAGCTTGGCATCCTAATTATATCATACTTTAACAAATGTTGAAATGTAGTCCAATATTTATAAATTAAACCACCTTCGAAATATAATATCAACTAAACAGTTAAATCTCATTGAAATTGTTGTATAATTTAAACTTAATTTCGAACATAAACTTAGCCCTACAACATGTTAATTTATCTTAATTCTTTCCTTCCTTTTTTATAATGAAAATAACAAACTACTCATTTTTTAATACTATATTTTGATGAGCGCACTTGTGTCAATGATGCATAACAATATGCAGATCGAAAGCAATATGCGTTTAGGGAATTAAATGACACATTTAAATTTGTCAAGGACGAAATAATTGTGTACGAAAGACCCGATTATTTCTTATTCGCAGAGGTGTCGTTCTTGAAACTCTCTTTATAGGCAGAGAGTGTTCGTTCAAAGTCATTTTTCCATTAAAACCAGTTTTATCTCGGTTTGTTCTTTTCTTCATTTGTTTCGAACCAAATAAACATTTTAAATCACTTATAATTTACTATTTGTAAGTGAGTGTAAAGAACGGCTCTCTGCAAAGGAGATTGATCTACGCAGTTGGTATTCGCGAGTCACGCAGGTGCACGTAAGTAAACAAATTAGACTGCGACGTAAAGGTTTGTAGTTATCGCCTTTTGATTACATGTAGTATATAGTGTAAAATAAATGTATACCAGTCTAGCTAATAGGGACTGTTTTGTCTTCGCAAATAAAACAAAAAAACATAAATGCGAGTCAAAATAAAGAAACTGAAAATACCTAAAACATCGGAATATTCCCCCCTCCCATGTGATTTCAGAAAACCTATTAAAAATAGAAGTCGCGGGCTTCTGCCCGGCGACTAATAATTTTGATGCGACGCCACGCATGATTTTGAAGCATGACTTAAAGGACAGCGGATGCAGTTCAGTACATTTAAATAACCTTTGCAAACTGACAGAATCTAAATATTTTGAACAAGAAGGCCAAATGTCCCTTTATTTTAAACAAGAAGGCTCATATGTGCCTATATTGCTCACCTGGCGACCATACTCTATAAATAAAGGTCACCAAGAGCAGAAATGTTTCGAGTTTGACGTAGGGATTAGACGTTTTATATGCTAAGACCTACGTGATATTCAGCATGTGAAGTTAAGTCACGAAATGAAAAGTTTAGTCCTGATACCATTTGGTTTACAGTTTGCTTAACATTGACTGCAACTATAATGTATCATACAAACTGAAGTTTCTTAATTTTTACCAATTTAACAGTTTTAAATCTGCTCTAACTAGATCAATTAATATATATTAACTTAAGGTTTAATGCCTCTAGTTATAACTTAAGTGTGACACAAGCTTTGGAAGGAGAAGGGGAAGTCTATTCTCCTTCCAGTTTAGCAGAGGTATGATAACAAAAACGGGAGTATATAAACAAAAAATACAAAGTAACTTTAACAAGTTTAAAGCTATTTATTATCAAAATTACGCATTTATGAAATTTAAAAAGTTCACATGTATACTCAACATATAGAAAGAATTAAAATGGTCTGTATGAACAAACTGTATGGGGAGGAACGTTTACAGTTTAGAAATACAACATAATTTTATAAATAGGCAAAAACAAACCCCCGAAACTTTTTTTCTGAGATTTGATACTTTTTCTTCTATGTTTGTCCTGCAAATAACGTAAATGGATAATACTCCAATAATCTAGTGACTAAATAATTTAAAAGCCGCACTGTCAATGAAGGGTTATTGCATATTCTCATGCAAGCTGAACTGACCTATGATTCATCCAGATATAAATTCTGAGGCAGACAACGAAAAAGGAGTGTGCAGAGAAAACAGGCATTAATGGAAATGTTAAATCTGATCCTGTATCTCTGAGAGTAAATACGTTAGGGAACCTTAATATAACTAAAAAGAATTGAAACTGACATACTAATAGTGAAAAACCAAGTTCCACCAAGGTTTTTTGTAAAGTACACACGAGATACCATTTCTCATACTGTGGGCAATTAAGTTCATTAAGTACTCACTCTATGTTGAACTGTGAAGAAATATCCCACAGGACGATTAAACACCTTTAGAGGATGGTTAAACCTGTAGTAGTTTCAAGGACCAGTGACAATCTGATAATTAAGCATCATGTACCAACAGGATCGTTGAGTGATCATACAATACACCTCTAAGTAGTCACAGGATCTGTAAATGATCATGCATAGACCTACCAGTAGCCACGGGATATGTTAAGTGTAGCCAGTACCTAGCCAGTACCTACCAGTAGCAACAGGATATGTTAGCGATCATGCGATAGACCTACCCTTTGCCACAGGATCAATGAGCGATCAAAAAATAGACCTACCAGTAGCCATCGGATCTGTAAGTGATCATGCGATAGACCTACCAATAGCTAAATTACTCATAAGGAATCATACAATAGACCTATCAGTAGTCACATGAGCTGTAAGTGAACATAGATTAGACCTACCAGTAGCCATATGACCCGTAAGTAAACAAACAATATACCTAATAGTAGACACCGGATCTGTAAGAGATCATACAGTAGACCTACCAGTAGCCATCGGATCTGTAAGTGATTATGCAATATACATACCAGTAGCCATAGGACCCATAAGGAATCATGCAATAGACATGCCAGTAGCCACATGATCTGTAAGCGATCATAGCATATACATACTAGTAGCCATATAACCCGTAAGTGAACAAACAATATACCTATCAGTAGACACAGGCTATGTAAGAGATCATGCAGTATACCAACTGGTAGCCATCGGATCTGTTAGTGATCATGCAATAGACCTACCAGTAGCCATAGGACCCATAAGGAATCATGACATAGACCTACCAGTAGCCACTTGCTCTGTAAACGATCGTAGAATATACCTAGCAGTAGACACAGGATCTGTAAGTGATCATGCAGTAGAAATACCAATAGAAACAGGAGCTGCAGAAACAAATATGCATGACAGAAAAAGAAGGAAGACTTTAAACTCCACAGTTAATACTGTCAGAATGTATATTGGCATAATATCTTGGACAAGTTCGATAACTTACCACGTTATCTTAGTCACTACACACTTATGTCCCTCGAAATGGCCAAAACTGTACTCATCTGAGCACAAAATGGTCAAGCTTAGCTATTGTGATCACTTGCCATCTGTCTTCTGTCCATTCAAACCTTTTTTCTCTGAAACTACTGGTCCGATATCATAATAATGTTACAGAAAGGTTTCTTAGCTGGTCCTTTCTTTCAAAATGCTTCAGTCATGGCATTATCATTGATTATCATTGATTAGTGTATATATCTATGTTTGCAACATCAATCATGTATATCATGGTATATTGGATTGATGAAAACCGCTATGTCAACTTACGATATTGTTTCACTGTATTTCAAGAAAGGACCTGCTTAAGCAATTAAAATTTGAAGTATGGTGCCTTAACAAAAGAAAAAGAGATTGCATCCTCACCTTGTTTTTAGCTCTACTGGCCAAAGGCCAGAAGAGCTTATGACGTGGTGTGGTGTCCATCGTTCGTGCTTCCGTCCGTAAACAATTGCTTGTGAACGCGATACAGTCTTCAGTTTTGATTGTATCTCAATCAAACTTATACAGTAGTTGGATATCTATGAGAGCTCGGTTCCTTTTGCAAACCAGTCAGATCCGCCCATGCAAGACTGGATTATGGCCCTTGGATTTGTCAAAATTGCTATAAAAGAGCTTGTGAACACAATAGAGGCTCCATTTACTATCTGATCTTCACCAAACTTACACAGTAGTTAGGTATCCATGAGAGCTTGGTTCCTTTTGCAGACCAGCCAGTTCCGGCCATGCAAGACGGGATTATGGCCCTTGAAATTGGCAGAATTGCTATAATAGTGCTTGTGAACGCGATAAAGTCTTTAGTTTTGATTGTATCTCAATCAAACTTATACAGTAGTTAGATATCCATATGAGCTTGGTTCCTTTCGCAAACCAGCCAGATCCGCACATGCAAGACTGGATTATGGCCCTTGAAATTGTCAAAATTGCTATAATTGAGCTTGTGAACACAATAGAGGCTCCATTTACTAACTAATCTTCACCAAACTCAGATAGTAGTTAAATATTGATGAGAGCTCGGTTCCTTTCTCAAACCAGCCACTTCCGCCAATGCAAGACTGGATTATGGCCCTTGAAATTGTCAAAATTGCTATAATACAGCTAGTGAACACAAAAGAGCCATTTACTATCCGATCTTCACCATACATACATGCTCTGGATTGGAAATGACCAAAGAACTATACCAGTAGAGCATAGGCCCTCATGGGCCTCTTGTTCTGCATTAGCAGGGTGACAACTAGGGTTCGCTTTTCTGCTGTCCATCCATCATGCTTTAACTTACCGATTAATTGCTTAGCAACACATTTGTTTGTTTGAACATACTTGTATTAAATAAAGTGGGACGGGGGTTCACTACGAGGAAAGTGGTGCCCTCATCTTAATTAAACAACAGTATTAAACCTTGCTGTTTGAAACAGTTCGGCGTAGCAGGCACAATGGTAGCTCAGTATATGTATGTGCGTGAGTCCGCGCGACCATCTGTCCGAACCTTGTCCGGCCCGCATCTTAACCAAGCATCATAGGATTCCAAAGAGACTTGGCAAACATATTTACCATGATGAGGCGGCGTGTCTCGCACAAGACCAAGGCATGTACCTCGCATGTTGAGGTCACATTTATAGGTCAAAGATCAAAATGAGTACTGTTTGATAGGACTACCTTGTCCGGGCTGCATCTTAATCATACATCATAGGATTTCCAAGAAACTTGGTACAAACGTTAACCATGATGAGGTGACGGGTCGCGCGCAAGACACAGGCCCGTACCTCAAATGTCAAGGTCATACTTGGAGGTCAAAGATCAAAATGAGTACTGTTTGATGGGACTACCTTGCCCGGCCCACATCTCAACCATGCATCATGGGATTCTCAAGTTACTAGGCACACATGCTCCCCATGATTAGGTGAAGTGTTGCGCACAAGACTGACCTGAACCGTAAAGGTCAAAGGTCAAAATGAGTAACCATGCATCATATGACTCACAAGTTACTGCGCTCACATGTTTACCATGATGAGGTGACGGGTCGCGCATAAGACACAGGCCTGTACCTCAAATGTCAAGGTCAAACTTGGAGGTCAAAGATCAAAAAGAGTACTGTTTAATGGGACTACCTTGCCCGGCCCACATCTCAACCATGCATCATAGGATTCCCAAGTTACTAGGCATGCATGCTCCCCATGATGAGGTGAAGTGTCGCGCACAAGACTCGGACCTGAACCTTAAAGGTCAAAGGTCAAAATGAGTAACCATGCATCATAGAATTCCCAAGTTACTGTGACACATGTTTACCATGTTGAGGTGAAGTGTCGCGCACAAGATCCAAGCCTGAACCTTAAAGGTGAAGGTCACACTTAGAGGTCATAGGTCAAAATGAGAAACCATGCGACCTCTAGCAAATAATAGAAGTTTACTCTTTCCCGCATACAACAAATCTGTTGCAGACGACTTTGAAAACGTTGTGACAAAAACTTGAAAAATCTCCATGAAAGAAAGATTAATTGTTAAACAATCTTGAAAACATTGTGGCCAATTTTTTTATGAGCAATTTCACCTTTGGCCACAATTCTTCACGTACACTAATATAAATAATGCCATGTCGGGAGTGCAATATGGGTACGACACCCCTTTCACCCCCTTTCGCTCAAAATTGTTCATGTATTATAGCTGCTGCTGACAACTTTGAGAAACGGCTAGGCAAAACGTTAATAATCTCTATTCATGATAGCAGAATTATTTAATAGGCATTATTAGGGTTGAAAACATTGTGGCAAATAGATAAATTGCTCTTTGTACCAAAATTCGTCTGCAAGTCGGAAAGGGTTAATCTACTTGAACCTACAAATTGGAAACTAGTTTCTTCAGTAATTTTGTTCGTATAATTATTTTCCCACGATGCTTTCTGTTCTTTAAAATGTTTTTGATTATGAAGTCTGAACAGTATAATAAGGAGGGAACGCAATCGATTGTCATAGATTAAATAGATATCAAAAGTTTAACTTGGATGTTTATCTGTGGTCAACCCTTTTCCAGATGTCAACTAACGTCATTTCAACGTTCAGCGAACGACTTTTTGGAAAAGCCTTTGGTAAATGGAATATTGCTCATGATAAGCAATTTACCATAGTATTATCAACTGTATCTTAGCTAACTATATTCCAAATATACATGATGTAATATAATTTCATCTCGGTGTTTACAAAACAGACGACACCTTAATCATCGGGGTAATAACGCTTACCCTGTTAGTCTGGAAAATATCAATGAAATAATTTCAGCGATATATTGCCCAAGATTTGCTAGTGTTTTAGTGCTGTCATATCCGGATCTCTTCTACATTCGGCCCTTTTGTCCCACACACGTAAAATGTAAATTATATTGTGTTGTATTCAATAAGTTAAAACTTCCAAACAGGAAAAAAAGAGTCTTTGTTCTGATAAACAGTAGAATATGTGTCAGTAGTTAATATTCAATAGGAAATCCGCCATCTTGGAATGAGGGAATTTTCAGAACCGATGGTGCGTAAACGGAACTGTTTGCCGTGGTTTAATGTGATATTCATACATTAATGTATTGTTGACTGATTGTCGAACATGAACATGTTTTCATCATCGGGCGGTTTTATTGACTTCGTAAATATCCTTTTCAGAACTGTGTATAACATTATTCATCTTGAAGGCTAATGTAACCTGGTTTAAACTTACCGCCCAGGCAAACCATTTGTTACATTATCTCGTCACGTTTTAGAGTAGTTACTATATATTCCGTTTATTACTTTTACAATGAACCTTTTATGTTAATCGGGCTACCACTCGTCCAATGTACTCTTACACAAAGAACAGAGGTACATGTGTTTGTCTTTGTCTGTAGATGTATGGATCTGTCATATACTGTCATGCTTTGTCTTGTCTGTCTTTGTCACTCGTGCTTGTGTACTTGTTTATATGTATGCTTTCTTTGAGATGTGAATGTTTCCAGTTTTTGGTAGACGCGTGCGTTATGTCTGTGTTTGGGTCGAATTTTATGTGTTCATCGTGTCATTGAGTTTTTGCGGGTTTTACTCTCGTGGGATATAATCAATCTGTTTCCATTCTAGTAAGTAATAACGTAAGTTGAATGCGATCTTTTTTATATTTTATTAATACATATTATATATATATATATATTGTATGTGGAATATGCAATACATAGTTACCATACAGTTGGGTACATATAAAACAATTTGATCATTAACAAAGTCGCCTAATACCCATATGGATAGGACACATATGTTTTCTTTGCTTTGACGCGTTTGTCAAATACTAATTTGTAGTCCTTCCTTTCACACGTAGTGACTATCTGTGCAGTATCTCTAACTCTAGCGATTTTGTTAGCATTCACCACAGACACGGATGCATTTGGACGTTTAGTCACGAAATTGGTAAGAACATCAAAATTTACATTTAACTTGTTTCTACAGTTGAGAGTAATGCCCCTTATTTTACAAGGCGTAAGGTTGCCGTCTTTGTCAGGCTTTTTTAATCGGTATGCATAATTTTTAGGCCCACCAGTCACAAAGGTCAGTATACGATTGTTTGGAATTTCGTCTGTCAAATCACCTAAGAAATCACCAAGCCTTGGTTTCTGTTCTCCGTGTTTTGTATTAAAGACTATAGAGTCTGTATCTGCGTATAATGCTCTGGTTCCTAGCTGCTCTAGATATGAATACAACTTCAGTCGAGCTTGCGCAGTTGTATACGCTGCAATGATAACATTGGTTTTGGGATTAGAGTCCACAAAGTCATGTTTGTATTTCCAGCGCATTTCAACAAATTCTTCGGACACGTAATTGACGCAAGTGACCTCCTCTCTATCAGAAGTCAGTTTTTCGAAGTATATAGTTGGGTCGTCAACCATGTCAACTTGGGCCATATTTGATTTTTGTCCGAATTTTCCCCAAAAGGAGTTGAGCATCAGCTTGGCAAGTGCTCGCAACCCTTTGTTTTTCTGGATTTTGTCATAATCCAACATTATACCTTCCTTCTCATGATACAGTCCAATATATTTTCTCTTGTCTTCTTCGTTCTGACACCAGTCAGGCCATCCACTAGCTTCCTGCTTTATTTTCAGGAAGGTATTTACGTACTCTGTAAACAGACAACCTGTCTTAGTCAATGGGTCATACCATGATACTTGATCAAAGTGCCATACCTCGAAAATCTTGGCAATCTTATACCCCTTCTGCAAAGCTTTTTTAACCTCATCAATTACCCAAGTCCCCGTCATAGAACGTTCGTCGTCCGTATGTATACATTTGTCTTGACATTGGTTTTCTGCACACATATTACAAAGATGAAACAGTAGTTTACCGTTCATTTTACAAGGTAAGACAGGATGAAAAAGATCTCTTGGTGGAATAACTTTACATTTGATAAGACATTCGTAACTGTCCAGTGTGTCAAAGTTTTCAGTGATGATTTCAGGATGACCTAACGGAATTTTGCCCGTTTTATTCACCCACGGATACAGAGATGTGACATCATAGTAGTCAATGTCTTCGTCAGCAGTAGCCTCTTTGTACAACGTATATGCCTCGGTAAGACCACCGTAAAAGGCGTCGCGGGGTTCTAATGGAGTAACCACCTCCAGTTTGTCAATAAACGACTTCATAGCTGGATTCTCATGACATTGTTTGTCAAAGTCAGCCTCCCAAATACACATATATGTATACCCAAGGTCTTCTAGATACTTTCTTTTCTCAAGAGTCCTGTCATACAAGTCTCCCATGGTCATTTGTGTCACCGGATTAATTGTAGAATGCGAATATCTAGCAGGGTTGCCATGCAAGAAATCGCCATAGAATTCCAACACTACCTTTTCACCAGAATCGGATTCATAGTAGCCATCCACGAGATACGGTCCAATGGATTTTTCACCACCATTTTTAGCATGTTTGATGTCAAGACCTTCAGTATATGAAATGTATTTTAACCATTGTAGAGCTTTTCTAGATTGCTTTTGTTCTGGATTGTACCCATGATGAGGGATCAAGGCAATGGTTTCAGCTTGAAGTAATTTGGTCCGAAACACCAAATTGCATGCGGAGACGATAGTAATGCACTGGGAAAAAGGGTCAATGTTAGTGACTTCCATAAAGTAGTCACGAAACTTCAGAGAGCAACGTCTTAGAATGTCCACGTCAGACCTACAATAACCTAGCAGTTCAGACTGAACATTGAATCCATCGTGTTTGTGCTTATCATACCATTCTAAAAATGTCTGTCTGTCTTCTGGCTTCATGCCATCAGGATTGTAATACTGAATATCGGGCAGTTTATCTAATACCACGGATTGATTTTCCTTTCTGTTAAATAAATGAGGAAAATAACCTTTTTTCAGTTCAGAGAAGCCAAACATCTCGGGTAATTTTGCCAGTGCCATGGGCAAAAAGTTGATAGAATCAATCATTTTGATTTTGCACGATCGTCATGTTAGACGCATGATTTTTGCGCCATTAGGTACGATGGTGGGAAGGATAGCATGTTTGTAAAGATACTGCAATATTGGAAATGAATCATAGCCCTGGAAATTATGACATAACACAGTTGAGTCATAGTTAGCCTCCGAGAAAAGCGAGTCACAGAAATCATTTAGTGTGCTTTCACCCTTGAAAACATGTTCTCGAGGACCACATCGTTCACATTCCTCGGTTTTATCCACACAGGCTGTACATACCTTTTGAGCCACACAGAGATTAGGATTGTGTTCATAGCTACCACAACTAGACTTAAAACAATTCTGACATTTTCCAAATGCGTCGGGAGTATATCCTCTTTCACACTGTATCAGATCTTGTTGAGTGCGCTCAAAGTCGAAGAAGATGAACGTTTGTGCATTTTCTATTTCGTCTATAGCTGTCTCTTCTATTGACATGTGTTCAGTTTCAAAGTTGTCTTCCTCTGGCAGCATGTAGCAACGATGGCCATCTTCGAAGAAATATTTACAGATAGCACAATATACTTGTCCACACTTGTGTCTCTTATCAAGTTTTTTGTTGACTGTTTTTCAGCACTCAACGCATCTATAGATCAATGTGCACGTTGAATTACCTTGAGCTGTTAAGTTCTTGTGGAAATCAAAACATTGCTGACCTCGAAAAAATCTATTACAAGCTTCACATTCAACCATGCTTCATCGCAAACATCATGTACTTTTCGACAGTTGTGACACACGCTGTTACACGTGTGTCGTTCCTTATGGTCAAAGCCTTTGTTACATTTCGTACAAAAATAGTTTCTGCCTAGAAATGCAGGCATGCTAGTTATGACATCGTAATGGTTGTCATGATAATACAAATATATCTTCTTTTCTGTCTCTGGTCCACTGTATATGAGGCCATTGAAGTGCTCTTTGGACACCACAATTAGCTGGTATTCTACTAATATCTTTTGGAACTTCTTGACTTCTTCTAATCCGCATTCTCCTAAAGTTACCCCCGCTTCATGGTGTAGTTCTCTGGCCAACTGTTCTTGTAAACCTTTACCAGTACGTATACTATTCCATTTATGGTGTCGATCTATTTTAACCTTGGCTGTAACAATAGCTCTAGCACAACATAAATCATCGTCATTTTGAATACGAATGATGCATTTTTTGTTTAATAGAAATTTATCCGTATTTACAAATCTGCATCTCTTTCCAATGCCGCCAATAGGCATGTCCACAAGAGTGACTTCGAATATTAAACCTGAATCGATGACGAAATCCTCGTTGGATTGAAGCATGCGTTCAATTTCGGACATAAATCTTTCCACTGTGAGTTCCGGTATCTTCACAAAAGGAATCACTATTGGATAATCTAAGGACGGGGTTTGTACTGTCAGTCTCATCAAATCTGTGGACTTTGCTCCCCGGGTCAAGTCTTCAATAATAGCCGCAAACATTCTCTTGAGGGTAGGTAACACATCCTCTGTTACATCTATGTCTCTGAACGACACCTTATACGTAGATCCAATGGTTCTAAATTTATGTATACGTTGTTCCTTGATCTGTTTATGGTGTAGAATTTACAAGGATCGTCCTTTTTATCCAGTTTCCGCTTTTTGGATGGTCCACCACCTTCTTGGTTATCACCAGGCCGTTTGACACTTGCCCAACCGTGTTGATTGTGTAAATGGTTATCGAGTGCATCTTTTCTAGTGAACACACGCAGGCACTCAGGACAGTGATTGGTATTTTCGTCGGCATGCTTTTTCATATGTCTGTCCAAATTGTCTTGGCGTGTAAACGTCTTCTTACAGCTTGGACATAGAAACTTTCGCCAGTGATTTTGAGTCCGTCGATGTTGCAACAGCTGACTCAGTTTTTGAAAATTAGCCCCACATGTGTCGCATTGATAAGCCATATTAAATGCCTTGTATCTGAAATTAGAATGATATGCAAAAGTAACAATCTGGTTTTATATCTCGATTTTTTACTTTATAAATGTAAATTCATATCTTATAATTTATCATATACCCTCAGGCGAGACTACAACTAGCAAGCCGAGACTAAGAAAAAAGCCAGGCGAGACTAAACTTATAAATAGTCAATTACCTTATTTTGGTTTGTTCACTATGTTTCTCTGTGCGGTTTTACTTCACTGGTGATCCAATAACTCTCAATCTGGAAATGAAATGAATAATAATTATCTGTACTCACTTATATTTATAAGTTTGCGCATGCGCACTAGGTAACATTATTTGATTGGTTAAAAACGACTTAGACACGGATTACATTTTGTTTTCGATATATGATAAAGGAAATCTTTGAGATCGCATTAGTTGGTTGCTGACCACCGAAGAGTCAACATGTTTTCAACTCAGTGTCCTGGGTGTTATCAGGATTTCAGTAGAAAGGATGCGATGTTAAGGCACTTCAGACGGAAACATAGTGTACTACCACCACCACCACCACCACCACCACCACCACCACCACCACCACCACCACAGGAAGTGCCACCACCACCACAGGGAGCGTCACCACCACCACCACCACCACCACCACCACCACCACCACCACCACCACCACCACCACCACCACCACCACCACCACCACCACCACCACCACCACCACCACCACCACCACCACCACCACCACCACAGGAAGTGCTCGTTTACGGAGGGCTCCCATCACAGATCACTATCCGTGATTTCCATCAATCAGAATTTATTTGGAAACAAGGACCCAACACAAAGGAGAAACTGTCACTATCTGGTGTTATTTAACAGCCCAGTAGACAAACAATCAATTCTGACACTTGCTAGGCAAATGTATCCAGGACAAACGGACAAGTGTATGCAAATGTTTGCCAAAGCGACAAAACATCCATATGGTCATCTGATGGTTGATTTGAAGCCATTTACACCGGATAATCAAAGGTTAAAATGCTTTGAATCTGGAAAGCATAGTACTGAATTAGAACCAGCGTACCAGTACCACGTGACTCAACCAGAAACTATAAAAGAACAACATGTTCCCGAAGCTCATCATTCTTCAATTGGAGCTCAGACAGGTCACAACGCAGAAGAGCAAGAAATTATGGATAAAGGACAAGCTTGCGACGATTGTGGATTACTTTTCGATTCTACTCACGATGTGCAAAGGCACGTGAAAAGTTGGTGGTGTCCCGAACACAGAGATCAGAAGAAAAGAAAACATGGGGATAGTGACAACGATGAGCAGGATTTAAAAGTGCCAAAACTTGAACACAGGGACAGCTATGAAGATGTTGAAAATAACGAAAGTTATGCAGATCTCTGGAAAAGGGCCAAAGTAAGAGGAGAAGAGAAATACAGTCAGTTGTACGACCAATACGTTTCCAAAGGCGAAACAGGACACGATGCCAAACATCTGGCGGAGGAACGTATGAAACTATATGACCAACGTAACTTCATGGACATGTATGGCGAATTAATGGAAAGTTACCTATTTCCACTGAGATCAAGTTATATGCATAGAAAGATAATGTCTGAGGTCGATACATTGCGTATAAAAGGAATTGGTTTAACATCTGCCATTAAACGGGTGTTGCGCAAACATAAACATTCGTTTCAAGACATATTTGATGGGTTTTCTGATGATGAGGAGGAGGACACAGACGATAGCGACAGTGACGCAGAAGAAAATGAATAAAAACCTCCATGTGTCCAACATACCTCATTTCTGATGTAGACTTTAACCAGTAAACATGGCTAAATGGGAAGACTATTTAAAAACGATAATCATTTGATCCTAAACACCCCGTTGGATTTGCAGGGCCTCAAAAACTGTACAAAGTTGTTGAAAATGAAGGAAAATTCAAGATCGGAATGCATCGAATACGGAAATTCTTGCATGATCAAGAATCTTACAGTCTACATAAACCAGTCAGAAGACGTTTTCAGCGTAACCACGTTATAAGCGCAGGAAAGTATGATTTGTGGATGGCTGATTTAATAGATATGGTAAAATTCGCCGACTGGAACCGAGGCTACAAATACATTTTGTTGGTGATCGACACATTCTCCAAATATGTATGGTTACAGCCTCTAAGATACAAAACTGGCGAAGAAGTAGCCAAAGCATTTCAGAAAATCTTTGATTCCTCTAAACGATCACTCGCTAAACTGACGACTGACAAAGGTATGGTTAATTTATGTATTGTTGGCTTCTAGTTACAACACTGTCTTTATATGTTTTTTATTTGATAATAATTTTCCAAACATTAGGCTTTTTTTTAATTTTTAACCAGCGAGCTTACGCTGAGTTATTTTGTTAAATATGGTCGTTAGGATTAAGTATTTATCTGATTACTACACGTGTCCAATATTTAATTCCAGGTCAGGAGTTTAAAGCTAGAAAAGTCCAGGATCTAATGAAAAAGGAGGAAATTCATTACTTTCCTACCCAAAACGAAACGAAAGCTTCAACGTCGGAGAGAGCCATTTTGACCATCAAGACCCGACTCATGCGTTATTTCTCCTACAAAAACACGGCAACCTATATGCCCGTTTTACAAGACTTCGCAGAGAACTATAACCAAACCTATCATAGAACGATTGGAATGAGACACGCCGATGTCAAAGACTCAAACCAAGAGGAAGTGCGGCTAGCGACATACTTTGCCCAAAACCCCAAACAAGGGAAGATGAACGAAAACCTCAAACCATACAAATTCAAGATCGGTGCCTATGTACGCATTAGTCATCTGAAAACTAAGTTTACCCGAGCGTATGATCAAACCTATTCGGGCGAAGTGTTTAAAGTACACAAACGCTATCACAGAGGTACTTTACCGATTTACAGACTACGAGACTTACAAGATGAAGACATTAAGGGAACGTTTTATCAAAGCGAGTTACAGAAAATTAACGTTGATCCAGATCAAAAGTGGACAATAGAAGAAGTGTTAAAAAGTCATGGAAAAGGACGTAATAAACTATATTTGGTAAAATGGAAATACTATCCTAAAAAGTTTAACAGCTGGATTAAAGCAACGGATTTATACCAACATTAATAATGTATAAATAAATTGTATTTGTGTAAATATTTAACATGTTTTGTCTATGCTTTGTGTATTTTGTAACTACTGTAAATAAATGGATTAAGTATATACTGCATTTTTTGTTTGTTCTCAACAATATGTACTGACAAACTTTCAACGGTGTGACAGTGTAAATGTATCCTAAGGAGGTAACGTATAACATACCACGGGAGTACTGAAGCGAAGCTCTATAAACTCGCTTATGGATTTCATACAAGAATGTGGTTTAAGACCTACATCTTTTTATATGTAAACACAATTTTTCACGCTTTATAAACTCAATTAACATAGTATATAGTTCTTAAATAGTTCTTAAGCTACTGTAGAAATAAAAAAAGTTTTGTTAATATTTTTAATTTATCCATTGGAACTGTGTTTGCTTTCAATTTATCGCCGTTGAAGTATATATAACTGGTTTTATCTCCGCCAATCTTATCTGTATTTAGTGTCACCGTACAGGGGTCTGTGCTCCGATTCGCTGTGTCTGGAGACATGTTGAGCAACTAAATCGAACACGAGTAAACCGTTAGATATATAGGCCACGATGGAACTTGTAGACCTTGGTTACGCTATTACGTTAGCATGGATACTTCTTTATTCCGTATATCATAATGTATGGATATATATCAGTGTTTCATTTGTAACTGTAGGTTTTATGTATCTAAAAGCAAAGCGAAAACAAAACTCCTCCTTTATCCAGGGTGGTTTTCAAGGAGTTGTTATAACTGGATGTGATACAGGTAACTTTTCTAACGTAAATATATCGACCTGTTTAAATGGGGTTTTACGCTTGTTTTTCAGTGATTTCAATCCTATTCAACTATCATTCGTTTGATTTTAGAAATCGTCAGCTACAAATTTGGATGCGGGAACATTTTGATCGGGGTAGAATGAGTCTGACTTGACACTCACACGGAAACCTCTGAAGCAGACAACTAGATTTATTGTGGCTAAACGAGGAATAGCTCGTAATGAGCAATTTCTTCTTTTACTACAATGTTTTATCTCTATTCCATGATTGCAATTTTGAGTTTTATTTATTTGTGCCGAGCTGTTTTCAAAGCTGTCTTCTGCAGATTTGTTATACTTGCTCGGTTAGCTCTTTCATGGCGACTACCATTTTTGGACTCCTAACCAGCAGACAGCTTATAAATGTTGAGCCCGTCAATGGAACAATGTTAACGTTAGCATTTCTGCACAGTTTCGGTTCAGATCAGTCTTTACATCTGTTCTGTCATCATAATCTAGGCAAGTAAACAGAAGCTTCTGACAAGCTCGTGTACGTAATATTTGAATAGTGAGGATCGTGATCAGACAGTGCGCACGCACGAACTGATCTGGATCTACATTGTTCACAAACGTCATAAAAGTACGTAAAAGTCTTAAACATTTCTTAATCAGTTTCTCAGATACAGACGACTTTTAACGCCCTACAAAACAGACCACTTTATGAAATTTTGTGTGAAAAAAAGGATGAATCAATTGTATATCACAATTATGTTAAATCCTCCCGATAGGATATACATTCTAATCTGAACATACACTGTTTGCATATTATAATGGTATTGTTATTCCCTGCTGTTTTCAAAGTAGACACATGAATATATAAGATTGAATATCAATCATGCAGGGTAGTTCAACATATTGTTAGCAATACTGACATTGCAAAAATAAGACAGACCTGGGTTAAAATGAGGGAGGGAAACATTTATTAGATAGATATGAGATTAGTTTCGATACAAGCACTTTTAGGTTAGCAGTATAGTCATAACAAACATTCCATTTAATTATTTGAGAATGGGTCTGTCTAAATGAATCGTGATCTAAGAAAACCAACACTAGGACATTTGCGAGCATCGTAGACGAGACCAACGTGCGCATATGTGCAGTTTAAGTTGGCTCTACTCTATTAATTAACCCTTTCCCTCATATAGACGCTTTCTGACGCCTCTGCACCAGACGGCCTTTTGAAGACATGGTGACAAAAGAAGAAATTGCTCAAAACGAGCAATTTCTCTTTTTGCCACAATGTTTTCAACATTTAGTTATAGGTTATCCATTCAATTATAGAGAGTTTCTAATTTTTGACAACATATGTTCAAACTCATCTATTGCAGAATTGTCGTATGAGGATGAAAGAGAAAGGGTTAAAAAATGATTCACGTAAAGCATAAATAAACTTCTGAAAATAGTCCCTTGAATCATATTACAAAGATAGGTCGGCAGATTTTAACCTACATTTGGCATATTGTTTAGTTTAAACTTATTTATTTTACATCGATAGCGAAACGAGCTTTAAGCTTATATTAATCACGCTCGATGTTTGCTTCCTGGAGACATAACCAGTACTCGCGCCGTTTGTGTGGACAAATCCCAAAGCCAGAACCAGCTCATCACGGGAATCCAACCCGGGTCCTTTGATACGAGAGTCCGACGCTTTACAACTGTACCACTGTTTTCCAAACATATATTTGACATATATACGTTCAGGTTGAGTTTTTCTTGAAACACAGATCAAACTTCCTTGTTCACAGGTATCGGGCATGCGACAGCATTACGGCTCCATAAACTGGGATTCACAATATTTGCTGGATGCCTGAATGCTAGCTCTGAAGGGGCAAACAAACTGAAAAAAGCCGGGAGAGGTAATTTACACGTGATACAACTTGATGTGTCTAGCGATGAAGATGTCGAACAAATCGTCACCTACGTTAACAAACATTGCCCGAAAGAAGGTAATATTATTTAAACAACTATCTCCGCTAACAGCGGGTGCCTCGTTTGTAACATCTGGAAGCGTCAGATGAAAAGGGTTGGTCTCATCCGGAAAAAAAGCAAAGATTCGGATAAGCCTGTGCATTGTCACCATATAATTAAATGTCCCTCTACCAGCAGCGGAGGCAACACAATTATGTAATTGTTGTCCACCGGGTTACACTTCAATATGATTGTAGCTGGTCCCCGTACGTGGATACAACACGATGTCTTATAGAATGGTGCGCCTCATTTTCATGTGTAAAATATCAAACGTGACGTCTTCTGATCGATGTAGAAAATGTCGTTTAAACACGTCGTTATCTGAACCATAGGTCTCGTTATTAATTTATTCAGGGTAAGTAACGTAAACCCCAGAGGGAAGGCCTTGTAAAACGACTCGATGGTAGGAACTCGTATGTGCCAAAAAAGCCGATATAAGTTGGCTTTTCTTAACAGTGCAGATCCAGATAACCCAAGTAAGCCTGTGCACCCACATAGTCTGATTAAGATCGACCTTGTTAACACATTACTTACACACGCTTGTTAGAAGCTTCTGTCAACGTGTGAAGGTTCTGTTTATACGTTGAACACGTACAGGATCATCTAAAACTACACTATTCAGAAAACTCGTACATTTTCCACCTTGGATGGGCTCGTATATAGTTCGTAGAACATCCGCATCGAGAGCCGGAGACCAGGATTCGATCGTCCGTCAAGTCGTTTCGAAGGCTTCAGACTAGTTGAACATGACGTTGAGTCTGTCCTTGGTTCTCAGGATGGCGCGGATAGTCTGATGCACAAGTAGGCTACCTGGATAAACCCACATTTGCCAACCTACGTAATGTATCGACCAGATCAGCCTGCGCTGTCCGCGCAGACTGATCCGGCCGACACATTCCGGTTCTGGTACATTGTATGGTAACTTACAATGTCTTACTTACTTAGGGAATCGCTGTGATAGGATCGACATATTATTTAAAGCAACGTGAAACATGAGTCATCATCTTCTGACAACATAACATGAGATGAGAAAACATGTTTATCAACCCTTTCCCACATGCAACAACTCTGCAGCAGACGACTTTGAAAACATATCCGAAACAGCCTTTTCCTGAATAAAATCTGTCTATATATCTATCATTATACAAATTGAAATGTTAACTCTATTTCACAGGTATTTTAGCCGTCGTGAATAACGCTGCCATAAACATAATGGCGGACGTTGAGCTTGCCACTATGGACATGTACAAACGCGTAGCAGACGTGAATATATTTGGTATGATACGGGTTACCAAGGCATTTGCTCCTCTCATCAGAAAATACAAAGGTAGATATACTTCATGCAAAAAAATTACCGTACCTCTTTCTCACTACAACACATCTGCCGCAGACGACTTAGAAAACATTCTGGCGAAAAGGTGAAAAATGTCCATGAATGAGAGTTTATAATTATTTGAAAAAAAAAGTGAAAAGGATTTAGGTAAAAAGGAGAAAGTGCTCGATTTGAATTGATTGCGACTCACAATGTCTTCAAATGTTGCCTGCTGCAGAGTGTCAGACGGTTCTGCTCGCCAAAATGGCTTAATGCCGATAGGCGAGGATAAACAACCCCATATGAGGAAGTGTCAGACGGCCTACGTGTGTGGGAAAAGTTTAATCTTATTTTCTTATCCTATAATCATTCTACTGAGTCGTTAATAGTCCGTCGTATCAGTTTTAAGCTGAACTAGGGTGAGAAATGTTTTTTTTTTATGAGCGAACATAAAATGTATACGAACAGTCTGAACACATTATGCATTGTCAGTCTATAGATAACCCTTTCCCACGTAACGTGGACACTCGGAGATGCATCAAGATGTCCCTGTTCGCCAATCGCCTCTAGTAAACCTTTTCAACGAAGATTTCCTAAAACAGACTAATCCTTGTTCAAAATCGACTCAATGAGATCGGGAACTTTCGGTTAACTAAAACAAATAGTAAGATAGGGAACCTTCGTGAATTACCCCGGTGACTGTTGTTTAACCCTTTCCCCCATACGACAATTCTGCAGCAGACGACTTTGAACGTATTTTGTCAAAAAATAGAACATATCTATAACTGAATGGATAACCTATGACAAAAAGTGGAAAACATCGTGGCAAAAGGAGAAATTGCACGTTTTGTGCAATTTCTTCTTTTGTCACTATGTTTTCAAAAGGCCGTCTGCTGCAGAGGCGTCAGAAAGCGTCTATATGAGGGAAAGGGTTAATTCCGTAAAGCTACGGAAACGTCCGAACTATAATCGACAGAGCTGATCTACTCTTTGTTGAAATTCGTGGGCCTTACTCAGGTGTCCGTGCTCAATTCTTGTTCACAATATATAAGCCGTATTGTGCTCATTTCGGATCCAGGAGACGCAATCGGAAAACTTCTCACGGTTTCACCCGTTAATGTTCGTAAATAGCCGATCGCAGTGTTGAAATATAATGTACGTCTTCAATGCGGGGTGTTGGTCTAAATTATGACAGGTCGGTTTGTGAACATTACTAGCGTAAAGGGACGAATGGCAGGCCCATTGGACTCAACCTACACGATAACAAAGTGGGCAGGGGAGGCCTTCTCCGATATTCTGAGACGAGAGATGCGGAGGTTCGGTGTTCGAGTTGTGGTGGTGGAACCGGGTGACTTCGGAGGTTTAACTGGAATGTTGAGTCAACAAACCGTAAGAATTTATCCTTTTTTCGTACAATTGAGCCGTCCCCGCGAGAAAACAAACATTGTGGACTCTGCGTAAAGTATCGATCTGGATCAGCCTAAGCATGCCACACCGGCGAACCCGGACAGACACATTTCGCCTCCTGTGGATTTTCTGTTTCAGGAATCATTACTCTATACCTCTATCCACCTGAGACGGAACGTGTCGGCCCGGATTAGCCTGCGCGGACTGCGCAGGCTGATCTGGTTCGATACTTTACGCAGCGTCCATAATGTTGGTTTTCTCGCGGGACGGCTCATATGCAGATGACTCGTGGCGCATCAGCATCAGATGGCGTTCGACAACATTACGGTAAGATGAGAACACTTTATTAGTAAATTAGTTCACTTGCCATAATGTTATCAACCATATTTAGACAAAATATCCTTTTAATACAAAAAAGATTTAACATATAGTTGCCTAATTATTTTCAGGTCGTCTGCTGTAGATTTGTTGTAATCTGGGGAAAGGGGGATTTATAAACTTTACCAAGTTGATATGAGCCGCGCCGGACGAATTTGGAGCTTGTGCGTCTGCGAACTAGGAACACTCGGAATACGTATAACCTCACGGATTCACGGTCCGACTCTATAAACCCTTTCCCTTATACAACAAATGTGCAGCAGACGACTTTGAAAATGAAAAATTGTATACTAATTTAATAGACTTAAAAACATTATGGTAAAAGGAGAAATTGGCCATATGAAGAAGCATTTTGACATTTTGTCACAATGTTTTTAAATTCAAAGTAGTCTGCTGAGGAGGCTTAAAAAGCGTCTGGATGAGGAAATGGTTAACCCTTTCTCTCATACGACAATTCTGCAGCAGACGACTTTGAACGTATTTTGTCAAAACATAGAAAATCTCCATAATTAAATGGATAACCTATGACGAAAAGTGGAAAACATTGTGGCAAAAGGAGAAATTGCACGTTTTGTGCAATTTCTTCTTTTGTCACTATGTTTTCAAAACATCGTCTGCTGCAAAGGCGTCCGAAAGCGTTTATATGAGGGAAAGGGTTAAGAAGAAGAAAATACATTTGTCTTGTGGTGAAATAACTAGAACCTCAGGCCTATTTGTTTCGCTTCCGATATTCATTATGTGATGATGATGACACCGTGGGATGTAAAAAAAAAACCACGTTTTTTTAGCCTGTTTGAAAAACTGAACTGACAGTGAAAATGTTACATCCGGAAGATTGAAGTACAGTTTTCAGAAAAGAAAACGATGCCCACATTGAGCATTTTTCGTTTATTCAAAATGATATCAATTTTATTTTCAAATGCCGTCTGCTGAAAAAAGAAGTGCTCGAACAAAATATATTTAAAATATTTCAGATTTCACGGATGGAATCGGATCTAAAGCAAGCATGGAAACTGGCGAGTACTGACGTGAAAAACGCTTACGGGCGTGAGTACGTTGACGATCTTGTAAACGGTATAAAATGTGCCGGAAGTTGGTGTGCATCATCGCTGGATCCCGTCATAGATGCCATGGAGGACGCTGTAACCAATGAAAGCCCTCAATACAGATATCTAATTGACGGTAGTAGCAAATTGTTTGACAAGTCTTGTGTAAGTAAATGAGTCAGTGCGCGAGAAAAAGTACAAGTTGGCATCTTTGAACAGTGTAGGTTAAGATCGTCGCGTCCACCACTTAGTCTTATCAGAATCTACACAAGTTGACATGAAAGTTTAACAAGCTTGTTTCAGAAATAATTAAGCCGTCCCGCGAGAAAACCAACATTGTGGACTCTGCGTAAAGTACCGATCCGGATCAGCCTAAGCATGCCGCGCAGACCTACCCGGGTATACACTTTTCGCCTCCTGTGGATTTTCTGTTTAAGGAATCATTACTCTATACCTCAATCCCCCTCAGACGGAATGTGTCGGCCCGGATCAATATGCGCGGACTGCGCAGGCTGATCTGGTTCGATACATAAGGCGGAGGCCATAATGTTGGTTTTCTCGTGGGACAGCTTATATGTGAACAGCATAGTCTTGCTCAGACTGTGCGGAAAGCCATCTTGTACCTTTTCCAATGCACGGATGATGTTTCTTTTGATTTATCTTAACATTCATCTTATCACTTTCTCTGATACAAACGCCCTTTGACAGCAGACAACTTAATGAAATATTGTAGGGCAAAATTGGGAAATCGCTTAAGAAGAACAATTTCTTCTTTCCCAATAATCTGTTAAAATATCCAGAAAGTATTCATGAATTTCTTTCTTCTAATGTTTTGAGACAGTCACCTCTTAAATTTTATTTCCAGTACAAATGTTTATTTGCAGGTTTTCGCCAGATTACGGCCTTTTCTACCGGAAGCAGTGTGGGACTTTTTGTACCCGAAGTTCTTTCCTTTACCTAAAGTCAAACATGAGCGATAAAACAACAATGTCATCGCATATATAGTAAACGATATGTTAGTCATGTCACGCACAATTCGAAGTGTTGATGGTTTAATATCAATCCTTGACAAGCTAATTCCCCCCATACAGAAACATGTTCACGCATCTGCAGCAGACGACTTTTGATAACATTGTGTCGAAAGGAAAACTGCTTATTATGGGAAATGTCTACTTTTGCCACAATGTTTTCAACTTTATTCAATAAGAATACTGCCATTTGTAGAACTTTTCCATGTGTTTGCTTAATGAGTTTGAACGATTGGAGTCAATGCATTTCTTGAGTACCAGCAGGTGGGGTGATATTGGTTTCATATCGTTTGTATATTTTTATCTGAATGTAAATATAAGTTGTGGGACCAATATCATCTGTCCTGTCCGCCCGCCGCGATTTGACCGTAGCTGTGGAGAGCGGCGTAACCCCCTCCCCATAAAGAAACAACAACAAACGAATAAAACAGACTGGTTAACAGATTGGGTCTTTGCTGATTCCCACGTATTAAAGGTCGGTTTTTGCATTACGAGTCTCATTTGGTCATCACGCATTATCACAAATATATGTAACTGTGAAATAAATGAAAGCATTTTTTGTCCGTGTGGTTATTATTCAGTTGGTACTTTAGTCAATTAGTTAGTAGCAGATTATAAGAAACGTGTCTATTATATACAAGGACATCATGATTCCAAGGGGTTGACTCTCTCAGCGCAAATGGCAATATTGAGGTTTTTGCAATCAAAACTGATTCAGGTTAGTCTCACCTGAAATCAGCACTGTTTGCCTTTTAGTTATCACAATATTCCACAACTCGTATGAAACGTGGAGTCGTCTGATTTAGATCATGATTGTACTTAGAGATTTCTGTCTTTAAAAACTGATCGGCTTTGAACGAGTTGTGGTCTTAATGACACCCCGCTTTGACATTCTTTGAAGACATAATGGCATGCAACTAGTAGGTCTACACTTTAAGTTTTGTGTTCAGGTATGTAAAACGGTGAAGACTCCGAGATTTCACTTCACAGATACATTAGACAACAATTTACTAGTCGCGGTTTTATGTATGTGCACATGTATGTGATAAAGAAAGGTGAAGGATCTAGTGTAACCGTCGTATAAACAGGCTCACATGCGTATTCACTGCACCACACACACACTTTTCGTTTGAGAACAACAAATGGAAAACCCCACACAAGACCGTGTTACTACAACATCTAATAGTCTATCTATAGTTCAGTACTATAATATTAATTATAATGCCGGTAATATTTTCGTTTGAAAAAAGTAAATAACCTCTCAATATGGTATTATATAATACCAAATAGAGCGGCTATTTATAGTAACACGGTCTTGTGTGGGTTTATGTCCCCCGAAGTCATCAAATTCCAGAAATATCAATCGATGCAATCGTAAATGTTCGGTCTAAATTCCTTATAGATGTATATCAAAGAACATAACCGTAATTCCAATTCCGCAGACATCAGTGATAAATCCGTAAGTGATCGTTTGATTCTGTAGATATTGATAGTAAATGTCCAACCGATTACGGAAAATATCAGTAATGATGATAATCTCCGAGGCAGTTCCGATTGAAAGCGAACATGTTACAACGGCAGCTCTGACGTCAATGCAGGATATCCAGTATAACACCAGGCCCCAATTCCACCAACATTACTTAGCACTAAGTAATACTTAATCTCTTAAATAAGATAGGAACACATTCGTACAAACAAAATGTTTAAATGTATGAGTTAGTCGACATACAAAGTTACATTACTGACTAACAATACTTGTACTTTTCATAAGGGAATCAAAACTGATAAAATACGCTTTTAAGTATTGAAGTACTACGCAAGCCGAGTACAGGTAGCTCAGTCGGTAGCCAACATTCTGTCCGGCGTTTGACAAAAGTCACTGTGACAAGCGGCATTAGTCTTTCAATAATGGGCTAACAGTATATGTGGAAAAGCAGCCTGTTGCTTGGAAAGTGTGTTGTGTTGGGTACTGGTATAAGAAAGCTAGGAAACACATGAGTAGGTGAATTGGTCGCCTTGATATGACTTATTAATTGTTGAAAACGGCGTCAAGACTTAATTAATCAATCCTTTTCTCTTAATAGATTTCCTTCTCTCTACTTTAAAAAGAATGTAACTTCTTCTAACTAGAGTTGTTACCGAACAACATAAAGGTACAACATAAACTCACAATGTCCTCATGCCGTGCATAATAGCGGGAAATCAACGTGGTTTGTACTTAACCCTTTCCCACCTATAGACGCATGTTGACGCATCTACAGCAGTCGACTTTTGAAAACATTGTGACAAAAGGATAAATTGCTCAAAACGAGCAATTTCCCATTTCGTCACAATGTTTTCAACTTTTTTCAGTTATTATACCTTCAATAATAGAGATTTTCCATATTTTTTAGTAGACATTTTTAAAGTCGTCTGTTGCAACTTTGTTGTACGTGGTAAAGGGTTAAAACATCAACGGATGTAACCTATTCTAACTAGAGGTGTTGCCGAACCAATATAAACTCACAATGTCCTTATTCCGTGCCGAAGCGAGAATGCAACGCGGTTTGTACTTTTAACGAAAATGCGAATCTTCTGTTTTATGGATCATTAGCACCGGGAGTTATTTCTTTTTCTAGAAAACAAAACGATAAAATTCTGTACTTGACATAATAGTAAGATGAGCTGAAACTCACACCATAGTTTAAACGTGCTGAGTTCCAGAGTAAGGATAGTATAGTCAGCGTTTTAAAACTGTTCAAAGGTTGTCTTGAAATATTAGAAACGTAATTCTGAGATACAATTAGAGTAACACTTTCACTTTCAAGTACAATAAACATCTAAATATTGATCGTTATGCTTCAATTTTAACCCAATAGACAGACCCAGTAAGTCAAATTTTGTACATTTTCATGACATTCGATTGACTGTTTTTCAACATTTACTGCCAACATAAATAAATAGGAACTATTTACTAGTTTAGTTTAAACATATTTTATTACCAAAATAACATATATAGTATTTACAAACATACATATTTGTACATAGTTTAACATTTATATAAAGGCAAAAGGGTCTGGCCACAAGTTCTCTCAACTTAGGAAAGGCCATTCCCTAAACATTTTAATTACACATTTGTAATGTCTTCTATAATACAATAATTGTATATGTTTTAGCTTTTTTTTGCTTTTGAAGAGATATATTCCGTTCCAGCTTTGAAACTTTTTACACGAAAATGCTCTAAATGATTTATTGGTAAATAAATAAAAAAGAAAGGAAGTAAAACAACAGACAGATGTTTTACAAATAGAACAAGATAATAATCTGGAAGGAAATTCTGAAAAAAATATTCAAATAATGTAATCAATATTAGTGTTGAATTTAAATATTTATTAAGTTTCTATTTCTGGAATATGATTTGAAAAGTTACACTAATAACTATCAATTACTATACAGAATCTATAGAATATTTTAATGTTTCAGAAAAAAGGAAAAACTAGAACTATCACTGAAGATGATAAATAGCCCCTAAACAGCACCTTGACCTACACCAAAACTGAATTAGTAAAAGTGCCATAACTCTGTAAAATATAATGCAATTATAACCCCTTTAGGATATGCACATCTCCTCTTGGTATTGAAGCTTCATGTAAAATTTTATTGAATTCCACCTAGTGGTTTGTAAGAAATAGGCCGGACAAATTATGGCTTCCGACCGACCGACCAGTGACTCCTATATACCCCCTCTTCTTCGAAGGGGGTATAATAAAAAAAAACCTGATTTATATGTCAGCTGGAATTCAAAGGACGGGTAGAGTCAGCTTTTTGATAGCTATTTTTTGTTTTAAAATCTTTCTGTTGCTTGAATAAATTGTTGCACTGCTAAAGAAATGTTCGAATTGTCATGGTAATTAAGGTTTTGAGATCCATATAATAACAAATTAACCCCTAGCGGATGATACTTGTGAAGTTTACGAAATAATTTAAATCTGTGTTGGTTACATTTATAACAAATGAAGAAAACATGTTCCACATCTTTAATATAACCACCACAACTACAAATATCACTATTTGGATGATTAGCGTATAAGTGAGATTTAAGGTCACTGCAGTTGTTGAAAATTTGCGTTCACCAACAGAAACATATTTTGGAACAGTTGAGACCGGAAATAGTTGGAGGAGTCTTGACTTAAACACAGGAAGAGATTGTAAAGTCTTCAATTCGAAAAGCAAGTTATTCCATAGTGACACAGCAGATGGTATGAATGAGTTCGCAGTTTATGACTTTCGACACACTGAATTGGAATATCATTAAAAACCAAGTAAGGTTTAGGTGAACTTTTATTTGAGACTAAAACGAACAGAGGACCAAGAACAAGGCCTTGCGGTACACCAGTATTTATCGGCATTGACCTTGACGTACTTGTGCCTACGATCACTGATTGCTGTCTGTGTTTAAGATAATCTTCCAACCAGTTCAAAAGAGAACCACATATTCCTATTTGATTAAGTTTAAAGAGAAGACCTTTATGACAGACTCTGTCGAATGCTTTTGAGATGTCACAAAATACCATACATACGTTTTGTTTAGAATCTATAGACGTAACTATTTGGTGATATATTTCTAATAATTGATGATTTGTGGAATGACCCTTTAGAAATCCTAATTGTTTTTCATATATCAAGCCATTTAGGTTAAGATAATCATATACATATATATATGTGGACACATCTTTCCATGAGTTTACCAATACATTTTAACAAAGAAATAGGTCGATTATTATTAACGCTAGACTTGTCTCCTACCCTGTATATACAAACGGTATTGTACACACGCATTTGTACATGTGCATTTAGCCAAGGATACACATACATGTATAAGCAGCTTACACCATCAGGTTTTGCAAAATACAACAGTAAATGGATTTAATATATATATATATTGACCAGTACCGGTTCAGACAAAACCTTAATTCGTGCCTTCCAATGTGTCACAGTACTGTTAAAAGCAAGACACACACTCTCGAATTATATGTAACATGAAGCATGTGAAAAACAGTTGAGTGAAAGGATAATTTTATTTAAAATTTTATTTTTTATTTAAATCATACAATTTTTAGTTATTTGTACGGTTCATGACAAGCACTTTGTACTCGATATAATCTTATCCTTCTGTAAATCACAAATATTTAATTCGTTTGATTATACAAACGAATTAAGTGTGTTTTCAATGGGGTGGAGTCTATAATAGGATGCTGTTTGACACCGGTTAAAACGTAACGTTATTAGACCTGAGAATAAAAAGTCATAATAACTGAAATCGGGAGCCACTCTGTATATACTGCATACAAAACACTAGTCAGTACAAAAACTAGCAACAAGCAGATCGAGATCATGCTGGCTTTCCAGGCGATGTACTTTCTGTTTTCCATCTTTTGCCAGTATAATCCCATCTGTAGTCCATGCTCCTTCTAGCTTCTTATCTCAAGGATCTTTGCCAAATAAAATACCTTGTTGCGGATCAATGTAAGATCCCCATTCAGAAATACTGTTTTATGGTTCTTTACTTTACGCTTGGTCCTATTCCTCATCATTTGCTGTCTTGCACGAACACTGGTGATTTTTTTTATAATGTCTCTGGGTTTTGTGCTTGAAGGTTCATACCCGATGTGTGAGGTCGATTTCATCGAGGATTAAATTTGCTTCAATTGCAGACGCAATGTTCATAACGTTTGAATCTACACATTCATCCCTTTCCTCCGGTATTCCAGAGAGACGGAGACACTCCGTCTGCTATATTGTTCGGCTCTGTCCGCCTTAGACTCGAGGGCTACCACTTTACATTTGAGAATTATATTCTCCTCTTCTAGGGTGTGTATTCGGTCCTTTATTCCGCCAAGAACACCATCAACAATGCTGGATACCATGCTGGCCATTTGTTGCTCAAATGTATATTTCAATACAAGTGTCTATCTGATCCTTAGTTAAAGTAACATTCATGGTAGTGGTGATTGCTGTTTGCTCACTCATTGTTGATTTTTCCATAATGCTTAATTCAACCACAGGCTTGGTGTGGTCTGCTAGTCTGCTGGTGATGAAAGCGCTCTCTTTTTAGAACATTGTGGTGCCTTTGGAGTTGAATTGACAGAGTTGGTGCTCATAGCCTTAACAACTTTGACCAGTATACTTGATGACGCCTTATCACCCTGTACACCCTTCACCCTGTCCGTTACAGTAAAGTGACCCTTTGTTCCACGGTTAATATAAACTATTTACTACTTACTTTGTTGTCACTATTAGCAATATTTGCAGAAGTTCGGAGATAAGCACAATTAATGGATTCACTTACACTGACGACTATTGACGTTCTAGCAGCAAACGAAGTTTGAAAACATTGGCTTAAAAGAACCAAAATATTTCCTTTTTATTACTTTCAAATTCCTACATATATATGCGCTCTTTCTCCTTGTGTATTTTCTAATGAAAACCAATTTCAAAATATAACATCAAGGGTTTATTCAGATTAAAAAATTGAGAACACGGGGTTAAAAATTTGAATACATGCATGATTTATGCGATATTTTGAAAAAATGATACGTGATTTTAGAAATTGCCTCGTGTGGGAAAACTCTAAGATAAGGTGACCCCGAAAAGATATCTCCGTGTGATCATTTCTTGTGACTGTTAAAACACTAAGCATTGAAAATATGGTATTTCCGAAGTACCACGTGTTTTATTTCTCATGGATGGTTTTCGTGTTTATTTGTAGTTACTATATTGCTCAGGAAATTTTTGTACACGTAACGGTACTGGTTATAGGATATTTTGGATATAAATATCTGCTGAAACAAACGCGGAGTCACGTCGATATCAATGGACAAGGAATCGTCATCACCGGCTGTGACACGGGTAAGACGTATCTCTATCTCTGTTGCTTTAGCTCTGTTCTATTTATAAAAGATATGTAGAAGACGTGTTTGAAAATATATAAGCAAAACATAGAAAATCTTTATGAATTTACGAAAGGTGATTTTGTACATAAACATGTATGCTGAATTACAAACCCTTCTCTCTGTTATCAGAAAACATTATGAGACGCATTTGGAGATTTAGATTATAACGTTACAATACACCAAATAAATTCCTTCTTTGTTTCCATGTAAATCGACGAGTTTCAGTCCTCAATTGTCACACTTTCTAAACGTTTTTAGAAATCATTTTGTACCAAATCGGGCCCGGACAAAACCGGTGTTGAGCATTCTCTACTTTCACTTTCAAACAAGGTAAAAATACTAAAAGTGATCAAATCAATTATTTCTAGTGCATCCTATACACATTTACATTCGTCAATTTTCGTAAGGTTTCGAGAACACCCATAATTGACGGGTCATACAATAACTCCTCGGGGATTGTCGGGAACAATGAACCGGTAAACTAGACTTGAGCTTTATATATATATATATTTATTTATTATGCATGAAAAGATGTACCATCCATCAGCATACATGTATGAATGCGTTTGACAATTTAACAAATTCCGGCCGAATAAAAGAATAAACCAGAGAGAATGGCCCCCATAACCCTCACACTGCTGCATGCTGAAAAGGGAGGGTTTTGAAAACAATATTAATTTAGAGGGAATGCTCGTGACGAGCTGTCGAATCCGAGCTTGCATCGCCTTCCAACCCAATAGTGAACATGAACAACCCTATCCGATACTGTATTTGGAATATCCCCACATGAATAGCACGAGGGTCAATTTTTAAGGATCAGCAGTGTAAAGGTTATTAACTGATCATTCTCTCCCTTCGATATACACTATACAGCATGTGTATGCGTGTATATACAATACAGTTATACTATGTAAGGTTATTACATACACATATAAGTACGAATTACAACGTCTGTTGATTCTTATAGTAATCAACAAGAGAGAACGAGATGGGTATTAATGAAGTCTAAATGTACTCTAAAAATCCTAGCAGAGATGAAACTATATATATATATATATATATATATATATATATATATATATATAGTATTATTATTACTTATATTACCTATCGTAATATATATGTTCTCTTTTTAATGAAGCTGTTGTAAATGAATTTTGCAAGATTATTGACGATTTCTTTTGTTTTCTGACATAAATAATTCTGTAAATTTATGCATATTCGGTCTTTTCCAGTAATATTTACTTAAGAGTTGTGATCTTATTTCATGGTAAACAGGACATTCCAAAAATGAAATGAAACTTATCTTTTAAGACATTACAATGCTGACATTTTCTCTCAGATCTAATTATTGTGTTATGTTTGTGCCAGCTACCCATTTCTATTTTAAGTCTATGACTAGATACTCTTAATCTTGTAAGAGCAATTCTGTATTTTGTATTCACCACTGTGTTTAGATATTGCTTGAAGTTGAAACTAGCCATTGATCTATATGTTATCGCTCTGGGTGAGTTTTGTAATTGGTTGTTCCAAAACTGAATATAATTATCTTTTACTCTTTGTGTAAATATATGAATAAATTGTTTCATATGTCCAACTCCTTGAAAGAGCCATACATCATTAAAGCCGTGTGATTCTAAGATATATTTGATTTGAGAAGCCCAGTTTTGTTTATTTGGGCATCTATTAAATCATTTAACATCATGCTATAAGTTTGCTTAATATATTTTCTTTCACTTGACCATATAACTTTGAACCAATATTTCAGCATTTGTGTTAACCTTTCAACTTTTAAAGGACACCTACCAGCTTAACCATAGACAAAATCATTTTGTGTTTGGCTGTTTACCCTAGTAGTTGTTTCAGAAATCGTAAGTGAACAGATTCTAGCTTATTTGTATTTAAGTAGCCCCATATTTCTGCCCCGTATTTAAGTATAGGTAATATTAATTTATCAAATAAGTCTAACATATGTCTTATAGATAAAAATGTGTTTTTGTGGTTAAAATAAAGAAGTTCTGTTAATAAATATATTGTTTTGACACACGATCCGAATACGCGAAATGCACATATACATGTACATGCATTTTACAAACAACAGTTTAATATGAACATGTAGTATATACAAAATGGTATAAATTCATCTTAAGTAATATATTATGTAACATCAATATATACAAAATCATGTATCATTAAGAAATAATTCATACATTACATTAAAAAGATCGATCAAACTATAATTTTTTCAAATAAATACAACAATGGCTTATCACGTAAATCGTTAGTTCTAGGGCTAAGTCTTATAGTTTTTAATTCACTACAAGTACTTAGTACGTTTTATCCTTACAACGTGGCGAAAAAAGATTACAGTTTTCCAAATGCATAATTTAAACTATTCATGATACCGAAATCAAAAGAATGCTAAGATTCTCGTTAAGAAACGTGTTTTAACGTGCATATCTGCTGTTTAGTTCGAATTCTTTGTTCAACTAAAGACTCCCGTCTGTTGTATGCCTGCCCATCCGCTTACCTGACTTCGATCTCAGTCATTAATTATGTGCTTGTCTTCTTTGTAATTAAGTTACGAAGGGAATGTTGAAAGTCCGTGAATTGACAACAAAACTGCACTTTAATCTTAATCCTTGCTGATATTATTGTTCGCTTATATTTAGGAATCCACCGTGGTCGAGTGATTAGCGTTTGTAAATAAAACGGACATTTCACATGTATATATTACACTTGTTTGACATAGCCTTTACCTTACCAAACAACTGGCTCTAAGGCAGTCCCGCCGTTAACCCGCGTCCAAGGCGAAGTGCTTGCCTTATTTCAAGGCAGCACTCTTTGCATGTCCGAGGTAATGTAAGCCTTGCCAAAATTGGCTCTAAATCAGTCCCGCCGTTAACCCGCGTCCACGGCGAGGTGCTTGACTTGTTTCGAAGGAGTACTCCGTGCATGTCCGGGGGGAAATGTAAGTTCTGGCCGAAGTGGTTATAACGCAGTCCCGCCGTTTAACCTTTATATAATTATGTTTTATCTGCATATAATGAACTTATACCTTTATTCAATTTAGTTATACCTGTATATAATTATATTTTACCTCCATATAATGATCTTTTATCTACATATAATGAAGTTTTACATTTATGTGATGATTTTCACATTATATATAGTAACATTTTGTTGTGGCATAATGATTGACCTTTATATAATGAACCATTTTAATATAATGAAATTTTACTTTTATATATTGTGTGTTTACCTTTATATAATGATGTTTTAGCTTTTTAGCTTTGTATAATGAAGTTTTAACTTCAATAACGAACTTTTACATTAATGTTATGACGTTTAAGCTTTATATAATTTTTGTCACAATGTTTTAAACTCTATTAAATAATTAAAAGAACTTTGCTGGAGGTTTACCATATTGTAAGTCAGATGTTTTCGACGTCATCTGTCGTAGATTTCTTGTATGTTGGAATAAGTTGAATATTTAAAGGCTGCTGTCTGTCACAGATGCAGCGCTCCAGATCCGCGGTATGTACTTGTCCTAAAATCAAGAGGTTCTAAGTTTGAATCTAAGGATCTACTTGAGCTAAATCCATTCCATATGGCGATTGGAAATCCATTTGCTGATCAGTATCAAGGTTTTCCCCCATTTATCTGCAATGGTTCCCAATTTGGCATTAAAATGGGAAACTTATGTAAATAAAAATAGATTTACTACATAGAGTTGAAAACATTGTGGCAAATGCGCCACAATGCTTCCAAAGGTCGTGTACTACGTATGCGTCAGAAAGCGTCTGCAGGTGGGAAAAGGTAAAGGCAAAACACATAACATTGCGTCACACCATCTGATCAAAGCCTATATAAGCTTAATGCTTTCTGCAAAATCCTTTTTAAAGTCAATATGAGATGAATTATTATGTATATATGCAAATACGACTGAATACAATATTGTTTAAACCAAGGTTAGATACATATACTTTTTAGCAAGGGCCTCGTTAGAGCCAATTGCAATAGTAGGCGAAATCCGTAGACACTCATCATTTTGAGACTGGAATCTAGACTAGTGGTTTACAATATCGGCATTGAATAACTTCACATCTGTCTTTCTATATCAGCTTTCCTTTTCTGCACACCATCTCGGGTTCAGAGAGATGCCTTGGTAGTTGCAGATCGTACATGTTCATACATTTGAATATGAACATGTATTATATACAGATTGGTATATAAATTCATCTTAACTAATATATTATGTAACATCAATATATACAAAATCATGTATCATGAAGAAATCATTCATAAATTACATTAAATAAAGCGAACAACTATAATTTATCCAAATAAATACAACAATGGCTAATCACGTAAATCGTTAGTTCTAGGGCTAAGTCTTATATTTTTTAATTCACTACAAGTACTACGTTTTAAAAGTAATTTAAACTACTCATGTTACCGAAATCAAAAGGATGCTGAGATTCTCGTTAAGAAACGTGTTTAAACGTGCATATCTGCTGTTTAGTTCGAATTCTTTGTTCTACATGAGACGGAAATTGAACGTTCTGGTCAGATTGTGTGGATACACAGGCACGCCTTCACTCTACGCAGAGAAATAAAGACCCCAAATGGCTGTACGCGACTCATAACTGAATATATTTGATTTAATATGAAGTGTTTTATGTTCATAGTAAATAAAGATTAAAAAGGTATTTTATGAAACAAAGTCTTACTCATGAAAATGGCGTCGAAAAAGCCAGTTTACTGTTCGAACTTGTTTCACGTTATCTGTGTATGGTTACACACGCTAGATAAAGGTTGGGTTCCCCTAAGCAATTGCAACGAAACTCATGAAAATCACATCACACTTGCATAATATAAAATTTAATTAAAATTAAAATTGAAGGATTTGGTCACAGTGCCGCATTGGTGATGGATAAACATGGATTTACAGTATTTGCCGGTTGCCTTTCCAAAGACAGCCAGGGTGCAAGGTCGCTGAAGAAAAGAGGAAGCAAGCGCCTGCACGTTGTTCAAATGGATGTCACGAGTGACGACCAAGTGATGAATGTACAACGCTACGTTTTGGATCATCTACCTAAATCAGGTAAATGTCACAGTTGGAACTCTTCGGCTAAACCGTAAAACAAAAATCAGACGTTTGACGTCTTTCATGATACTACTTTCCGCATCCATGAAACATTAATTCGGAGTGATCTCGGACCAGAATAACGTGACCAAAACGTCGCGTAATTTCCAAATGTCTATTTGCGCCATTAGCCGATTGTAAGATTGTGTATACATCCTGGATTTCAGCGACGGATAAGTTACTTTCTGGTAGTCTGGTACATGTAACCAGCGAACTATTTACTGGTAGTGGTAGTAATATCCAGACTAGCTACATGTAAACATCTTTCATTTTGATCCAGCCAATGAACACTATTTATTGACAGAAACAAGAACATAACATACAATGTACTTAAAATCAGATTTGATAAAAATGAGCTTTTCATCATTTACCTGAATTTGTATTTCTAAAGTTTCAATAACTGTATAAGTCGGTCAACCTATGTTCACTGTTGCATTACCGTTATAGTGATGTCATGTTATAGAGTTAAACCAATATTTAAAAAAAACCTATATGATTTACTTGAGAGATCCATACTGAGAAATGGAAATCTTGCTTCATCTCCGTTTTAGTATCGTATACAAATACTCGAAACAGCCTGTACTTCTAGTTTTGCGTATTTACCTTTACATAAGATACACGTAGAACTGTGAACAAAGCAAGACGGTAACGACGTATGTACATACTAGTATGAGTTTTCACTATTCTCGTATGCCGTGGTAACCCTTTTTATCTGACGCATCCCTTCTATCTTAAACAGGTCTTTGGGCTGTCATTAACAATGCTGCCATTAACAGACTGTGTGACTTTGAGCTGCTTTCCCTCGATATTATGAAGCGTGTTGCGGAGGTCAACTATTGGGGAATGCTGAGAACAACAAAGGCGTTCTTAGTCTTAATCAGGAAATCCAAAGGTATCACAATACGAACAATTGTTTTTAATATTTACCCAGTGTTGTATAAATGTTTGTAAAAGTGTATACGTAAGTCACTTTAATTAAACTTACTCATTGTATTTTGTTGAATTTGCAGCAGACGTGTTTTGAAAACATTGTGGCAAATGGAGGAATTGCTCTTGGTAAGCATTTTACCCTTTTGGCACCATGTCTTCAGCTGCATTCAATAATAATACTGTTATTTATAGAGAGTTTCCATATTGTTTAGTAGAGGCATACGGAAACAGATATATTGCTTGTTTTCACTAAGTTCTCTTTCCCCCACAATAGTTTAAAAGCCGCTGTGTAACATTATTTGACCATGTTGAAAGTGACCCAGGGGTCTTTTTTTCAGCGGTAAACGTTTCATACATTAACATTGAAAAATGACGCTGACCCTACTTTAATGACCATACAACGTGTGAAAAAAAAAAAAAAAAAATACCCACGTTCCAATCTGATCAACTGTAATCGGGTCGTATTTCAATGTTCCAAATTGACACAATTAAGTTGTCTAATACAAATTACTTAGTATCCTGTGGATTTATTTTCTTTCACAGTTAGTGTTCACACGGTGAGCTGTCATATTCAAATCTGTATTCGCCTCGCTACGTCATCTGAGCACAAATATATTTCAGGACGAGTAATCAACGTGACCAGCGTCCGAGGTAGATCTTCCTTCCCAACCGACAGCTGTTACGGTCCCACAAAGTGGGCAGGGGAAGGCTTCTCCGACATCCTCAGACGGGAGATGTACAGATTTGGGGTCAAGGTCATTGTTGTAGAACCAGCCAATTTTGGCGGCATCACCGGCATGTTGAACGAAGAAAACGTACGCATATTATGGTTGTATACGCTCACTTTAGAATTACGTGCGCCGCTTTTCAGCTGCATTGTTCAATTATTATTTGTTTTGTGATACGTGCGTTCGCCTCGAGACAGAGATCAGGTCTGGTCTAGCTAAAGACTAAACAGATGGTAGTAATGCCGGTTTACCTCCTTTGCGCTCACGATGGTTGGTATATGATTACAACCGACTCAAGCGTGGACAAGATCAACTTGCCGGTCGTGTTTGTATTTTACCAAGGAAACACACCTCGATTTGACTGAAAAAGCCTACCGGTGAAAGCGATTCAAACACTGTTTCGATTGTGTACATGGTTGTTAGACTGTTGGTGGATATATAGCGAATGCTTTATCAGTTACAAAAACATTTGTGTAGGTTATATTTTTATCAAATGCCTATCTAATTTATTTATTTGTCCAGCTTGGCAAAATAAATACAGTACACAGGCTTCATCCCGTTGAATTTCTGCGACGCGTATTGTCAACCCCCATTTTGATACTTATTATTCATGACAGACCATGCATGATCATGAAAACCGTTCGTCATATACGCAAACAAAATATATATTTTCATGAAATAATGTTTTATGATTTCCAAATCGATAATAACAAATAATAATGATACTACTACATGTTGACAGCTTGCGAAGATAGATAAAGATATGGGCGAGGTGTGGGAAGCTGTACCACAAGAGATCAAGACCGTTTATGGGTATGAACTACATGGACAATCTACTGAAAGGCCTCCGAAGTTGTGGATCCTCCACGCACCCGTCTGTAGACCCAGTTATCGACGCTTTGGTAGACGCGGTGGTCAACCGTAACCCACAGTATAGATACCTGGTGAAAGGCGGGAACAAGTTACTCGACTTCTATCACGTGAGTAGCTCATCCAAGCCATCTTCATTCATATATGAGCCGTCCCACAAGAAAACCAACATAGTGGACTCTGCGTAGAGTATCGGTCCGGATCAACCTAAGGAAACCGCTTAGGCTAACTCCCAGAGACACTTTTTGACATCTGTGTATTATCTATTTCAGGAATCATTACTCTATATATCTATCGCGGTCTGCGCAGGCTGATCTGGGTTGATACATTACGCACAGTCCATAATGTTGGTTTTCTCGTGGAAACGGCTCATATGTGTATGGTCATCTAATGAACGAAGTTCTTTTGAATTGCGAAAATAGTAGATTGACACATATAAGCTATGCTGCACAAAACACATTGGTAGTTTGTCGTATTATATAAGAGCATCGCCCAGACCCACTGGTCAGTACTCTGAGCGTATGCACAATTAAAACAAACTATTAGATCTCCATTGTTCAGCAATGGAGTAAATACTGGTCACACATTTTCTACAGCCTTCGACGTTTGAAGAGGGGTTGGCTTTTTCACACAAAGTTTAGCAACGTACATCACGGTTAGTGCCTGGATGGGTGACCTGCGTTGGCTTAACTCCAAGGAGGACCCGGTGTTTAACATTTTCTCTCATACAAACGCTTTCTGACGTCTCTGCATCTGCCGACGTTTGAAAACATTGTGACAAAAGGAGAAATTGCTCCTGATCAGAAATTCCCTTTGTTTGCCCCACTGTTTTCATCTCTATTCAATTAACATAGGTTTTCATATTATTGACAATATGTTATTTAAGTCGTCTGTAGCAGATTTGTTGTATTTGGGAAAGAGGAATTAACTACCATAGTAACATGTCTGTTTGTAATTTTAGGTGGCAGCTATTGTGAATGCTTACCTACCTGAAAGTCTAATGGATGTGTTTGTTCGAGTAATGGATCCCCCACCAGCTGTAGACATGGGTTCAGATTAATGTTTGTTTGCATATAGGCGTCATCTTAGATAATTACTTCATCACTGCCAATGCATTTCAGTAGAATTATGTCTTGGTATACTCCTTTCCCACACACAGACGCTTTCTGACGCCTCTGCAACAGACGACTTTTGAAACACATTGTGGCAAAAGGAGAAATTGTTCATGATGACCAACTCCTCCTTTTGCCACAATCTTTTCAACTCTAGTCAATTATTTAAACGTTCATTTACAGGGAATGTCCATATTTTTGCTTAAATGTTTTCAAAGTCGTCTGTTGGGGATAAGTTATAGGTGGGAAAAGGGATACTCACATTCATTTCTTGTACAGTTATAAGATCAACACATCGTGGGAAAAATAAGATCAATAAAATATCAAGTCACTAGAAAAAATGATCTTCTGGATTTTTTGGCAAAAGGAAACGAAGGTTTGATTGCACAAATGGGACTGTGGGCGGTGTTACCATATTGCCAGGCAATCGCAATACCACCCTGAAAATCCGGCTTTCATCTAAATAAGACATCGAGTGTAACAGTGGCTAATAAGCTTTTGTATGATGCTACCGATTTTGTAAAGCCCGTGCAAATTAAACATTGAAAAACCTCTGAATGTCGATATTTGTGTGACGTGACCTAATAAACGTCAATGGATATTTCTCACATACAACAAATCCGCAACACATGATCTTGAAATATAAGATACAAACTCAAATGTTTAATTCAGTAATGTAGGCATCTGGCCCAATATACATAGTTTACCTGTACATCATAAACGTACGAATGCCATCGTAATTTAATATCTAAGTAAACGTATGAAAACTCTCTATAAATGAAAAAATGTAATTATTGAATAGAATTCAAAACATGTTTGCAAAAGGAGAACTTTTCCACAATATTTTCAAAGTTCGCATCTAGAGGTTGGAATGTAACAACAACCTTTTTTCTCACGACTTACACACGAACTGTTTTTCCATTCAGCAGCCACACAATTTCTGTACAAAATACTGTAAAACGATCGCTTATAAATGAATATATGAGCCGTCCCCGCGAGAAAACCAACATTGTGGACTCTGCGTAAAGTATCGACCCGGATCAGCCTAAGCATGCCGCGCAGGCTTACCCGGAAAGACACCTTTCGCCTCCTGTGGTTTTTCTGTTTCAGGAATTATTAATCTATACCTCTATTTCACTGAGACGGAATGTGTCGGCCCGAATATGTCTGCGCGGGCTGATCTGGGTCGATATATTACGCAGACGCCATAATGTTGGTTTTCTCGCGGGACGGCTCAATTATAGTGTTACAAGTTAACTTTCCAACACGCAGACGCATTTAGACGCGTCTGTAGCTCACAATGAGCAATTTTTCTCATTGCTATACTGTTTTCAACTCTACCTAATAAACATGCTTTCGTTTATAAATGTTTCCATATTTTTGCCAATATGTTTTCAGAGTCATCTGCTGTAAATTTGTTGTTAGTGGGAAAGGTTCAAACATGAAGGAACAAATATCGCATGTCAGTAACCTATAACTAAAACCATAACCAAACCCATTGAACGTCCTAAATGTAGCTGTGCAAGGCCTTTATTTCGTGCTTCTGTAATTACATGATGTACACACGTCATTATACGACGTGTAGATATTATAATTCAATTCAATTCAATTCAATTTTATTCGGCAAAATCAGCATTTACACGCCTTTGGCCAATATAGATTTTTAACAGTGAACAAATATGGTAAAAGAAACAAAAAAAACATACAAAACATACAAACAATATTTACGTTCAAACATTTTTATCAGACTGAAAATTCCTTTCATGATCATTTATTACAACCTGGAATAATGTTAACTGGCAGTATATCATTTTGTAATCGCATTCTGTATTTTTTCATCTCATAAATACATAGGCTATTTTAAATATCATTTTGTTCTGATTAGAAGACAGCATATTGACAGCATAATATGACGAACACATACAATGATATGATGCGTCATTAAACGACGTGTACACACGGCATTAATATGATGTTCAAATATAAACCTTCGTTTATTCAGTCAATCAAAAAGAACATGGACAAATGAGGTTATAACAAATGGACATAGAGGCAACACGAGTGATAGGTTTGAACATATATGTATGCTCACATATGCACACATATTTCATTAGACATTGTATAGACATTGTATTGTCAATCTAAAGATAGCTGTGCTTACTTATTTTGCATGTGATAAATAAACGAAGAGTCAATACAATGTCATTATAGTAACACTCAATGAAGATCATTCCTATATATAACAAAAACAAGAGAAAGTTGATGCAACGCATCAATGTCGCCGGATATCCATAGTGCAGTTATGCATAACACTAACATTATAGTAGTTGAATAAACAATTATCAACTGAGGGGCATATTGAACATCAGGGGTGGGGTAAGTGAAAATGTATCATAACTTGCATTGTTTTGTCAACGAAGTGAATGATAATTGAAGCGTTTCATTGTTTATGATCAATCTCCATTCCAAAGTAGGTTGACCATACACACAACCAACTAATTATTGATCATAAACAGTAATGGAAATGAGTAATCTTGCCAATCATTAGTCTTAGTATGTATACAGTGCTTTCATTAAGGAATAATTATAAGATTTGTGAATTCCACATACACTTTTCAAGATGTTTGTCAGAATATTTGAATATTATTATTTTTCAATAAAGCCACAAAACAGACAATTTAGGATTTGCATGCAATAGCACGTCATTTTACCTTTCCTCTTTTAAATTCAACAGTGGACACCTTTGCGGCAATCTACTTTTAAAACAATGAGATAAGGGTTAAATCGCTGAAGACATGAGTTTTCTCTTTTTCTCAAAATGATATTAGCTTGGCATCCTAATTATATCATACTTTAACAAATGTTGAAATGTAGTCCAATATTTATAAATTAGACCACCTTCGAAATATAATATCAACTAAACAGTTCAATCTCATTGAAATTGTTGTATAATTTAAACTTAATTTCGAACAAAAACTTAGCCCTACAACATGTTAATTTATCTTAATTCTTTCCTTCCTTTTTTATAATAAAAATAACAAACTAGTCATGTTTTAAAACTATATTTTGATGAGCGCCCTTGTGTCAATGATGCATAACAATATGCAGATCGAAAGCAATATGCATTTAGGGAATTAAATGACACATTTAAAATTGTCAAGGACGAAATAATTGTGTACGAAAGACCCGATTATTTCTTATTCGCAGAGGTGTCGTTCTTGAAACTCTCTTTATAGGCAGAGAGTGTTCGTTCAAAGTCATTTTTCCATTAAAACCAGTTTTATCTCGGTTTTTTTTTTCTTCATTTGTTTCGAACCAAATAAACATTTTAAATCACTTATAATTTACTATTTGTAAGTGAGTGTAAAGAGCGGCTCTCTGCAAAGGAGATTGATCTACGCAGTTGGTATTCGCGAGTCACGCAGGTGCGCGTAAGTAAACAAATTAGACTGCGACGTAAAGGTTTGTAGTTATCGCCTTTTGATTACATGTAGTATATAGTGTATAATAAAGTATACCAGTCTAGCTAATAGGGACTGTTTTGTCTTCGCAAATAAAACAAAAAAACATAAATGAGAGTCAAAATAAAGAAACTGAAAATACCTAAAACATCGGAATATTCCCCCCTCCCATGTGATTTCAGAAAACCTATTAAAAATAGAAGTCGCGGGCTTCTGCCCGGCGACTAATAATGTTGATGCGACGCCACGCATGATTTTGAAGCATGACTTAAAGGAAGCGGATGCAGTTCAGTACATTTAAATAACCTGTGCAAACTGACAGAATGTAAATATTTTGAACAAGAAGGCCAAATGTCCCTTTATTTTAAACAAGAAGGCTCATATGTGCCTATATTGCTCACCTGGCGACCATACTCTATAAATAAAGGTCACCAAGAGCAGAAATGTTTCGAGTTTGACGTAGGGATTAGACGTTTTTTATGCTAAGACCTACGTGATATTCCGCATGTGAAGTAAAGACACGAAATGAAAAGTTTAGTCCTGAAACCATTTGGTTTACAGTTTGCTTAACATTGACTGCAACTATAATGTGTCATACAAACTGAAGTTTCTTAATTTTTACCAATTTAACAGTTTTAAATCTGCTCTAACTAGATCAATTAATATATATTAACTTAAGGTTTAATGCCTCTAGTTATAACTTAAGTGTGACACAAGCTTTGGAAGGAGAAGGGGAAGTCTATTCTCCTTCCAGTTTAGCAGAGGTATGATAACAAAAACGGGAGTATATAAACAAAAAATACAAAGTAACTTTAACAAGTTTAAAGCTATTTATTATCAAAATTGCGCATTTATGAAATTTAAAAAGTTCACATGTATAGTCAACATATAGAAAGAATTAAAATGGTCTGTATTAACAAACTGTATGGGGAGGAACGTTTACAGTTTAGAAATACAACATAATTTTATAAATAGGCAAAAACATCTCCCGAACATTTTTTTCTGAGATTTGATACTTTTTCTTCTATATTTGTCCTGCAAATAACGTAAATGGATAATACTCCAATAATCTAGTGACTAAATAATTTAAAAGCCGCACTGTCAATGAAGGGTTATTGCATATTCTCATGCAAGCTGAACTGACCTATGATTCATCCAGGTATAAATTCTGAGGCAGACAACGAAAAAGGAGTGTGCAGAGAAAACAGGCATTAATGGAAATGTTAAATCTGATCCTGTATCTCTGAGAGTAAATACGTTAGGGAACCTTCATATAACTGAAAAGAATTGAAACTGACATACTAATAGTGAAAAACCAAGTTCCACCAAGGTTTTTTGTAAAGTACACACGAGATACCATTTCTCATACTGTGGGCAATTAAGTTCATTAAGTACTCACTCTATGTTGAACTGTGAAGAAATATCCCACAGGACGATTAAACACCTTTAGAGGATGGTTAAACCTGTAGTAGTTTCAAGGACCAGTGACAATCTGATAATTAAGCATCATGTACCAACAGGATCGTTGAGTGATCATACAATACACCTCTAAGTAGTCACAGGATCTGTAAATGATCATGCATAGACCTACCAGTAGCCACGGGATCTGTTAAGTGTAGCCAGTACCTAGCCAGTACCTACCAGTAGTAACAGGATATGTTAGCGATCATGCGATAGACCTACCCTTTGCCACAGGATCAATGAGCGATCAAAAAATAGACCTACCAGTAGCCATCGGATCTGTAAGTGATCATGCGATAGACCTACCAATAGCTAAATTACTCATAAGGAATCATACAATATACCTATCAGTAGTCACAGGAGCTGTAAGTGAACATAGATTAGACCTACCAGTAGCCATATGACCCGTAAGTAAACAAACAATAGACCTAAAAGTAGACACCGGATCTGTAAGAGATCATACAGTAGACCTACCAGTAGCCATCGGATCTGTAAGTGATTATGCAATATACATACCAGTAGCCATAGGACCCATAAGGAATCATGCAATAGACCTGCCAGTAGCCACATGATCTGTAAGCGATCATAGCATATACATACTAGTAGCCATATAACCCGTAAGTGAACAAACAATATACCTATCAGTAGACACAGGCTATGTAAGAGATCATGCAGTATACCAACTGGTAGCCATCGGATCTGTTAGTGATCATGCAATAGACCTACCAGTAGCCATAGGACCCATAAGGAATCATGACATAGACCTACCAGTAGCCACTTGCTCTGTAAACGATCGTAGAATATACCTAGCAGTAGACACAGGATCTGTAAGTGATCATGCAGTAGAAATACCAATAGAAACAGGAGCTGCAGAAACAAATATGCATGACAGAAAAAGAAGGAAGACTTTAAACTCCACTGTTAATACTGTCAGAATGTATATTGGCATAATATCTTGGACAAGTTCGATAACTTACCACGTTATCTTAGTCACTACACACTTATGTCCCTCGAAATGGCCAAAACTGTACTCATCTGAGCACAAAATGGTCAAGCTTAGCTATTGTGATCACTTGCCATCTGTCTTCGGTCCATTCCAACCTTTTTTCTCTGAAACTACTGGTCCGATATCATAATAATGTTACAGAAAGGTTTCTTAGCTGGTCCTTTCTTTCAAAATGCTTCAGTCATGGCATTATCATTGATTACCATTGATTAGTGTATATATCTATGTTTGCAACATCAATCATGTATATCATGGTATATTGGATTGATGAAAACCGCTATGTCAACTTACGATATTGTTTCACTGTATTTCAAGAAAGGACCTGCTTAAGCAATTAAAATTTGAAGTATGGTGCCTTAACAAAAGAAAAAGAGATTGCATCCTCACCTTGTTTTTAGCTCTACTGGCCAAAGGCCAGAAGAGCTTATGACGTGGTGTGGTGTCCATCGTTCGTGCTTCCGTCCGTAAACAATTGTTTGTGAACGCGATACAGTCTTCAGTTTTGATTGTATCTCAATCAAACTTATACAGTAGTTGGATATCCATGAGAGCTCGGTTCCTTTCGCAAACCAGTCAGATCCGCCCATGCAAGACTGGATTATGACCCTTGGATTTGTCAAAATTGCTATAAAAGAGCTTGTGAACACAATAGAGGCTCCATTTACTATCTGATCTTCACCAAACTTACACAGTAGTTAGGTATCTATGAGAGCTTGGTTCCTTTTGCAAACCAGCCAGTTCCGGCCATGCAAGACGGGATTATGGCCCTTGAAATTCTCAGAATTGCTATAATAGTGCTTGTGAACGCGATAAAGTCTTTAGTTTTGATTGTATCTCAATCAAACTTATACAGTAGTTAGATATTCATATGAGCTTGGTTCCTTTCGCAAACCAGCCAGATCCGCCCATGCAAGACTGGATTATGGCCCTTGAAATTGTCAAAATTGCTATAATTGAGCTTGTGAACACAATAGAGGCTCCATTTACTAACTAATCTTCACCAAACTCAGATAGTAGTTAAATATTGATGAGAGCTCGGTTCCTTTCTCAAACCAGCCAGTTCCGCCAATGCAAGACTGGATTATGGCCCTTGAAATTGTCAAAATTGCTATAATACAGCTAGTGAACACAAAAGAGCCATTTACTATCCGATCTTCACCATACATACATGCTCTGGATTGAAAATGACCAAAGAACTATACCAGTAGAGCATAGGCCCTCATGAGCCTCTTGTTCTGCATTAGCAGGGTGACAACTAGGGTTCGCTTTTCTGCTGTCCATCCATCATGCTTTAACTTACCGATTAATTGCTAAGCAACACATTTGTTTGTTTGAACATACTTGTATTAAATAAAGTGGGACGGGGGTTCACTACGAGGAAAGTAGTGCCCTCATCTTAATTAAACAACAGTATTAAACCTTGCTGTTTGAAACAGTTCGGCGTAGCAGGCACAATGGTAGCTCAGTATATGTATGTGCGTGAGTCCGCGCGGCCATCTGTCCGAACCTTGTCCGGCCCGCATCTTAACCAAGCATCATAGGATTCCAAAGAGACTTGGCAAACATATTTACCATGATGAGGCGGCGTGTCTCGCACAAGACCAAGGCATGTACCTCGCATGTTGAGGTCACATTTATAGGTCAAAGATCAAAATGAGTACTGTTTGATAGGACTACCTTGTCCGGGCTGCATCTTAATCATACATCATAGGATTTCCAAGAAACTTGGTACAAACGTTAACCATGATGAGGTGACGGGTCACGCGCAAGACACAGGCCCGTACCTCAAATGTCAAGGTCATACTTGGAGATCAAAGATCAAAATGGGTACTGTTTGATGGGACTACCTTGCCCGGCCCACATCTCAACCATGCATCATGGGATTCTCAAGTTACTAGGCACTCATGCTCCCCATGATTAGGTGAAGTGTTGCGCACAAGACTGACCTGAACCGTAAAGGTCAAAGGTCAAAATGAGTAACCATGCATCATATGACTCACAAGTTACTGCGCGCACATGTTTACCATGATGAGGTGACGGGTCGCGCATAAGACACAGGCCTGTACCTCAAATGTCAAGGTCACACTTGGAGGTCAAAGATCAAAAAGAGTACTGTTTGATGGGACTACCTTGCCCGGCCCACATCTCAACCATGCATCATGGGATTCCCAAGTTACTAGGCATGCATTCTCCCCATGATGAGGTGAAGTGTCGCGCACAAGACTCGGACCTGAACCTTAAAGGTCAAAGGTCAAAATGAGTAACCATGCATCATAGAATTCCCAAGTTACTGTGACACATGTTTACCATTTTGAGGTGAAGTGTCGCGCACAAGATCCAAGCCTGAACCTTAAAGGTGAAGGTCACACTTAGAGGTCATAGGTCAAAATGAGAAACCATGCAACCTCCAGCAAATAATAGAAGTTTACTCTTTCCCGCATACAACAAATATGCTGCAGACGACTTTGAAAACGTTGTGACAAAAACTTGAAAAATCTCCATGAAAGAAAGATTAATTGTTAAACAATCTTGAAAACATTGTGGCCAATTTTTTTATGAGCAATTTCACCTTTGGCCACAATTCTTCACGTACACTAATATAAATAATGCCATGTCAGGAGTGCAATATGGGTACGACACCCCTTTCACCCCCTTTCGCTCAAAATTGTTCATGTATATTTGACTTGTAAATACAACAAAGCTGCTGCTGACAACTTTGAGAAACGGCTAGGCAAAACGTTAATAATCTCTATTCATGATAGCAGAATTATTTAATAGGCATTATTAGGGTTGAAAACATTGTGGCAAATAGATAAATTGCTCTTTGTACCAAAATTCGTCTGCAAGTCGGAAAGGGTTAATCTACTTGAACCTACAAATTGGAAACTTGTTTCTTCAGTAATTTTGTTCGTATACTTATTTTCCCACGATGCTTTCTGTTCTTTAAAATGTTTTTGATTATGAAGTCTGAACATTATAATAAGGAGGGAACGCAATCGATTGTCATAGATTAAATAGATATCAAAAGTTTAACTTGGATGTTTATCTGTGGTCAACCCTTTTCCAGATGTCAACTAACGTCATTTCAACGTTCAGCGAACGACTTTTTGGAAAAGCCTTTGGTAAATGGAATATTGCTCATGATAAGCAATTTACCATATTATTATCAACTGTATCTTAGCTAACTATATTCCAAATATACATGATGTAATATAATTTCATCTCAGTGTTTACAAAACAGACGACACCTTAATCATCGGGGTAATAACGCTTACCCTGTTAGTCTGGAAAATATCAATGAAATAATTTCAGCGATATATTGCCCAAGATTTGCTAGTGTTTTAGTGCTGTCATATCCGGATCTCTTCTACATTCGGCCCTTTTGTCCCACACACGTAAAATGTAAATTATATAGTGTTGTATTCAATAAGTTAAAACTTCCAAACAGGAAAAAAAGAGTCTTTGTTCTGATAAACAGTAGAATATGTGTCGATTACGCATGTAATCGTTGGCCAATTGTAACCACCCTTTCCCGCATACATCAAATCTGCTACATACAACTTTGAAAATATCTATAATAAATTACTGAAAATCTCTGCAAGTGGAAGGATAATTATTGAATAGAAAGTATTCATTATGAGCAATTTCTCCTTTAGCCACTGTTTACAGAAGTCGTCTGCTGTAGATAACTCAAAATGTGACTGCAAGTGGGAAAGGATTAATCTTATCTGTATTTAGTGTCACCGTACAGGGGTCCGTGCCCGATTCGCTGTGTCTGGAGACATGTTGAGCAACTAAATCGAACACGAGTAAACCGTTAGATATATAGGCCACGATGGAACTTGTAGACCTTGGTTACGCTATTACGATAGCATGGATACTTCTTTATTCCGTATACCATAATGTATGGATATATATCAGTGTTTCATTTGTAACTGTAGGTTTTATGTATCTAAAAACAAAGCGAAAACAAAACTCCTCCTTTATCCAGGGTCGTTTTCAAGGAGTTGTTATAACTGGATGTGATACAGGTAACTTTTCTAACGTAAATAAATCGATCTGTTTTAATGGGGTTTTACGCTTGTTTTTCAGTGATTTCAATCCTATTCAATTATCATTCTTTTGATTTTAGATATCGTCAGCTGCAAAGTTAGATGAGGGAAAGGGTTAATGAAGTTTATTCGGAACATTTTGATCGGGGTAGAATGAGTCTGACTTGACACTCATACGGGAACTAATGAAGCAGACAACTAGAACTATTGTGGCAAAATGAGGAATAGCTCGTAATGAGCAATTTCTTCTTTTACTACAATGTTTTATCTCTATTCCATAATTGCAATTTTGTTTCTAGAGTTTTCTTTATTTGTGCCGAGCTGTTTCAAAGCTGTCTTCTGCAGATTTGTTATACTTGCTCGGTTAGCTCTTTAATGGCGACTACAATTTTTGGACTCCTAACCAGCAGACAGCTTATAAATGTTGAGCCCGTCAATGGAACAATGTTAACGTTGGCATATCTGCACAGTTTCGGTTCAGATCAGTCTTTACATCTGTTCTGTCATCATAATCTAGGCAAGTAAACAGAAGCTTCTGACAAGCTCGTGTACGTAATATTTGAATAGTGAGGATCGTGATCAGACTGTGCGCACGCACAAACTGATCTGGATCTACATTGTTCACAAACGTCATAAAAGTACGTTTTTCCATTCACGGTCTCAAATGATGTTTCTTCTTAAACATTTCTTAATCAGTTTCTCAGATACAGACGACTTTTGACGCCATACAAAACAGACAACTTTATGAAATTTTGTGTGAAAAATAGGATGAATCAATTGTATATCACAATTATGTTAAATCCTCCCAATAGGATATACATTCTAATCTGAACCTACACTGTTTGCATATTATAATGGTATTGTTATTCCCTGCTGTTTTCAAAGTAGACACATGAATATATATGTATTTTGTGATAAATAAAATGATTTATGTCATTGCGGTGTATCAAAATTAATAGATTCATTAAAAACTATTTAGTGGATCTGCGTTGTCAAAAGTCGTTAAGAAGAAACGACGCCTTCATTTAGGTCACATCAATCAGGAAAACGATAAACGCTTTTCTCTGGAAACTATCTGTTACCAATAACCAATCAGCGAGCAGTTATCACGCGTCTCTTCAGAGTGTGGAATATTTCGATCGACGCAGTTCCTTTGATAATCGAAGATTACAACTGTTTTCCAAACATATATTTGACATATATACGTTCAGGTTGAGTTTTTCTTGAAACACAGATCAAACTTCCTTGTTCACAGGTATCGGGCATGCGACCGCATTACGGCTCCATAAACTGGGATTCACAATATTTGCTGGATGCCTGAATGCTAGCTCTGAAGGGGCAAACAAACTGAAAAAAGCCGGGAGAGGTAATTTACACGTGATACAACTTGATGTGTCTAGCGATGAAGATGTCGAACAAATCGTCACCTACGTTAACAAACATTGCCCGAAAGAAGGTAATATTATTTAAACAACTATCTCCGCTAACAGCGGGTGCCTCGTTTGTAACATCTGGAAGCGTCAGATGAAAAGGGTTGGTCTCATCCCGAAAAAAAGCAAAGATTCGGATAAGCCTGTGCATTGTCACCATATAATTAAATGTCCCTCTACCAGCAGCGGAGGCAACACAATTATGTAATTGTTGTCCACCGGGTTACACTTCAATATGATTGTAGCTGGTCCCCGTACGTGGATACAACACGATGTCTTATAGAATGGTGCGCCTCATTTTCATGTGTAAAATATCAAACGTGACGTCTTCTGATCGATGTAGAAAATGTCGTTTAAACACGTCGTTATCTGAACCATAGGTCTCGTTATTAATTTATTCAGGGTAAGTAACGTAAACCCCAGAGGGAAGGCCTTGTAAAACGACTCGATGGTAGGAACTCGTATGTGCCAAAAAGCCGATATAAGTTGGCTTTTCTTAACAGTGTAGATCCAGATAACCCAAGTAGGCCTGTGCACCCACATAGTCTGATTAAGATCGACCCTGTTAACACATTACTTACACAAGCATGTTAGAAGCTTCTGTCAACGTGTGAAGGTTCTGTTTATACGGTGAACACGTACAGGATCATCTGAAACTACACTATTCAGAAATGCTAACTCGTACATTTCCCCCCTTGGATGGGCTCGTATATAGTTCGTAGAACATCCGCATCGAGAGCCGGAGACCCGGATTCGATCGTCCGTCAAGTCGTTTCGAAGGCTTCAGACTATAGTTGAACATGACGTTGAGTCTGTCCTTAGTTCTCAAGATGGCGCGGATAGTCTGATGCACTAGTAGGCTACCTGGATAAACACACCTTTGCCAACCTGCGTAATGTATCGACCAGATCAGCCTGCGCTGTCCGCGCAGACTGATCCGGCCGACACATTCCGGTTCTGGTACATTGTATGATAACTTACCGGGGGGAATCGCTGTGATAGGATCGACATATTATTTAAAGCAACGTGAAACATGAGTCATCATCTTCTGACAACATAACATAAGATGAGAAATAATGTTTATTAACCCTTTCCCACATGCAACAACTCTGCAGCAGACGACTTTGAAAACATACCCGAAAAAGAAATTGGAAACTCCCTTTAAATGAAAGTACAAGAATTTAATACAGTTGAAAGCATGGTGACAAAAGAAGAAATTGCTCTTTTTGAGCAATTTCTTCTTTTGTCGCCATGTTTTTCAAAAGCCGTCTGCTGCAGAGGCACCAGAAAGCTTCTATATGAGGGAAAGGGTTAACGTTACCTATGTGAATTTATATTTCCGAATAACAAATTGTATACACAATTACCACATTATTTGACATTGTTAAAACAAAAGTTTATATGTTGTTGGTATGTGGGGCATAATTACGCCTTTTCCTGAATAAAATCTGTCTATATATCTATCATTATACAAATTGAAATGTTAACTCTATTTCACAGGTATTTTAGCCGTCGTGAATAACGCTGCCATAAACATAATGGCGGACGTTGAGCTTGCCACTATGGATATGTACAAACGCGTAGCAGACGTGAATATATTTGGTATGATACGGGTTACCAAGGCATTTGCTCCTCTCATCAGAAAATACAAAGGTAGATATACTTCATGCAACAAATTAATATTCGCCCAAATCACCGTACCTCTTTCTCACCTACAACACATCTGCCGCAGACGACTTAGGGAACATTCTGGCGAAAAGGTGAAAAATGTCCATGAATGAGAGTTTATAATTATTTGAAAAAAAAGTGAAAAGGATTTAGGTAAAAAGGAGAAAGTGCTCGATTTGAATTGATTGCGACTCACAATGTCTTCAAATGTTGCCTGCTGCAGAGTGTCAGACGGTTCTGCTCGCCAAATGGCTTAATGCCGATAGGCGAGGATAAACAACCCCCATATGAGGAAGTGTCAGACGGCCTACGTGTGTGGGAAAAGTTTAATCTTATTTTCTTATCCTATAATCATTCTACTGAGTCCGTTAATAGTCCGTCGTATCAGTTTTAAGCTGAACTAGGGTGAGAAATGTTTTTTTTTTATGAGCGAACATTAAAGACTGACGAGTCTGTGTATACGAACAGTCTGAACACATTATGCATTGTCTGTCTATAGATAACCCTTTCCCACGTAACGTGGACACTCGGAGATGCATCAAGATGTCCCTGTTCGCCAATCGCCTCTAGTAAACCTTTTCAACGAAGATTTCCTAAAACAGACTAATCCTTGTTCAAAATCGACTCAATGAGATTGGGAACTTTCGGTTAACTAAAACAAATAGTAAGATAGGGAACCTTCGTGAATTACCCCGGTGACTGTTGTTTAACCCTTTCCCCCATACGACAATTCTGCAGCAGACGACTTTGAACGTATTTTGTCAAAAAATAGAAAATATCTATAACTGAATGGATAACCTATGACAAAAAGTGGAAAACATCGTGGCAAAAGGAGAAATTGCACGTTTTGTGCAATTTCTTCTTTTGTCACTATGTTTTCAAAAGGCCGTCTGCTGCAGAGGCGTCAGAAAGCGTCTATATGAGGGAACGGGTTAATTCCGTAAAGCTACGGAAACGTCCGAACTATAATCGACAGAGCTGATCTACTCTTTGTTGAATATCGTGGGCCTTACTCAGGTGTCCGTGCTCAGTTCTTGTTCACAATATATAAGCCGTATTGTGCTCATTTCGGATCCAGGAGACGCAATCGGAAAACTTCTCACGTTTTCACCCGTTAATGTTCGTAAATAGCAGTGTTGAAATATAATGTACGTCTTCAATGCGGGGTGTTGGTCTGAATTATGACAGGTCGGTTTGTGAACATAACTAGCGTAAAGGGACGAATGGCAGGCCCATTGGACTCAACCTACACGATAACAAAGTGGGCAGGGGAGGCCTTCTCCGATATTCTGAGACGAGAGATGCGGAGGTTCGGTGTTCGAGTTGTGGTGGTGGAACCGGGTGACTTCGGAGGTTTAACTGGAATGTTGAGTCAACAAACCGTAAGAATTTATCCTTTTTTCGTACAATTGAGCCGTCCCCGCGAGAAAACAAACATCTTGGACTCTGCGTAAAGTATCGATCTGGATCAGCCTAAGCATGCCACACCGGCGAACCCGGACAGACACATTTCGCCTCCTGTGGATTTTCTGTTTCACGAATCATTACTCTATACCTCTATCCAACTGAGACGGAACGTGTCGGCCCGGATTAGCCTGCGCGGACTGCGCAGGCTGATCTGGTTCGATACGTTACGCAGCGTCCATAATGTTGGTTTTCTCGCGGGACGGTTCATATGCAGACGACTCGTGGCGCATTAGCATCAGATGGCGTTCGACAACATTACGGTAAGATGAGAACACTTTATTAGTAAATTAGTTCACTTGCCATAATGTTATCAACCATATTTAGACGAAATATACTTTTAATAAAATAAAAAAAAAGATTTAACATATAGTTGCCTAATTATTTTCAGAGTCGTCTGCTGTAGATTTGTTGTAATATGGGGAAAGGGGGATTTATAAACTTTACCAAGTTGATATGAGCCGCGCCGGACGAATTTGGAGCTTGTGCGTCTGCGAACTAGGAACACTCGGAATACGTATAACCTCACGGATTCACGGTCCGTCCGACTCTTTAAACCCTTTCCCTTATACAACAAATGTGCAGCAGACGACTTTGAAAATGAAAAATTGTATACTAATTTAATAGACTTAAAAACATTATGGTAAAAGGAGAAATTGGCCATATGAAGAAGCATTTTGACATTTTGTCACAATGTTTTTAAATTCAAAGTAGTCTGCTGAGGAGGCTTAAAAAGCGTCTGGATGAGGAAATGGTTAAGAAGAAGAAAATACATTTGTCTTGTGGTGAAATAACTAGAACCTCAGGCCTATTTGTTTCGCTTCCGATATTCATTATGTGATGATGACACCGTGGGATGTAAAAAAAAACACCACTTTTTTTAGCCTGTTTGAAAAACTGAACTGACAGTGAAAATGTTACATCCGGAAGATTGAAGTACAGTTTTTAGAAAAGAAAACGATGCCCACATTGAGCATTTTTCGTTTATTCAAAATGATATCAATTTTATTTTCAAATGCCGCCTGCTGAAAAAAGAAGTGCTCGAACAAAATATATTTAAAACATTTCAGATTTCACGGATGGAATCGGATCTAAATCAAGCATGGAAACTGGCGAGTACTGACGTGAAAAACGCTTACGGGCGTGAGTACGTTGACGATCTTGTAAACGGTATAAAATGTGCCGGAAGTTGGTGTGCATCATCGCTGGATCCCGTCATAGATGCCATGGAGGACGCTGTAACCAATGAAAGCCCTCAATACAGATATCTAATTGACGGTAGTAGCAAATTGTTTGACAAGTTTTGTGTAAGTAAATGAGTCAGTGCGCGAGAAAAAGTACAAGTTGGCATCTTTGAACAGTGTAGGTTAAGATCGTCGCGTCCACCACTTAGTCTTATCAGAATCTACACAAGTTGACATGAAAGTTTAACAAGCTTGTTTCAGAAATAATTGAGCCGTCCCGCGAGAAAACCAACATTGTGGACTCTGCGTAAAGTACCGATCCGGATCAGCCTTAGCATGCCGCGCAGACCTACCCGGGTATACACTTTTCGCCTCCTGTGGATTTTCTGTTTAAGGAATCATTACTCTATACCTCAATCCCCCTCAGACGGAATGTGTCGGCCCGGATCAATATGCGCGGACTGCGCAGGCTGATCTGGTTCGATACATAAGGCGGAGGCCATAATGTTGGTTTTCTCGTGGGACAGCTTATATGTGCACAGCATAGTCTTGCTCAGACTGTGCGGAAAGCCATCTGGTACCTTTTCCAATGCACGGATGATGTTTCTTTTGATTTATCTTAACATTCATCTTATCACTTTCTCTGATACAAACGTCCTTTGACAGCAGACAACTTAATGAAATATTGTAGGGCAAAATTGGGAAATCGCTTAAGAAGAACAATTTCTTCTTTCCCAATAATATGTTAAAATATCCAGAAAGTATTCATGAATTTCTTTCTTCTAATGTTTTGAGACAGTCACCTCTTAAATTTTATTTCCAGTACAAATGTTTATTTGCAGGTTTTCGCCAGATTACGGCCTTTTCTACCGGAAGCAGTGTGGGACTTTTTGTACCCGAAGTTCTTTCCTTTACCTAAAGTCAAACATGAGCGATAAAACAACAATGTCATCGCATATATAGTAAACGATATGTTAGTCATGTCACGCACAATTCGAAGTGTTGATGGTTTAATATCAATCCTTGACAAGCTAATTCCCCCCATACAGAAACATATTCACGCATCTGCAGCAGACGACTTTTGATAACATTGTGTCGAAAGGAAAACTGCTTATTATGGGAAATGTCTACTTTTGCCACAATGTTTTCAACTTTATTCAATAAGAATACTGCCATTTGTAGAACTTTTCCATGTGTTTGCTTAATGAGTTTGAACGATTGGAGTCAATGCAATTCTTGAGTACCAGCAGGTGGGGGTGATATTGGTTTCATATCGTTTGTATATTTCTATCTGAATGTAAATATAAGTTGTGGGACCAATATCATCTGTCCTGTCCGCCCGCCGCGATTTGACCGTAGCTGTGGAGAGCGGCGTAACCCCCTCCCCATAAAGAAACAACAACAAACGAATAAAACAGACTGGTTAACAGATTGGGTCTTTGCTGATTCCCACGTATTAAAGGTCGGTTTTTGCATTACGAGTCTCATTTGGTCATCACGCATTATCACAAATATATGTAACTGTGAAATAAATGAAAGCATTTTTTGTCCGTGTGGTTATTATTCAGTTGGTACTTTAGTCAATTAGTTAGTAGCAGATTATAAGAAACGTGTCTATTATATACAAGGACATCATGATTCCAAGGGGTTGACTCTCTCAGCGCAAATGGCAATATTGAGGTTTTTGCAATCAAAACTGATTCAGGTTAGTCTCACCTGAAATCAGCACTGTTTGCCTTTTAGTTATCACAATATTCCACAACTCGTATGAAACGTGGAGTCGTCTGATTTAGATCATGATTGTACTTAGAGATTTCTGTCTTTAAAAACTGATCGGCTTTGAACGAGTTGTGGTCTTAATGACACCCCGCTTTGACATTCTTTGAAGACATAATGGCATGCAACTAGTAGGTATACACTTTAGGTTTTGTGTTCAGGTATGTAAAACGGTGAAGACTCCGAGATTTCACTTCACAGATACATTAGACAACAATTTACTAGTCGCGGTTTTATGTATGTGCACATGTATGTGATAAAGAAAGGTGAAGGATCTAGGGTAACCGTCGTATAAACAGGCTCACATGCGTATTCACTGCACCACACACACACTTTTCGTTTGAGAACAACAAATGGAAAACCCCACACAAGACCGTGTTACTACAACATCTAATAGTCTATCTATAGTTCAGTACTATAATATTAATTATAATGCCGGTAATATTTTCGTTTGAAAAAAGTAAATAACCTCTCAATATGGTATTATATAATACCAAATAGAGCGGCTATTTATAGTAACACGGTCTTGTGTGGGTTTATGTCCCCCGAAGTCATCAAATTCCAGAAATATCAATCGATGCAATCGTAAATGTTCGGTCTAAATTCCTTATACATGTATATCAAAGAACATAACCGTAATTCCAATTCCGCAGACATCAGTGATAAATCCGTAAGTGATCGTTTGATTCTGTAGATATTGATAGTAAATGTCCAACCGATTACGGAAAATATCAGTAATGATGATAATCTCCGAGGCAGTTCCGATTGAAAGCGAACATGTTACAACGGCAGCTCTGACGTCAATGCAGGATATCCAGTATAAAACCAGGCCCCAATTCCACCAACATTACTTAGCACTAAGTAATACTTAATCTCTTAAATAAGATAGGAACACATTCGTACAAACAAAATGTTTAAATGTATGAGTTAGTCGACATACAAAGTTACATTACTTACTAACAATACTTGTTAAGAAATGAAATATTGATGCACTTTTCATAAGGGAATCAAAACTGATAAAATACGCTTTTAAGTATTGAAGTACTACGCAAGCCGAATCCAGGTAGCTCAGTCGGTAGCCAACATTCTGTCCGACGTTTGACAAAAGTCACTGTGACAAGCGGCATTAGTCTTTCAATAATGGGCTAACAGTATATGTGGAAAAGCAGCCTGTTGCTTGGAAAGTGTGTTGTGTTGGGTACTGGTATAAGAAAGCTAGGAAACACATGAGTAGGTGAACTGGTCGCCTTGATATGAGTTATTAATTGTTGAAAACGGCGTCAAGACCTAATTAATCAATCCTTTTCTCTTAATAGATTTCCTTCTCTCTACTTTAAAAAAGGTCCACGAATGTAACTTCTTCTAACTAGAGTTGTTACCGAACAACATAAACTCACAATGTCCTCATGCCGTGCATAATAGCGGGAAATCAACGTGGTTTGTACTTAACCCTTTCCCACCTATAGACGCATGTTGACGCATCTACAGCAGTCGACTTTTGAAAACATTGTGACAAAAGGATAAATTGCTCAAAACGAGCAATTTCCCATTTCGTCACAATGTTTTCAACTTTTTTCAGTTATTATACCTTCAATAATAGAGATTTTCCATATTTTTGAGTAGACATTTTTAAAGTCGTCTGCTGCAACTTTGTTGTACGTGGTAAAGGGTTAAAACATCAACGGATGTAACCTCTTCTAACTAGAGGTGTTGCCGAACCAATATAAACTCACAAAGTCCTTATTCCGTGCCGAAGCGAGAATGCAATGCGGTTTGTACTTTTAACGAAAATGCGAATCTTCTGTTTTATGGATCATTAGCACCGGGAGTTATTTCTTTTTCTAGAAAACAAAACGATAAAATTCTGTACTTGACATAATAGTAAGATGAGCTGAAACTCACACCATAGTTTAAACGTGCTGAGTTCCAGAGTAAGGATAGTATAGTCAGCGTTTTAAAACTGTTCAAAGGTTGTCTTGAAATATTAGAAACGTAATTCTGAGATACAATTAGAGTAACACTTTCACTTTCAAGTACAATAAACATCTAAATATTGATCGTTATGCTTCAATTTTAACCCAATAGACAAACCCAGTAAGTCAAATTTTGTACATTTTCATGACATTCGATTGACTGTTTTTCAACATTTACTGCCAACATAAATAAATAGGAACTATTTACTAGTTTAGTTTAAACATATTTTATTACCAAAATAACATATATAGTATTTACAAACATACATATTTGTACATAGTTTAACATTTATATAAAGGCAAAAGGGTCTGGCCACAAGTTCTCTCAACTTAGGAAAGGCCATTCCCTAAACATTTTAATTACACATTTGTAATGTCTTCTATAATACAATAATTTTATATGTTTTAGCTTTTTTTGTTTTTGAAGAGATATATTCCGTTCCAGCTTTGAAACGTTTTACACGAAAATGCTCTAAATGATTTATTGGTAAATAAATAAAAAAGAAAGGAAGTAAAACAACAGACAGATGTTTTACAAATAGAACAAGATAATAATCTGGAAGGAAATTCTGAAAAAAATATTCAAATAATGTAATCAATAATAGTGTTGAATTTAAATATTTATTAAGTTTCTATTTCTGGAATATGATTTGATAATTTACACTAATAACTATCAATTAATATACAGAATCTATAGAATATTTTAATGTTTCAGAAAAAAGGAAAAACTAGAACTATCACTGAAGATGATAAAGAGCCCCTAAACAGCACCTTGACCTACACCAAAACTGAATTAGTAAAAGGGCCATAACTCTGTAAAATATAATGCAATTATAACCCCTTTAGGATATGCACATCTCCTCTTGGTATTGAAACTTCATGTAAAATTTTATTGAATTCCACCTAGTGGTTTGTAAGAAATAGGCCGGACAAATTATGGCTTCCGACCGACCGACCGACAGACTGCCCGACACAGTGACTCCTATATACCCCCTCTTCTTCGAAGGGGGTATAATAAAAAAATAAAATGATTTATATGTCAGCTGGAATTCAAAGGACGGGTAGAGTCAGCTTTTTGATAGCTTGTTTTTGTTTTAAAATCTTTCTGTTGCTTTAATAAATTGTTGCACTGCTAAAGAAATGTTCGAATTGTCATGGTAATTAAGGTTTTGAGATCCATATAATAACAAATTAACCCCTAGCGGATGATACTTGTGAAGTTTACGAAATAATTAAAATCTGTGTTGGTTACATTTATAACATATGAAGAAAACATGTTCCACATCTTTAATATAACCACCACAACTACAAATATCACTATTTGGATGATTAGCGTATAAGTGAGATTTAAGGTCACTGCAGTTGTTGAACATTTGCGTTCACCAACAGAAACATATTTTGGAACAGTTGAGACCGGAAATAGTTGGAGGAGTCTTGACTTAAACACAGGAAGAGATTGTAAAGTTTTCAATTCGAAAAGCAGGTTATTCCATAGTGACACAGCAGATGGTATGAATGAGTTCGCAGTTTAAGACTTTCGACAAACTGAATTGGAATATCATTAAAAACCAAGTAAGGTTTAGGTGAACTTTTATTTGATACTAAAAAGAACAGTGGACCAAGAACAAGGCCTTGCGGTACACCAGCATTTATCGGCATTGACCTTGACGTACTTGTGCCTACGATCACTGATTGCTGTCTGTTTTTAAGATAATCTTTCACCCAGTTCAAAAGAGAACCACATATTCCTAGTTGATTAAGTTTAAAGAGAAGACCTTTATGACAGACTCTGTCGAATGCTTTTGAGATGTCACAAAATACCATACATACGTTTTGTTTAGAATCTATAGACGTAACTATTTGGTGATATATTTCTAATAATTGATGATTTGTGGAATGACCCTTTAGAAATTCTAATTGTTTTTCATATATCAAGCCATTTAGGTTAAGATAATCATATATATATATATATATATGTGGACACATCTTTCCATGAGTTTACCAATACATTTTAACAAAGAAATAGGTCGATTATTATTAACGCTAGACTTGTCTCCTATCCTGTATATACAAACGGTATTGTACACACGCATTTGTACATGTGCATTTAGCCAAGGATACACATACATGTATAAGCAGCTTACACCATCAGGTTTTGCAAAATACAACAGTAAATGGATTTAATATATATATTGACCAGTACCGGTTCAGACAAAACCTTAATTCGTGCCTTCCAATGTGTCACAGTACTGTTAAAAGCAAGACACACACTCTCGAATTATATGTAACATGAAGCATGTGAAAAACAGTTGAGTGAAAGGATAATTTTATTTAAATTTTTATTTTTTATTTAAATCATACAATTTTTAGTTATTTGTACGGTTCATGACAAGCACTTTGTACTCGATATAATCATATCCTTCTGTAAATCACAAATAATTAATTCGTTTGATTATACAAACGAATTAAGTGTGTTTTCAATAGGGTGGAGTCTATAATAGGATGCTGTTTGACACCGGTTGAAACGTAACGTTATTAGACCTGAGAATAAGTCATAATAACTGAAATCGGGAGCCACTCTGTATATACTGCATACAAAACACTAGTCAGTACATAAACTAGCAACAAGCAGATCGAGATCATGCTGGCTTTCCAGGCGATGTACTTTCTGTTTTCCATCTTTTGCCTGTATAATCCCATCTGTAGTCCATGCTCCTTCTAGCTTCTTATCTCAAGGATCTTTGCCAAATAAAATACCTTGTTGCGGATCAAAGTAAGATCCCCATTCAGAAATACTGTCTTATGGTTCTTTACTTTACGCTTGGTCCTATTCCTCATCATTTTCTGTCTTGCACGAACACTGGTGAATTTTTTTATAATGTCTCTGGGTTTTGTGCTTGAAGGTTCCTATCCGATGTGTGAGGTCGATTTCACCGAGGATTAAATTTGCTTCAATTGCAGACGCAATGTTCATGACGTTTGAATCTACACATTCATCCCTTTCCTCCGGTATTCCAGAGAGACCGAGACACTCCGTCTGCTATATTGTTCGGCTCTGTCCGCCTTAGACTCGAGGGCTACCACTTTACATTTGAGAATTATATTCTCCTCTTCTAGGGTGTGTATTCGGTCCTTTATTCCGCCAAGAACACCATCAACAATGCTGGATACCATGCTGGCCATTTGTTGCTCAAATGTATATTTCAATACAAGTGTCATCGGATCTATCTGATCCTTAGTTAAAGTAACATTCATGGTAGTGGTGATTGCTGTTTGCTCACTCATTGTTGATTTTTCCATAATGCTTAATTCAACCACAGGCTTGGGTTTTTTAAGCTCGAGCTAGTCTGCTGGAGATGAAAGCGCTCTCTTTTTAGAACATTGTGGTGCCTTTGGAGTTGAATTGACAGAGTTGGTGCTCATAGCCTTAACATCTTTGACCAGTATACTTGATGACGCCTTATCACCCTGTACACCCTTCACCCTGACCGTTACAGTAAAGTGTACCTTTGTTCCACGGTTAATATAAACTATTTACTACTTACTTTGTTGTCACTATTAGCAATATTTGCAGAAGTTTGGAGATAAGCACAATTAATGGATTCACTTACACTGACGACTATTGACGTTCTAGCAGCAAACGAAGTTTGAAAACATTGGCTTAAAAGAACCAAAATATTTCCTTTTTATTACTTTCAAATTCCTACATATATATGCGCTCTTTCTCCAATTTCAAAATATAACATCAAGGGTTTATTCAGATTAAAAAATCGAGAACACGGGGTTATAAATTTGAATACATGCATGATTTATGCGATATTTTGAAAAAATGATACGTAATTTTAGAAATTGCCTCGTGTGGGAAAACTCTAAGATAAGGTGACCCCGAAAAGATATCTCCGTGTGATCATTTCTTGTGACTGTTAAAACACTAAGCATTGACAATATGGTGTTTCCGAAGTACCACGTGTTTTATTTCTCATGGATGTTTTTCGTGTTTATTTGTAGTTACTATATTGCTCAGGAAATTTTTGTACACGTAACGGTACTGGTTATAGGATATTTTGGATATAAATATCTGCTGAAACAAACGCGGAGTCACGTCGATATCAATGGACAAGGAATCGTCATCACCGGCTGTGACACGGGTAAAACGTATCTCTGTTGCTTTAGCTCTGTTCTATTTATAAAAGATCTGTAGAAGACGTGTTTGAAAATATCTAAGCAAAACATAGAAAATCTTTATGAATTTACGAAAGGTGATTTTGTACATAAACATGTATGCTGAATTACAAACCCTTCTCTCTGTTATCAGAAAACAATATGAGACGCATTTGGAGATTTAGATTATAACGTTACAATACACCAAATAAATTCTTTCTTTAATTGTTTCCATGTAAATCGACGAGTTTCAGTCCTCAATTGTCACACTTTCTAAACGTTTCTCATGTAGAACACCATATATCAATGAAAAGAGTTAGATCTAAGCTTTAAAACAATCCAATGCATTATGCTAGAAAAAGCTCACCATGCGAAAATGGTTACCCGTCATTTTGTACCAAATCGGGCCCGGACAAAACCGGTGTTGAGCATTCTCTACTTTCACTTTCAAACAAGGTAAAAATACTAAAAGTGATCAAATCAATTATTTCTAGTGCATCCTATACACATTTACATTCGTCAATTTTCGTAAGGTTTCGAGAACACCCATAATTGACGGGTCATACAATAACTCCTCGGGGATTGTCGGGAACAATGAACCGGTAAACTAGACTTGAGCTTTATATATATATATATTTATTTATTATGCATGAAAAGATGTACCATTCATCAGCATACATGTATGAATGCGTTTGACAATTTAACAAATTCCGGCCGAATAAAATAATAAACCAGAGAGAATGGCCCCCATAACCCTCACACTGCTGCATGCTGAAAAGGGAGGGTTTTGAAAACAATATTAATTTAGAGGGAACGCTCGTGACGAGCTGTCGAATCCGAGCTTGCATCGCCTTCCAACCCAATAGTGAACATGAACAACCCTATCCGATACTGTATTTGGAATATCCCCACATGAATAGCACGAGGGTCAATTTTTAAGGATCAGCAGTGTAAAGGTTATTAACTGATCATTCTCTCCCTTCGATATACACTATACAGCATGTGTATGCGTGTATATACAATACAGTTATAATATGTAAGGTTATTACATACACATATAAGTACGAATTACAAAGTCTGTTGGTTATTATAGTAATCAACAAGAGAGAACGAGATGGGTATTAATGAAGTATAAATGTACTCTAAAAATCCTAGCAGAGATGAAACTATATATATATATATATATATAGTATTATTTTTACTTATATTACCTATCGTAATATATATGTTCTCTTTTTAATGAAGCTGTTGTAAATGAATTTTGCAAGATTATTGACGATTTCTTATGTTTTCTGACATAAATAATTCTGTAAATTTATGCATATTCGGTCTTTTCAAGTAATATTTACTTAAGAGTTGTGATCTTATTTCATGGTAAACAGGACATTCCAAAAATGAAATGAAACTTATCTTTTAAGACATTACAATGCTGACATTTTCTCTCAGATATAATTATTGTGTTATGTTTGTGCCAGCTACCCATTTCTATTTTAAGTCTATGACTAGATACTCTTACTCTTGTAAGAGCAATTCTGTATTTTGTATTCACCACTGTGTTTAGATATTGCTTGAAGTTGAAACTAGCCATTGATCTATATGATATCGCTCTGGGTGAGTTTTGTAATTGGTTGTTCCAACATTGAATATAATTATCTTTTACTCTTTGTGTAAATATATGAATAAATTGTTTCATATGTCCAACTCCTTGAAAGAGCCATACATCATTATAGCCGTGTGATTCTAAGATATATTTGATTTGAGAAGCCCAGTTTTGTTTATTTGGGCATCTATTAAATCATTTAACATCATGCTATAAGTTTGCTTAATATATTTTCTTTCACTTGACCATATAACTTTGAACCAATATTTCAGCATTTGTATTAACCTTTCAACTTTTAAAGGACACCTACCAGCTTAACCATAGACAAAATCATTTTGTGTTTGTTTGTTTACCCTAGTAGTTGTTTCAGAAATCGTAAGTGAACAGATTCTAGCTTATTTATATTTAAGTAGCCCCATATTTCTGCCCCGTATTTAAGTATAGGTAATGTTAATTTATCAAATAAGTCTAACTTATGTCTTATAGATAAAAATGTGTTTTTGTGGTTAAAATAAAGAAGTTCTGTTAATAAATATATTGTTTTGACACACGATCCGAATACGCGAAATGCACATATACATGTACATGCATTTTACAAACAACAGTTTAATATGAACATGTAGTATATACAAAATGGTATAAATTCATCTTAAGTAATATATTATTTAACATCAATATATACTAAATCATGTATCATTAAGAAATAATTCATAAATTACATTAAATAGATCGAACAAACTATTTTTTTTCTTCAAATAAATACAACAATGGCTTATCACGTAAATCGTTAGTTCTAGGGCTAAGTCTTATATTTTTTAATTCACTACAAGTACTTAGTACGTTTTATCCTTACAACGTGGCGAAAAATGATTACAGTTTTCCAAATGCATAATTTAAACTATTCATGATACCGAAATCAAAAGAATGCTAAGATTCTCGTTAAGAAACGTGTTTTAACGTGCATATCTGCTGTTTAGTTCGAATTCTTTGTTCAACTAAAGACTCCCGTCTGTTGTATGCCTGCCCATCCGCTTACCTGACTTCGATCTCAGTCATTAATTATGTGCTTGTCTTCTTTGTAATTAAGTTACGAAGGGAATGTTGAAAGTCCGTGAATTGACAACAAAACTGCACTTTAATCTTAATCCTTGCTGATATTATTGTTCGCTTTTATTTAGGAATCCACCGTGGTCGAGTGATTAGCGTTTGTAAATAAAACGGACATTTCACATGTATATATTACACTTTTTTGACATAGCCTATACCTTACCAAACAACTGGCTCTAAGGCAGTCCCGCCGTTAACCCGCGTCCAAGGCGAAGTGCTTGCCTTATTTCAAGGCAGCACTCTTTGCATGTCCGAGGTAATGTAAGCCTTGCCAAAATTGGCTCTAAATCAGTCCCGCCGTTAACCCGCGTCCACGGCGAGGTGCTGACTTGTTTCGAAGGAGTACTCCGTGCATGTCCGGGGGGAAATGTAAGTTCTGGCCGAATTGGTTATAACGCAGTCCCGCCGTTTAACCCGCGTCAACGGCAAAATGCTCGCCTTGTTTTAGGGGAGTACTCCGTGCATGTCAATGAAAACGTTTTGTTTGGAGTTTAACGCCGCTTTCAACAGCTTTGGTCATATCACGGCGGTCAGTGCACCTACCCATGTTTTACTGGCTTTCCCACACCAGTACTTACACAACATTCTTTCGAAGCCACTGACTACTTTCTCAAATAGATCAGAGGTGAGAGGCAATGGCTTTCATCGCCCGAAAGAATGTCACCGCAACCGGGTATCGAACCCGTGACCTCCAGATCACGAGTCAATGAAAACGTAAGTCTCGGCCGAAGTTGCTATAAGGCAGTCCCGCCGTTAAGCCCGCGTCCACGGCGAAGTGCTGGCCTTGTTTCGGGGAGCACTTCGAGCAAGTCCGGGGGGGGGGGGGCGGGGGGCGGGGGGGGGGGGGAATTTGCGCCTCGGCAGAATGTGGGATATATATATTTAAGTTTTACCTTTATATAAATTTGCTAAACCTGCATACAATGAAAGTGTACGTTTATAAAATAAATTTTTACCTTTATATAATTATGTTTTATCTGCATATAATGAACTTATACCTTTATTCAATTTAGTTATACCTGTATATAATTATATTTTACCTCCATATAATGATATTTTATCTACATATAATGAAGTTTTACTTTTATGTGATTATTTTCACATTATATATAGTAACATTTTGTTTTGGCATAATGATTGACCTTTGTATAATGAACCATTTTAATATAATGAAATTTTACTTTTATATATTGTGTGTTTACCTTTATATAATGATGTTTTAGCTTTTTAGCTTTGTATAATGAAGTTTTAACTTCAATAACGAACTTTTACATTAATGTAATGACGTTTAAGCTTTACATAATTTTTGTCACAATTTTTAAACTCTATTAAATAATTAAAAGATCTTTGCTGGAGGTTTACCATATTGTAAGTCAGATGTTTTCGACGTCATTTGTCGTAGATTTCTTGTATGTTGGAATAAAGTAAATATTTAAAGGCTGCTGTCTGTCACAGCTGCAGCGCTCCAGATCCGCGGTATGTACTTGTCCTAAAATCAAGAGGTTTTAAGTTTGAATCTAGGATCTACTTGAGCTAAATCCATTCCATATGGCGATTGGAAATCCATTTGCTGATCAGTATCTGCAATGGTTACCCCCTTCCCAGATGTAACAAAATTGCTGCAGACGACTTTGAATCCAATTTGGCATTAAAATGGGAAACCTATGTAAATAAAAATAGATTTACTACATAGAGTTGAAAACATTGTGGCATATGCGCCACAATGCTTCCAAAAGTCGTTTACTACGTATGCGTCAGAAAGCGTCTGCAGGTGGGAAAAGGTAAAGGCAAAACACATAACATTGCATCACACCATCTGACCAAAGCCTATATAAGCTTAATGCTTTCTGCGAAATCCTTTTTAAAGTCAATATGAGATGAATTATTATGTATATATGCAAATACGACTGAATAAAATATTGTTTAAACCAAGGTTAGATACATATACTTTTTAGCAAGGGTCTCGTTAGAGCCAATTGCTATAGTAGGCGAAATCCGTAGACACTCATCATTTTGAGACTGGAATCTAGACTAGTGGTTTACAATATCGGCATTGAATAACTTCACATCTGTCTTTCTATATCAGCTTTCCTTTTCTGCACACCATCTCGGGTTCAGAGAGATGTCTTGGTAGTTGCATATCGTACATGTTCATACATTTGAATATGAACATGTATTATATACAGATTGGTATATAAATTCATCTTAACTAATATATTATGTAACATCAATATATACAAAATCATGTATCATGAAGAAATCATTTATAAATTACATTAAATAAAGCGAACAACTATAATTTATCCAAATAAATAAAACAATGGCTAATCACGTAAATCGTTAGTTCTAGGGCTAAGTCTTATATTTTTTAATTCACTACAAGTACTACGTTTTATCGCAGTAATTTAAACTACTCATGTTACCGAAATCAAAAGGATGCTGAGATTCTCGTTAAGAAACGTGTTTAAACGTGCATATCTGCTGTTTAGTTCGAATTCTTTGTTCTACATGAGACGAAAAGTGAACGTTCTGGTCAGACTGTGTGGATACACGCCTTCACTCTACGCAGAGACATAAATACCCCAAATGGCTATACGCGACTCATAACTGAATATATTTGATTTAATATGAAGTGTTTTATGTTCATAGTAAATACAGATTAAAAAGGTATTTTATGAAACAAAGTCTTACTCATGAAAATGGCGTCGAAAAAAGCCAGTTTACTGTTCGAACTTGTTTCACGTTATCTGTGTATGGTTACACACGCTAGATAAAGGTTGGGTTTTCCTAAGCAATTGCAACGAAACTCATGAAAATCACATCACACTTGCATAATATAAAATTTAATTAAAATTAAAATTAAAGGATTTGGTCACAGTGCCGCATTGGTGATGGATAAACATGGGTTTACAGTATTTGCCGGTTGCCTTTCCAAAGACAGCCAGGGTGCAAGGTCGCTGAAGAAAAGAGGAAGCAAGCGCCTGCACGTTGTTCAAATGGATGTCACGAGTGACGACCAAGTGATGAATGTACAACGCTACGTTACGGATCATCTACCTAAATCAGGTAAATGTCACAGTTGGAACTCTTCGGCTAAACCGTAAAACAAAAATCAGACGTTTGACGTCTTTCATGATACTACTTTCCGCATCCATGAAACATTAATTCGGAGTGATCTCGGACCAGAATAACGTGACCAAAACGTCTATTTGCGCCATTAGCCGATTGTAAGATTGTGTATACATCCTGGATTTCAGCGACGGATAAGTTACTTTCTGGTAGTCTGGTACATGTAACCAGCGAACTATTTACTGGTAGTGGTAGTAATATCCAGACTAGCTACATGTAAACATCTTTCATTTTGATCCAGCCAATGAACACTATTTATTGACAGAAACAAGAACATAACATACAATGTACTTAAAATCAGATTTGATAAAAATGAGCTTTTCATCATTTACCTGAATTTGTATTTCTAAAGTTTCAATAACTGTATAAGTCGGTCAACCTATGTTCACTGTTGCATTACCGTTATAATGATGTCATGTTATAGTGTTAAACCAATATTTTAAAAGACCTATATGATTTACTTGAGAGATCCATACTGAGAAATGGAAATCTTGCTTCATCTCCGTTTTAGTATCGTATACAAATACTCGAAACAGCCTGTACTTCTAGTTTTGCGTATTTACCTTTACATAAGATACACGTAGAACTGTGAACAAAGCAAGACGGTAACGACGTATGTACAGACTAGTATGAGTTTTCACTATTCTGGTATGCCGTGGTAACCCTTTTTATCTGACGCATCCCTTCTATCTTAAACAGGTCTTTGGGCTGTCATTAACAATGCTGCCATTAACAGACTGTGTGACTTTGAGCTGCTTTCCCTCGATATTATGAAGCGTGTTGCGGAGGTCAACTATTGGGGAATGCTGAGAACAACAAAGGCGTTCTTAGTCTTAATCAGGAAATCCAAAGGTATCACAATACGAACAATTGTTTTTAACATTTACCCAGTGTTGTATAAATGTTTGTAAAAGTGTATACGTAAGTCACTTTAATTAAACTTACTCATGCGTATTTTGTTGAATTTGCAGCAGACGTGTTTTGAAAACATTGTGGCAAATGGAGGAATTGCTTTTGGTAAGCATTTTACCCTTTTGGCACCATGTCTTCAGCGGCATTCAATAATAATACTGTTATTTATAGACAGTTTCCATATTGTTTAGTAAAGGCATACGGAAACAGATATATTGCTTGTTTTCACTAAGTTCTTTTCCCCCCACAATAGTTTAAAAGCCGCTGTGTAACATTAAATTTGACCATGTTGAAAGTGACCCAGGGGTCTTTTTCCAGCGGTAAACGTTTCATCCATTAACATGACGCTGACCCATCTTTAATGACCATACAACGTGTGAAAAAAAATACCCACGTTCCCTTCTGATCAACTGTAATCGGGCCGTATTTCAATGTTCCAAATTGACACAAGTTGTCTAATACGAATTACTTAGTATCCTGTGGATTAATTTTATTTCACAGTTAGTGTTCACACGGTGAGCTGTTATATTAAAATCTGTATTCGCCTCGCTACGTCATCTGAGCACAAATATATTTCAGGACGAGTAATCAACGTGACCAGCGTCCGAGGTAGATCTTCCTTCCCAACCGACAGCTGTTACGGTCCCACAAAGTGGGCAGGGGAAGGCTTCTCCGACATCCTCAGACGGGAGATGTACAGATTTGGGGTCAATGTCATTGTTGTAGAACCAGCCAATTTTGGCGGCATCACCGGCATGTTGAACGAAGAAAACGTACGCATATTATGGTTGTACGCTCACTTTAGAATTACGTGCGCCGCTTTTCAGCTGCATTGTTCAATTATTATTTGTTTTGTGATACGTGCGTCCGCCTCGAGACAGAGACAAGGTCAGGTCTAACTAAAGACTAAACACATGGTAGTAATGCCGGTTTACCTCCTTTGCGCTCACGATGGTTGGTATATGTTTACAACCGACTCAGCGTGGACAAGATCAACTTGCCGGTCGTGTTTGTATTTTACCAAGGAAACACACCTTGATTTGACTGAAATAGCCTACCGGTGAAAGCGATTTAAACACTGTTTCGATTGTGTACATGGTTGTTAGACTGTTGGTGAATATATAGCGAATGCTTTATCAGTTACAAAAAACATTTGTGTAGGTTATATATTTATCAAATGCCTATCTAATTTATTTATTTGTCCGGCTTTGCAAAGTAAATACAGTACACAGGCTTCATCCCGTTGAATTTCTGCGACGCGTATTGTCAACCCCCTTTTTGATACTTATTATTCATGACAGACCATGCATGATCATGAAAACCGTTTGTCATATACGCAAACAAAATATATATTTTCATGAAATAATGTTTTATGATTTCCAAATTGATAATAACAAATACTAATGATACTACTACATGTTGACAGCTTGCGAAGATAGATAAAGATATGGGCGAAGTGTGGGAAGCTGTACCACAAGAGGTCAAGACCGTTTACGGTATGAACTACATGGACAATCTACTGAAAGGCCTCCGAAGTTGTGGATCCTCCACGCACCCGTCTGTAGACCCAGTTATCAACGCTTTGGTAGACGCGGTGGTCAACCGTAACCCACAGTATAGATACCTGGTGAAAGGCGGGAACAAGTTACTCGACTTCTATCACGTAAGTAGTTCATCCAAGCCATCTTCATTCATATATGAGCCGTCCCACAAGAAAACCAACATTGTGGACTCTGCGTAGAGTATCGACCCGGATCAACCTAAGGAAACCGCGTAGGCTAACCCCCAGAGACATTTTTTGACATCTGTGTATTATCTATTTCAGGAATCATTACTCTTTATATCTATCGCGGTCTGCGCAGGCTGATCTGGGTTGATACATTACGCAGAGTCCATAATGTTGGTTTTCTCGTGGAACGGCTCATATGTGTATGGTCATCTAATTAAATTGCGAAAATAGTAGATTGACACATATAAGCTATGCTGGACAAAACACATTGGTAGTTTTTATCGTATTATATAAGAGCATCGCCCAGACCCACTGGTCAGTACTCTGATCTTATACAAAATTAAAACAAACTGTTAGATCTCCATTGTTCAGCAATGGAGTAAATACTGGTCACACATTTTCTCTTGTTGTAACGGGAATGGTACGGCAGCTCTAAAGGGACACACACGTTTTTGGACGGTACCCCTAAGGGTACTGTCTATAGCCATGTGCATTTTGAGAAATCGTACAACAATTGGCTCCCTGATTATAAACAGTATGACTGAGTAAAGCTGGGTACCAAAAACCGAGTGGGCTTTTTTTATACCCACAACAAAAAAGTAGTGCCAATTATCAGGCAATATAACTGCTTTTCGAAAACATTGGTGAATCAAGATATCTGAATTTTGAAAAAGGACTGTAAAAAGGCAGCATTAGTGGTTGAAGTATTACGTTTACAATTTTGCGTTGAATCTTGAATTAATATATTCATAAACAATGTATGAATATATACCAATTTTTTACGTTTCAATCAGAAAGAATTTAATTTTTAGAAACGAAATAATATTGACACTATTACAATTCATACTTTATTATGTTTCTTAAAATTTCGTTTAATATAAAATCGTAACACGGCAATTTTGATGATATCACGTGATATTTTGATTTTCTTGTAGATCAGAAGTGATTTTGGGATGTTTGGTAGAATTAAGAATAATGCCAAACGCTTCCATGAAAAACTATCTGTAGTATTAACAATAATGCCAAACGCTTCGATGAAAAACTATCTCCCAACTAATTATCTAGCCACTCGATTCATTTGACTGAAAGAGATGGTAAGGAACGACAACTCTGCGAAGGAGAACTTGCAACTTCCGTTCAAAATGAAAGTAGAAATCTGACAAGCTGCCCTGACGATAGATTGTTATTATGGAGAAAAGACACATGAAGTTTTATATTGAGGAAGACTGACAGGAAAGAAAGGAGTGGAAGCCTAAAATGTTCATTTAGTCATCAATCCGTAAAACGTTCGAGGTAGGCTGTCAATTAAACTGTAATTTGGAGTGGATTTTTTTTTTCGCCCTGTGCTGTATCGTAACCGAATATGAAAATAAGCTCACATGTATTTCGTGTACACGTATGTCTGAAAATAGCCCAATTCCTGTAGACATTCGCTTGTTCGTGTTATCATCTGACATCTGTTAATTATTTAAAAGGGTGGCATATGAAGGAAAATAAAAAATAATAAATGAAGGACTTCGGAGACATATATTGTACAAGTATATCATTGTTACTGTATGTATACACTATTTAGGCTCATTTGAGGACTTAGGAGACAAAAGTGGTTAAGTGATGTGAAAACTGCTTTCAAACTTAAGTGTGTACAATTATTTGTATTGATGATATTATGTATACAAGTTTGTTATTGAAAAGAATGAAGAAATACAATGTATATTGATAAATGAATTTTCCAGATTTTGTCTTTACTTAGATGGAGCATATGCATGATGATTTGCCAAAAATGTTATTCAATTAACACACAAAAACATATGTATATTTGTGTACGTTATGTTATATATTGTCTAGTGAATCCATGTCTAACTGACACTTTGCCTTGACGTCATTTATAAAGTTATATTGACATAAAAGTAGTGATGCTACGCCGTTTCTAGGTCTAAATTACATGTAAATGGTCAGTTAAGACTGGTGAGACTGCATAATATGATACATAGGCTCCTCTGAGTCTTCACTGGATACATATGCATTATAACCCCAAATAACTTAATGCAGATCAATAATTGCAAAGTATCTATTATAAACAGACTATTTTATCATTCAAATCATAGCATACATATATATTGATAAAGAATGATTTTGTGCAGACATGTATACACATCTTGATTTTATTTTTATTGTGCAATCAGTAACTGTATGTATTTTTGTTTCGTTTCAGATCATGGAAATGTTGACGGAAGACATTCAAGTAAATCATTTTGAGCTATAACACAGCCTTCCAGGAAGACACTTGTACATGATAACTAACATTAAGTAGATCATTTTGAACTACATATTGCGTCACACAGGGTGAACATGGCAAGTCCTGGACGCAACAAAACGGGTAGAAAACAAAAACAAAACGACGTTAATGACATTCTTCAAAGCTGGTAACAGCAGCGAGTCGTTGTGAAAAGTATTCTGAATGAAAGTGTTTATTCTGTAAAGGTAACTCGGAAAACAATAACGGAATGGAAGGACAAGTATCTAGGAGATATAAACGACACAAGTACGAATCAAGGATGCCCAATGTGATCTGTTTTTGTTTACTATAATACAGGAAGATAACTGTGTAATTAACTAATTACTATGAACAAGACATTCAAGTAAATCATTTTGAGCTATAACACAGCCTTCCAGGAAGACACTTGTACATGATAACTAACATTAAGTAGATCATTTTGAACTACATATTGTGTCACACAGGGTGAACCTGTTGATCATTTTGATCAGGCAGATCATTTGTTTTGTTAAATGACCCAAGTTGTAAAAGGTTTGTTAAATGACCCAAGATGTAAAATTTAAAAGTAAAACTAAGTTTACTAGCATTTGTCAACAGTAAGAGGCATGAGTAAAAAGCATTGTGACAAAAGAAGAAATTGCTCGTATGGAGCAATTTCTTCCTCTGCCTCCATATTTTCAAAAAGCCGTCTGCTGCAGAGGTGTCAGAAAGTGTCTATTTGAGGGAAAGGGTGATTGAAATATTATAATTAGCTCCTCTGGCTGAAAGCTAGTCGAGCTTATGTCATGGCGAATTGTCTGTCGTGCATGCGTTAACTTTTTGCTTCAAAAGACTTCTCCTACTTAACCACTTGGCCAATTAAGATGAAACTTCCTAGGAAGCATCCTCTTAATGTCCTCTTCTAAATTCATTCAAATTTTTTGGATCTATGCAAAATTCTGGTTTCCATGGCAATCAAATTAAAAAAGTAGGGAAAATTTAAAAAAGCTTCTCCTCCGAAAGTGTGAGGCCGATTTCCAAATAATTTTGTAGAAATGTTCCTTGGGTGACCCTCTATCAGATTCCTTCAAGCCAAGTTGATTGGTTGAAAAACATGGTCGCCAGGGGGGGCGGGGCTATTTGCATTATATGGCTATAGTGAAAACTTGAAATATCTTTACCTCAAAAAGTGTTTGGCAAATTTTCAAATTATTTTGGAGAAATGTTCCTTGGGTGACCCTCTATCAGATTTCTTCAAGCCATGTTGATTGGTCGAAAACTATGGCTGCCAGGGGGCGGGGCTATTTTGCCTTATATGGCTAAAGTGAAAACTTAAAAAATCTTCTCCTCCGAAAGTTTCAGACAAATTTTCAAATAATTTTGTAGAAATGTTCCTAGGGAGACCCTCTATCAGATCCTTCAAGCCATGTTGATTAGTCGAAAAACATGGCAGTCAGAGGGTGGCGCTATTTTGCCGTATATGGCTATAGTGAAAACTTCAAAAATCTTTTCCTCCGAAAGTTTCTGGCTGATTTTCAAATAATTTTGTAGAAATGTTCCAAGGATGGTCCTCTATCAGATTCCTTCAACAATGTTGATTGGTCAAAAACATGGCCATCAGGGGGCGGGGCTGTTTAAAGATTTAATTTTTGCCTAATGGCCGTGGAGCGATACTGGCCCTCTTGGGCCTTTTGTTTTTTAAATCTGATCAAAGCTTTCTCTGTCTAGATTCCAGAGAGTACTGGTACATGTTCATAAGAAGAATTAATTTCACAATCAAATTATTGATCACAAAAGGAAAAAGCACATTATGAGATTTAACTTCTGACATAAAGTTTAAAGATTTTCTATTGCATAATTATTGTCTACAACCTATATACATTCAAAGGTCAGTTTACTATTTTTTTCTATGTATATTCAAGTTGATATGTACTCATCATGCAACAGAATTTATATGTACAAAATATGTCCCCAATTTTTCAATTGTTGAACATAGTAATGGGAAGAAAAGTATGATTTTTTTAACACAACTGTACATTTTGACCTGTTGATTTTTTTGCAAACTTCAAGGATTGGAAGAAATATTTAAACGGAAACAATATCACAGGCTCTTTTTAAAAACTTTACCAAAATTTAACCAATCTACAGCAGACAACTTTGAAAATATCTTTGCAAGCTCACTTTGGTACAGCATGTTTCCTATTTTATTACTCAGTTTACCGTAGCTCAGTCAGTAGAGACACAGGCTGTTAATCCAGGGGTTGTGAGTTCGAACACCAGCTTGGCCTACATTCCTTCCAACATTTGACATGACTACCACCAATGGACTTTCTGACTATGTGGAAAAGCAGCCAGTTGCTTGGAAAGTATGTTGTGTGAAGTACTGGTATGAGAAAGCCAAGAAACATATGAGTAGTTGAACTGGCTGCCGTGATATGACTGAAAGATTGATGAAAATGGTGTTAAACCCCAATTAATCAATCAAACTATTTTGTTCATCTAATACTCTTCTTCTCATTGTATACTAAATAGGCTGAGTGTAGCCTATGTTTTGGGGTAAAAAGTATCAATTTTGATGTATTTTGGTTGTATTAGAGAATTGGACATTGTTGGTTAAGTTACAGGTCAATTTGACAGAAAATCCACAGGTGAAATTTGTCTATCCTTGTAAGCCTGTGTAGCATGCTTAGGCTGATCCGGATCGATACTTTACGCAGAGTCCACAATGTTGGTTTGCTCGCAGGACTGCTCAAATTATAGGAAAATCTAGTTAACACTCTGGAAGCCGCATGTTTTACTTGAGCATGTTGAAACTTTCTCAGAATATTTGCTTGTATGATATCTAGCCTAAGTTCGAATATGTGTCAGATCCAGTAAAGAACTAGGTCACTTAGCCAAACACTATAGACACTGCATTTTTGTATTGAGCATTTTGAAACTTTGTCAGAAAGTTTGTCTTGATGATAGGCCAATTTCAAATATTGGTTATTTGGGATAAAAAATTAGGGCACTAAGCCAAGTTGGAGGAAAATCTTGTTTACTTTTTCCCTCATATTCTAGAGGCGTTCTGCAGCAGATGGCTTTTTGAAAACATAGAGACAAAAGAAGAAATTGCTCAAAACGAGCAATTTCTCCTTTTGCCACAATGTTTTCCACTTTTAGTCATAGGTTATCCATTCAATTATAGAGGTTTTGTATCATTTGACAAAATATGTTCAAAGTCGTCTGCTGCAGAATTGTCGTATGAGGGAAAGGGTTAAGACTCTGGAAGCGGCACTTTTAGCTTGAGCATGCTGAAACTTTGTCAGAATGATTGTTTTTATTATATTTATTTTGAATATGGGTAATGTTTGTTAAAAAATTAGGTCACTATGCCAAGTTGTAGGACAATCTTGATTTAACACTTAAGAGACCACAATTTTGACTTTAGCGGCTTGAAACTTTGTCAGACAGTTTTTCTTGATGATATACAGGCAAATTTAGACATTGGTCATTTTGAGTAAAAAATTAGGTCCCTTGATCAAATTTAAGAAAAATCTTGTTAATGATCTGGAAGCCATGTTTTTAACTCTAGCATGATGAAACTTTACCAGAATGTTTATCTTGATGATATTTAGGCTAACTTCGAATATGGTCTGGCTAAAAACTAGGTCACTAGGCCAATATTGAGAACTATTTTGTAAACACTCTAGTCACCACATTTCTCTCAAATGTTCCTTGCGTGACTCTTTACTAAGAGTGTTAATATTAAGTTGATTCTTTAGATACTATAGATAATAAATAGCTTTGCTACAGGTACTATTTTTCCCTTTCTACACTACAGACACATGTTGTCTAATCTTCAACAGATGGATGGTATGAGAAATTTTGACAGGTTTCTCAATGTTTTATTCACTTTTAGTTTCATCAATACAGATTTACCAGTATCTTTAGTTAAACATTTTCAAATCATCTGCTGTAGAGTTTATCCATGTGATAAATTACCTATCACAAATGTGTTTGTTTATCTAACTGTATCTACTGTCTACAGTTCAAGAGTTTAATTATAGATCTCTGGAAATAAGGTTAACCCTGTCTTAAATAAATGTTTGAACTGTATGCATTTCTGCTTTTTTGTTTACATTTTTTTAAATTTATTTAATATGTGACTTGTGTTGTAACTTTCCAAAAAATGGAACAGTTGACCATCTTTTCCCCCCTCATACAATGGGTACCGTCCCACAGCACTTTCAGTGCTTTGATTATAAATTACTTTCGACGTTTGAAGAGTGGTTGGCTTTTCACACAAAGTTAAGCAACGTACATCACGGTTAGTGCCTGGATGATTGACCTGCGTTGATTTAACTCCAAGGAGGACCCGGTGTTTAACATTTTCTCTCATACAAACGCTTTCTGACGTCTCTGCATCAGCCGACGTTTGAAAACATTGTTACAAAAGGAGAAATTGCTCCTGATCAGAAATTCCCTTTTTTTTTTGCCCCACTGTTTTCAACTCTATTCAATTAACATAAATTTTCATATTATCTACAGTATGTTATTTAAGTCGTCTGTAGCAGATTTGATGTATGTGGGAAAGAGGGATTAACTACCATAGTAACATGTCTGTTTGTAATTTAGGTGGCAGCTATTGTGAATGCTTACCTACCTGAAAGCCTAATGGATGTGTTTGTTCGAGTAATGGATCCCCCACCAGCTGTAGACATGGGTTCAGATTAATGTTTGTTTGTGTATAGGCGTCATCTTAGATAATTACTTCATCACTGCCAATGCATTTCAGTAGAATTATGTCTTGGTATACTCCTTTCCCACACACAGACGCTTTCTGACGCCTCTGAAACAGACGACTTTTGAAACACATTGTGGCAAAAGGAGAAATTGTTCATGATGACCAACTTCTCCTTTTGCCACAATCTTTTCAACTCTCGTCAATTATTTATACGTTCATTTACAGGGAATTTCCATATTTTTGTTTAAATGTTTTCAAAGTCGTCTGTTGTGGATTAGTTGTATGTGGGAAAAGGGATACTCACATTAATCTCTAGTACAGTTATAAGGTCAACACATCGTGTGAAAAATAAGATCAATAAAATATTAAGTTACTAGAAAAAATGATCTTCTGGATTTTTTGACAAAGGGAAACCAAGGTCTGATTGCACAAATGCAGTCTTATTGGGTGGTGGGGGGGTGGGGGTGGTGTGGGGGGGGGGGGGGGGGGGGGGGGGGGGGTGGGCGGGGGGTGGGGGGGGGGGGGTGTTACCATATTGTTATACCACCCTGAAATCCGGCTTTGATCTAAATAAGACATCGAGTGTAATAGTGGCTAATAACCCTTTGACTGATGCTACCGATTTTGTAAAGCCCGTGCAAATTAAACATTGAAAAACCTCTGAATGTCGATATTTGTGTGACGTGACCTAATACACGTCATTGAATATTTCTCACATACAACAAATCCGCAACACATGATCTTGAAATATAAGATACAAACACAAATGTTTTATTCAGTAATGTAGGCATCTGGCCCACATGTACATCATAAACGTACGAATGCCATCGTAATTTAATATCTAAGTAAACGGTTACCATAGTGTTATACCACCCTGAAATCCGGCTTTGATCTAAATAAGACATCGAGTGTAATAGTGGCTAATAACCCTTTGACTGGTGCTACCGATTTTGTAAAGCCCGTGCAAATTAAACATTGAAAAACCTCTGAATGTCGATATTTGTGTGACGTGACCTAATACACGTCATTGAATATTTCTCACATACAACAAATCCGCAACACATGATCTTGAAATATAAGATACAAACACAAATGTTTTATTCAGTAATGTAGGCATCTGGCCCACATGTACATCATAAACGTACGAATGCCATCGTAATTTAATATCTAAGTAAACGTATGAGAACTCTCTTTAAAAGAAAGAATGTAATTATTGAATAGAATTCAAAACATGTTTGCAAAACTTTTCCACAATATTTTCAAAGGTCGTATCTGGAGGTTGGAATGAGTAATGTAACAACAACCCTTTTTTCTCACGACTTACACACGAACTGTTCTTCCATTCAGCAGCCACACCTTGAAACCGAATTGCACCATGTATACAATTTCCGTACAAAATATTGTAAAACGATCGCTTATAAATGAATATATGAGCCGTTGCCGCGAGAAAAACCAACATTGTGGACTCTGCGTAAAGTATCGACCCGGATCAGCCTTAGACACCTTTCGTCTCTTGTGTCTTTTCTGTTTCAGGAATTATTACTCTATACCTCTATTTCACCGAGACGGAATGTGTCGGCCCGAATCAGTCTGCGCGGGCTGATCTGGTTCGATATATTACGCTGAGGCCATAATGTTGGTTTTCTCGCGCGACGGTTCAATTATAGTGTTACAAGTTAGCTTTAAAACACGCAGACGAATTTAGACGCGTCTGTAGCTCACAATGAGCAATTTTTTCACATTGCTATACTGTTTTCAACTCTACCTAATAAACATGCTTTCGTTTATAAATGTTTCCATATTTTTGCCAAGATGTTTTCAGAGTCATCTGCTGTGAATTTGTTGTTTGTGGGAAAGGTTAAATCATGAAGGAACAAGTATCGCATGTTAGAACCATAACCAAACCCATTGAACGTCATAACTGCCGTAACATGAACAGTAACCATACATGTAGCTTTTCAATCCTTTTGTTTCGTGCTTCTGTAATTACATGCTGTACACACGTCATTAAACGACGTGTAGATATTATAATTCAATTCAATTCAATTTTATTCGGCAAAATCAGCATTTACACGCCTTTGGCCAATATAGATTTTTAACAGTGAACAAATATGGCAAAAGAAACAAGCAAACATACAAAACATACAAACAATATTTACGTTTAAACAGTTTGATCAGACTGAAAATTCATTTCATGATCATATATATTACAACCTGGAATAATGTTAACTAGCCCAGTATATCATGTTATAATAGCATTCTGTATTTTTTCATTACGAAGATTATAAATGCATCTCGTAAATATATAGGCTTTTTTAAGTATCATTTTGTTCTGATTAGAAGACAGGATATTGATAGCATAATATGACGAGCACATACAATTATATGATGCGTCATTAAACGATGTGTACACACGGCATTAATATGATGTTCAAATATAAACTTTCGTTTATTCAGTCAATCAAAAAGTACATGGACAAAACAGGTTATAACCAAATGACATAGAGGCAATCCGAGTGATAGGTTTGAACATATATGTATGCTCACATGTGCACAAATATTTTATTAGATATTGTATAGACATCGTATTGTCAATCTAAAGATAGCTGTGCTTACTTATATCACATGTGATACATACACGGAAAGTCAATACAATGCATTATAGTAACACTCAATGAAGATTATTCCTATATATACATGTAACAAGAAGAATTTTGATGCGATGCCGCGCATGATTGTGAAGCATGACTGAAAGGACGCAGATGCAGTTCAGTACATTAAAATAACCGTTGTAAACAGACAGAATCTAAATATTTTGAACAAGAAGGCCAAATGTCCCTTTATTTTCAACAAGAAGGTTCATATGTGCCTATATTGCTCACCTGGCTACCATAGTCTATACATAAAGGTTATCAAGAGCAGAAAGGGTCAAGTTTGACGTACGGATTAGATGTTTTATATATTAAGACCTGTGTGATATTCAGCATGTGAAGTTAAGGCGGTGAAATGGCAATTTTAGTCCTGAAACCATTTGGTTTACGATTTGCTTAACATTGACTGCAACTATAATGTGTCATACAAGCTAAAGTTTCTTAATTTTTACCAATAAACGGTTTTAAATACGCTCTAACTAGATCAATGAGATAAACAAAACAATAACATAGGTGCTGAAATATTAACCGATATTAACTTAAAGTTTATAACCTCTAGTTATATATAAGTGTGACAGGAAGCTTTGGAAGGAGAAGGGGAAGTATAGTCTCCTTCCAGTTTAGCAGATGTATGATAACACTAACGGGAGTTAATGAACAAAAAATACAAAGTAACTTTAACAAGTTTAAAGATATTTATTATCAAAATTGAGCATTCATGAAATTTAAAAAGTTCACATGTATATTCAACATATAGCAAGACTACAATGGTCTTCATGAACAAACTGTATGGGGAGGAACGTTTTAAGTTTAAAAATACAACAGAATTATATAAAAAGGCAAAAACATCACTTGAAACTTTTTTTCTGAGCTTTGATACGTTGTCTTCTGTGTTTGTCCTTCAAATAACGTAAATGGATGATAATCCAATCATTTAGGGCCAAAATACCTTAAAAGCCGCACTGTCAATGAAGGGTTATTGCATATCCTCATGCAAGCTTCACTGACCTATGATTAATCCAGGTTTAAATTCTGAGGCGGTTTTATCTGTACATCAAGACAACGAAAAAGGAATGTGCAGAGAAAACAGACATTAATGGAAATGTTGAATCTTATCCTGTATCTGAGACTAAATCTGTTAGGGAACATTCATATAACTCAAATGAATTGGTCATGCTCACTGAACATGAATCTCGAACTGAAGCTGACATACTACTAGTGAACAACCAAGTTCCACCAAGGATTTTTGTAAAGTACACACGAGATACCATTTCGTCATAGAGTGGGAAATTAAGTTCATTAAGTACTCACTCTATGTTGAACTATGAAGAAATCTCTGGACAGGCCACAAAGGACGATTACACACTTTTAGAAGATGGTTTCACTGTAATCTCAATTACAGCTGGAGAAAAGCTGTATTTTTTACAAAGATATTGACGGGCTTTATAAATGTCCTCAGAGAGAAAAAATAAAATTCTGCAAATTTTCTTTTGCATGGTCCAGAGGAAATATGTGGTATAGAATATGACGGATCGTTCATTATTGGTGGTGTAACAAAGGTGCCTAATTCAGGAGAGAAAAATATGTTCACTTGGTTTAAATCCGGTCAGATCGTTGCAGCAGGGATAAATCTGTGCTTAATACCCATAAGAGGAACATGAGAATACAACACGAATGTGCAATACAAAGATTGCCTTAATACGTTTGATAAACCTGTAGTAGTTTTGAGGACCAGTGACAATCTGATAATTAAGCATCAGGTACCAACTGGATCGTTGAGTGATCATACAATAAACCTCTAAGTAGTCACATGATCTGTAAATGATCATGCAATAGACCTACCAGTAGCCACATGATCTGTAAGTGATCATGCAATAGACTTACCCTTAGCCACAGGATATGTAAGCGATCAAACAATAAACCTACCAGTAGCCATCGGATCTGTAAGTGATCATGCGATAGACCTACCCTTAGCCACAGGATATGTAAGCGATCAAACAATAAACCTACCAGTAGCCAACGGATCTGTAAGTGATCATGCGACAGACCTACCCGTAGCCACATGATATATGAGCGATCAAACAATATACCTACCAGTAGCCATCTGATCTGTAAGTGATCATGCGATAGACCTACCAATAGCTAAATGACTTATAATAAATCATACAATAGACCTACCAGTAGCCACATGAGCTGTAACTGAACATATACTAAACCTACCAGTAGCCACAGGAGCTGTAACTGTACATAGACTAGACCTACCAGTAGCCATATGACACGTCAACAAACAATAGACCTAACAGTAGACACAGGATCTGTAAGAGATCATAAAGTAGACCTGCCAATAGCCACATGATCTGTAAGCTATCATAGAATATACCTACTAGTAGCCATAGAACCCGCAAGTGAACAAACAATAGACCTACCAGTAGACACATGATCTGTAAGAGATCATGCAGTAGACCAACCGGTAGCCATCGGATCTGTAAGTGATCATGCAATAGACCTACAAGTAGCCATATGACCGATAAGGAATCATGACATAGACCTACCAGAAGCCACAGGATCTGTGAACGATCATAGACTAGACCTACCAGTAGCCATAGGACCCTAAGTGAACAAATATAGACCTAGCAGTAGACACAGAATCTGTAAGCGATCATGCAGTAGACATACCAGTAGCAACAGGAGCTGCAGAAACGAATACGCATGACAGTAAAAAAAGGAAGACTTTAAACTCCACTGTTAATACTGTCAGAGAGTATCAACCAATTTGAAAACACTTTGGAAGACAGTATTAGTAAATTACACCTACAGTATGGAGATTACAATATATTAGAAGAAATTGGAAAAGGTGGCTTTGGTGAGGTGTACCATGGAAAGCACCACGGTACCAATGTTGCAGTGAAGAAATCAAAGGTTAAACTTACGAAACTTGTGAAACAGTCAGTGTTACAAGAAGTTGAAATGAATAGCCACATAAGACATCCAAACATTGTTTTATTGATGGGATACTCCATACTGTCTGTATATTATAACATAATCATTGCAGGTTCTAATTTGGATAATGTTTTGTTTGGGGACTCAGGGTATGAACTGTCCTTGCCACAGAAACATTCAGTTACGTTGCAAGTATACCAGGCAATATCATACTATAATACATAGGGATATTAAGCCAGAGACTTTTAACGATTTGATATTAATATTTTTTTGATCAAATATGACGATATGCCAGGCCCAGTGGCCATTATATTCACAGCAAACAGCCCTCAACATTCCCACAAGCATCACATCTACAGCAGACAGCTTTGGAACTATCAAGATAAAATAATTATCTAGCAATGGAAATTTATTCAATGAACAGTGTTGAAAACATTGTTGTGAAATGAGGAAGTCTTCTCATTATGAGCACATTCTCCTATGTTTGCATTAGCCATCTGCTGCAAGTGTGTGATAAGGTTACTTTACATAGGAAAGTGTTAACTAAAATATTAGAATAAGTATAAGACAACCTTACCAGTAATATCTCTCAAATGATGTAATAAGACAATAGTCTAACATATTTCCATTTATTGTGTTCCTACTTACAAGAACATAAACATATGACATTCAATAATTACATCTTAACCCTTACCCTGATATAGACGCTTTCAGAGGTCTCTGGAGCACACGAATTTTGAAAACAGTGTGACAAAAGGAGAAATTGCTCAAAACGAACATTTTCTCATTTTGCCACAAAGTTTTTAACTTTATCTATTAATCAAACTTTCATTTATAAAGTGTTTCCATATTTCATGGAATTACTTCTTTGGGGAATCGGGTCATCGTTAGTACCGACGATTACGCAATCCTCTACGTTGGGTGTCAATATGCTGCCAATAATGTACGGAATTGTCACATTGCACGGGTTCTAATGGAATAACAAGAAAACAACATTTAACCCTTATATACCGCTGAATTCCTATTAGAATAATCATCACCCCTGAAGTTGACCCTTTCCCACTTGTAAACACATTTTGACTTCTATACAGCAAACGAGTATTGGAAACCTTGTGGCACATGAAGAAATAGCTCATTATGAGCAATTTAACCTATTGCCAATATGTTTTCTACACTATTCAATAAGTGTACTTTTATTTGTAGAGATTTTCCATTTTACTAAGATGTTTCCAAAAGTCGCCTGCTGCAGATTTGTTGTGTGTGGGAGAGGGTTAACAAATTTTACATGTTTATGAACTATAAGTTACTGAATATTGATAAATGGGTAGAGGACAAGGTGAGCATGTTTTGGAATACACGACCCTGCATGCTGATCTTGGAAATTGAAGCGTTAATAAAGTCGTGCATGAAGTGCTACGCAAATGTTTCTTTAAATTTGCCACAATGTTATAGGTTATTGCATCTATATGTGACACTTTTGTGTTGGATTAGTTCCTTCGGCTGAGTTGCATGAGCTTGCGAGGGCAGAACTCCGCCGAAGGAACGAGCCCCAACACAATAGTTTCCCATAATAATGCAATAAACTTTTTATTGTATAATTTGATATCGGCTATTTAAAATGTGCTGTTTTGTTTGTTTGAAACACTTCACTATTTAGAAAATTAACACTCGTTTTTGATTGTTTAGATAAATAATCATTAATGATCTATTTCCCAATTATACTGTCCTTTCCGTTGGTTGTTAAGGGCATGGAAAATATAATTTACGAACCGCCAGTATTACGATTTAAATGCCCCTTTTGACCTCGCGGTATGTTAAGTAAAGCGAACACACATATTCTGTATTGCGTTCATAAACTTCACATCGGAGATTGACAACACTATTCAGAACACCTACCTTTAAAACAATCGTTTGCACATTCATCCTAGCAGTTATTATATTAAATCCAACTTGATTTTGTTCTTCATGTTCTATTGAGATTTACTTATATAGATCGTCAATGACTATCAAAAACAACTATGAATGTTGTGAAAATATGGCCAAATAGATACTGTCTACAAATACCGATGTCATTGAAATCACGTCATATATCGAGCCAACCCATGAGAAAACCAACAATGTGGTCAAATTTGACATTTTCACTTCTGTGCATATTCTGAATCTGTATGCTTTTACCATGATAACGTTATCAGTTTTATGCGAAGAAACAATGTCGTCGTATTATCCTGATCTTCTGTTTCCCACAGAGCAAGTGTGAGACGAGGTGGGTCATTGTTATACGGTCGCTGATGCTACACGAAGTCGGAAAAGTTTTAGCGAGGAAAATACTTCGCTGTACGTATATCGGACGACCCGTTACAGGAATTTAAAAATGAGAAAAAGTATGTGTATAACAAAAAGTGAGTATTTGGTGTGATTCGAACCCTCGACGTATTTGCTTGGTATTAAGTAGTGGTGTACTTCGGCCAAGTGTCTAAGCACACACGGCCATTTTGTGTAGTTTATATGTAGGTGTAAATAAGTATTTAAAAAAAAATAGTATGAATTTAAGAGGGAGGTAATTTTCTATTTTTTTTTAAATGTGTCTCAAAATTAAAATTATTTTTATATTGAATACAAGAATCACCAATAAATATCAAATATTTAAATGAAATTAGGACTAAGTCTAGATCTTTTTAATTCTTAAAACTTATTTGATTATAACTTGAAGTAATTGTTTAATCAGGACTGTTTCTAATTCCTATGTATAGTTATTTAGTGATATAATAACATATCAAAGTAAATGATTCTTAAGAATAACCAAATTATAAAGCGAACGTTGCAAGTCACTGGTACATCGCTTAAAATTGTATAGGCCCACCCACCCAGTAGTGGTAGTAGCAGCAGAAGTAGCATCAGTGTATTGAGTTGTAACAATACTAGCAGTGGTATTATCAGCACTATAATGTAGGACAAGACGAATGTTCGATGCAGAGCATCAAAGAGAAGCCGAAATATTTCGTTTCACATGAAGAAATAAGAAAAACGAACATTTAAATCCACAAACATTGTAGTATGTAGTCAGTAATGCTGATATAGGTTATTGAAGATATAAGTTTTATGTAGGATATTTAACCTAGCAGAGTCTGTGTTTTAAGTGAATGAGACAATTTAGAGTTAAACTGATCATGAAAAGTGACATATAATACTAAAGATAAATGGACAAGAGGTTATGATAAATTTAAATTAGTATAAAAAACAATCAACTAGTTGTATTGAACACACGCCCTGTTATGATAATGTTTTATCAAATAATGCTAATTCACAGAAAATCTGTTTTTCGTTTGTATCGGTAAGTCATGATAGTGGATAAGGGTTCCCCACATAAATCAAATCTGCAGCAGACGATTTGAAATTATCAAGTAAAAACTATAAAAAAATCTATAAATGATCGTATGATAATTATAAAGTGTTGAAATTATTGTGGCAAATGCAGATATTGCTCATTATGAGCAATTTCTCTTTTTGCCACAATGATTTCAATAACACCTTCTGTGGTTAGATCGTTCGATCCGCAATGGATACAAAGGAATGTTGGACACTTATCTTTTTTGAACTGGTTGTCGAGCGTCGAATGCAGGGTGTCAAGTGTCATACCCCTTTCCCCCATCCACTGGACTGAAACCTCTGATAAGCTCAAGTGCTGGTCAAACGTCTGTATTGCCGCCATACCAGCCCAGTACACGATTGACGAACCTACCAACCACAGACTCTGCATTCCTGTTAACTCTTCCAAACTAGGGATGGGACCTTGACCGGGCTGAGATTGGCATCTGGCGCTGCACTCCTGCACCTCCCCCAGTGTGAGCGATAAATTGAGTCAGCAATAATGTTATCTTTGGAAGGGATATAGCCTGCTCTTACCCGTATATTGGTTTTGAATGAATGAATGAATGAATGAATGAATGAATGAAAGTCTTTATTTACAGAGGGTAACCCAATTAGTATAAACTAATCTTCCTTGGGGCCCTCTAAAGCAATATTTACATACATACAAATACATAATTATATAGCAATATAACAATCAGCATAACAAATTCAAAGTTAGCATTATTCATAAACATGATCAACATGATAACAATGTTACACAACAACATAATACATACATATGGCGGCAGAGGTTTAACTTACAGACTTACATATGGCCATATTTACAATTTTAGCTTTATGACTGTTGATTCGAATTTATCCACTTAGTATAATTTACTGTGAAACTTTTAATACTTTCGCTCTGTCTTATTTCATTTGGAATGTTATTCCATACTTTTACCCCAGAGTAAGACATACTCCCTTTAAAAAGTTCTATATTTGGTTTGGGTATTAAAAAATCCGATTTATTTGAAGAACGTAAAAGATTTGGACGCCTGACATTGTAATTGAACATATTTTGAATATATGACGGGACTGCATTTTGCGATACCCTGTACATAAATTTGGCTTTATGAAGTGAAACCCTCTGTTCAATATTAAGAGAATTAATTATATTTAAAGCCTCTTCAGTATTGTAAGAACCATATGTCTGACCAGATTCATCACTCTCTCAGATTTACATGTTTAGGTATTGATAACTTGAACTACTGCTTGATTGTCAACATGGAAAAGAACCCATCGATTTCTTAAGCAGTTTGACCATGTTAAGATAGCGGCTACCACTGGAAACAGCTCCAAGAGGGTCATATCCCTAGTTAGACCCTGCTTTACCCAATATTCGGGCCATCTTTCGTGCGCCCATTAACCTGAGAAGTAAATTCCGAATCCGCCATTATTACCCCCCATTGCATCTGTGTAGAGTTCCAGCTCATTGTTTGTTAACCATGTTCTATTAGATATCAAAGTCAACCCATTGTAATGTGTAAGAAAGGAAAGCCAGACGTTTAAATCGGCTTTAATGGTTTTAGAGACCCTAATTTTATGATAAGGCTTTTTGATTCCAATTGTGGCACTAATCAGCCTTCTGCAGAATGCTCTACCAGGGGAGACCACTTTACATGCGAAATTGAGTAGACCAAGCAGTGATTGCATTTCTTTATCTTTCTTGAAGATAAGACTGCGTATTTGCTCTTTCGTTTTTATGAGTTTTTCCTTTGGAAGACGCATAACCATTTCCCCGGTTGTATCTTCAGCTAAAGGGACTCCAAAATTTGAAAACACTGATTAAAATGTTGTTAGCATTAAGCCCGGCCTAGAACTCGAAGCTTTTTCCCCAAATAGGAAATCGTCTAGATAATGCAGGATGTCGCTACTTTTGGTTTTCTCACCTATCGACCAATGTAGGAAACATGCACATCCTTCCCAGATAGCACAACTGGCTGACGAGCCAATAGGAAGCATTTTATCATAAAAATATTGGTTTTCAAATTTGATACCGAGTAAATCGAAATCTGATAAGGTGATGGGAAGTAATCGAAAGGCTGATTTTATATCTGTACAGGACAGATGGGACCCACCTGTCAAATTTAGCCTGGCCTTTACCCTGGCCTGACACACTCACAAGCTGCAGGTTCTTCAGTGTCGTATATACCTATGTGTAAGTACGTTGTAGTTTGGGGGCCTACCTCTGTGTAACGTGGGGGTCCCCCTCCACCTCTATGTATAGAGGGAGGTCCAGAGCTGTCTAACGCTTGGGCGCTTAATTCGGGGGATAGGTAAAACGGGCTGACCCCATAATGCTGTCTACATGAGATTGTGTTAACTTGTGGGATTTCGACACTATGGTAACATAGGTCGCCGATTCGCCAGTCAAACGTTAAGTCGTAGGCAGTCGGTTGTCTCCCCGGGTTAGGAATCCGCTGTGGTCGAGTGGTTAGCGTCGGGGATTTCGAAACCGGGTGTCCCGGGTTCGATCCCCAGTCGCGGCACTACGGTCATGGTGGAGTGCCCTTGGGCAAGGCACATTTTCTAGCCTAGTACTGGTTTGTTTACCCAGGGATCATGAATAATTAAATTTAATTGCGCGCTAAATGACCTTAGCTGTCGATGCGCCATAAGACAATATACATTCATTCATTCATTCTCCCCGGTTTGTCACAACATGCGCTAGTAGGTTATGTCAGTTATTATGGACCTTGCAGCCAAAATTATGCCACTACATTTTACCGATACAAATAAAAATATTGTGGTTTATGCTATAAAACAGTTGTTCTTAAATATTTGACGCATGCTATAAATCCCAGCACCGCTTGAAGTATTACGGTCGCCATAGAACTTAAGATGTGAATCAAGTGATCTGCAGACTCTTGGAAGTGTTTAATAGATAGAGGGTATACAATATTGATTTAATACAGATTATACGAATTTTATATTCTATAATCCAATTTAAAAAAATTGTTAACAAAGGGTCAGGTGTTTCAAATAAATAAGGGTTTATAGCAGGGGAGATAAATGCAACTGAATTTCTGAAGTTTCGATTCAGAATTATGTCCCTTGATAGGGGTACCCAGAATGCCATTCCAAGTCAGCTTCCTTTTTCCTGCAACTCTTGAGGGGCATAGCTCTGTACAATTTATTAAAATTCCCTCCCTTCCATCCCTAATTTAAATAATTTAGACTGTTTCTAATTTCAAAGTTTAGTCTCTTTTCAGATATAGTTAGTCAATGAACGGAGCGATGTCGTATGGCAAGGCGAAACACAGAAAGTACGACCACGCAAGGACAACCTTGGACAAGTCCGCCATGGCGAACACATACTCAAACAATTTCAGTGTTTTCAGTGGACATTCTGAAGGAACAAATAATACTTCATAAAAATCTTTCATTTATGAATAAGCTTAAACATTCTGTAATGTGTTAATAGGACTCAAATATTTTTTAGGTCAAATTTCATGTTCTAAAGGGGCGGCTCTAGGGAGACATAAAGCTTTTTTTTGGGGGGGGGGGGGGGGGGGTTGAGGGGTATCAGCCTGGCCTTTACCCTGGCCTGACACGCTCACAAGCTGCAGGTTCTTCAGTGTCGTATATACCTATGTGTAAGTACGTTGTAGTTTGGGGCCTACCTCTGTGTAACGTGAGGGTCCCCCACCACCTCTATGTATAGAGGGGAGGTCCAGAGCTGTCTAACGCTTGGACACTTAATTCGGGGGATAGGTAATACGGGGTGACCCCATAATGCTTTCTACATGAGATTGTGTTAACTTGTGGGATTTCGACACTATGGTAACATAGGTCGCCGATTCGCCAGTCAAACGTTAAGTCGTAGGCAGTCGGTTGTCTCCACAGGTCGGGTTGTCACACAATGTGGTAGTAGGTTATATCAGTTATTATGGACCTTTGCAGCCAATATTATGCCACTACATTTTACCGATACAAATAAAAATATTGTTTATGCTATAAAACAGTTGTTCTTAAATATTTGACGCATGCTATAAATCCCAGCACCGCTTGAAGTATTACGGTCGCCATAGAACTTAAGATGTGAATCAAGTGATCTGCAGACTCTTGGAAGTGTTTAACAGATAGAGGGTATACAATATTGATTTAAATACCAATGTACAACTATTTCTCAATAAAATAAGTTTAAACTAATATGTGTCAGTAACCGAAACAGTATGCAAACTACGTAGTCCCATACACATAGGCTGTATATTAGCGTGTGTATAAGTAATGAAGAAGGATACTTGTGCCATTTATTTAGAAAACAAGTATAAGGATTTTCGCAATTCAAATGATTTACAAATTAATTTGAACGCATTCTTAGCAGTTATGGACTATTCGAATTATGTGTACGAATAATAAAAGTGTGTATATTTGAAATGAGTAAACACGAACAGTTTGTAAGAATCTTTCTTTTACGTTTGTTCTTGTTGCATCAAATATTTGACAAACCGTTTGACAAAGAGGGTTGCCATTTGAACGATATTTCCTCGCGTCATAGTAATCACTTTAGCGTTCCAATGAGGGACGTTTTCGTGGAATTGTTTGTACATGGTAAATACAAATTAACTGGACAATTTCGCTTACGTTCCTATTCACGCCTGAAGTAACAACTGATTTCAAGTAACGTCGAAGTTCCCGTCATTTCATATGTTGTTCGTTACTTATGCATGGTTTATTTCGAACTATAAAGAACTCGATGGTAGCAATGGTGATGTTGACGGGAAAACACATCATAATGATCTTAATACGATTCACGCTTGCGTAAAATGTGTCTGTGTAATGCATTGTACTATGCATCGACTATGATTAAAAATAGTATCAACAACTAGAGTTGTTCTTAACTTTAAACGTGAAAAAACATCTAGGTATCGTGTCAGATCCAGTATCTACAATTGACTTTGATGTATCTGAAGGTCCTCATAGGGGTGTTCATCAGTCGGTTTTGTTACTATTTCTGAAGATTTGTCATCACGTTTTCTACAAAAGAAATTAAGTGAATTTCGTTATACGGACGTAAGATCTGATCTCGTATAAGCTACATAAATGACGATTAGCGTATGCTCTCATCCATTCGGGTCTAGGCTTCCCAATCAACATTGACATGGCGTGGATACTTACTCAAGGATACAAGGATACTAAGTTGTATTTGATTAGAGGCCACTGGCCCATTACAACAAAACATAATATTACAAACAAGTTTAAAGACCTAAATCGAAGTATTGGTAGAATGAAAACATTGGTAACATTATTCATGCACATAATTCATATTGTATAATTATATTGGTATAGTTGAAATTTGATCTGTAACCTAAAATAAAGATACATGCTATTTATTCAAATTATCTTGTTTATATAACTGACTTATTTTGCATGAAAATACGTACGTACCCCCATAAACGCCCCCACATACATATTCACACAAGTATATGCACATATGTACATACACGCGCACGAACATTCATACGGCATATCCGATTATACAATGATCAAAATGATATAAGTGCTCGATAAGTACAAGAAAATCAATCTAAATTGAAGGTATAACTTAGTTTTTGCTGTTAGTTAATATCAGCTCGTACTTTGAAGGCAAAATGTAGAAACGACGCCACTCCTTAAATTACATTTGTTGGTTTGGAAGGCATCAGTAAATTAAACTGGTGGATCGAGCAATTACGCCAGTACTTTCTGTTTATATATTTCTTTGCAAAGTTCCTGCAGTTTAGAGCACTTCAATAAGAAATGATACTCATTTCCTACTCCGTCGCCACATAGTTTGCAAATTCTCTCATCTCTTTCTATATTAGGAAGTCTTCCTGTTTCTATTTCTAGATTATGGCAAGCTGTGCTGAATATACACGTAGCTCTACGATGCTTTCTCGTACTTAGAACATCTAAATATTTTTCATGGACAAACGAATTTTTAAAGTGTTTATATAGTATCAGTTTCTGCTTATCTGCTACAGAAGCTGACCAGTCTTGCACAGCCTGATCTTTTCAACGTTGACAAAATTCGCAAAGAAACATTCTTTCGGTATGATTCATTAAAGTTGTATTAGCATACGTTGGCAATACGTGTATAAACTCACTCAACTAAAGCGGTACACACTTATGTATAGGAGTTATGATACCAGTGAGAAACACTTAGACAGTGGTGCTGAAATAAAGTGTCTCTTTTAACAAATGTTCTAGAGTCTGAATCCCGTCATAGTTTGGTTCTATATACTTATGATTGTCCACGCAATTGCTTGAGTATTTATTGGAAAAGTGTCAAGAATCAGACATCGAGCTTCATTAATTAAATTATTTGACAATCGATGTAAAATATATAAGATTAAACTACACATTGAATTACCATGCCCTTACAATCCTTGACCATTTAGCCTTGTTTAAGCTGATCAATATATTGAGTGTTAAAGTCCTTTCACAAATACAATTGTTCACTTCTTTTATATTTACAAAATAAATCATAAATCTATGTTAAACAAAGAATGAGAAAGAAAAAACCTGCTGATGCGCTTGAGTTCGTAAAATTTAGTACAAGTGATTAGTGGTAATTTGTTTGCTTTACATGTCATAAGTGAAGCGCTTAAGTTATATAATAGTGTAAATTAATCATTAAGTACACCGAATAAATATCTCGAATATGTTCTTGATACTCGAGGTCGCAAGTTATATAACATATATTGATGTTTTAAATACTTAAACACTTAAACAATTAAAGGTAACATATACCACACACGCTTGTATTCTAGTTTGCAGTATAACTTATTTCTCTATCAAAACGATATTTACCTTTTCTTCAGAAAACAAACACCAGCTACTACAAGTACAATGATGATGCACGCCACACCAGACACAATTCCAATAATCATACCTTGGTCATTTCCATCGCTTTTGTCGGGACCAGCTACAGAAGGAAAAACATATATAGACGAATAACTACGTTCCTTTTGATACGGGATTGTTTATTCGAATGATTCTTATTATACGCAAAACAAATATTCGAAGCTTAGTATCACGAGGTATGTAAATCTCTTCTATAAAGTAAGAAGTAGATATTATATGTAAATTGCAGAACGTGAAAGTCTTTTGAATTAGTTTAAATCAATATACCATTTGATAAGCACGTCACCTCTTTCCAAACGAGTTATACATGTATGTCCTTCTAGAAAAGTGCACTTTCCAAATCTTCGCAATTATGTAGGTCGTTGTAATATATGATTTTTAATACTAAAACTTTATAGTTATATTTATGATATTAAAGAAGATGTTTAAGCCGTTCGTATTTTGTCTTATCATAAGTATAGCCACAAATACGAAGATCTTTCGAATAAAAGTAATTCTTTTTTTCGTTCAAATTCGATTTTTGAAAGTGTTATAGTATTTAATGCATACCGTTAATTTGCTGACAGTCCACACCAAAGAAGCCTTCTGCACATAAGCCATCTTCACAATCTCCATTAATCGAATTACAGGATTTGTCATCGACACAGTGGCATTGCTGTCTACACTTCACACCAAACGTGTAGTTTCCGCATACTGTACATGTAATTTAAAGTACATGTATATCAGATCAAGGAATGATTAAGTAGCATTACAAATACAATTTTCCCAAGACTAGACTATATCATAAATTGGTCAATTTACAAAAAATGCCTACCTTGTTTACATGTGTCTCCTTGACGACCTGCAGCGCAACCCTTCGAACACAGACCAGTTACGTGGTTGCATGTTTCGTATTTCAAACAGAATCCGCATAGGGTTGAACAATCTTGGCCGTAAGTGCCTGATATACACTCTGAAACATAGAAGTGTATCATTTAGCAAAGAAGTATTATATAAGTAAATAGGTATATAATTCTGACCCTTAATTGATGATATAAACTCCGAACAAATATAAACAGGTGTATTAAATTGTTTGTTAACATATTAGTAGCTAACAAAAAAAGAAATTCATTATCACAAACATATTTCCGTGACATTCTTAAATATTTTCCTACCTGATTCACATAGGTCCCCGAGATAGCCCAGATCACATCTGCCACATGTTCCATCTACTTTGTTGCAAAGTTGGTCCCCATAGCAATGCCCACAAGTCAATCGGCAGTTACTCCCATAGGTACCATTTTCACAGGCTAAATCATTCATAAATCATAGTGTATACGCATATAACTTATAAACTGGTTAAACCATAAGGTACACTTTTATCTGGATAAGTAAAGTTATATATGTTTATAACAAGAGAAAGTTGATGTAATGCATCAATGTCGCCGGAACTCCATACTGCAGTGATGCATAACACTTACATTATAGTAGTTGAAAAAATAGTTATTTACCTGAGGGGCATATTGGAACATCAGGGTGGGGTCAAGTGAAAATGTATCATAACTTGCATTAGTTATGTTGCTAAAAGAAGCTGCTTAGACTGTGTCAGATATACAGCAGTCTAGAAACTTTGTCTCCATATGGCATGGTATGGGGTCTTTTTTGGCTTAGTGCAGACAACCACCATCTTGTCACGGCAGGTTTTGGGTCATGAATCATGGCAACATCAACAACTTTAATCTCATCAAAATATCAAGTATTTCAGCACCAAGCCTATACACCTCCAATCAGATTTTATTCTGTTCATTGTGGAAAAAACTCATTACTGTTTATTACACTTAAACCGTCCATTCCCACCTAATAAAACCGATAATGGGGTTGACTAAAACTGGGGTCGAAAGGAAACTGGAGTTGACAAAGCTTGTGGTCGAAAGTTCTAACTACCGTTGAATACGCATGCGCACGGGACATGTTTCGATTCTAAACTTCCGCTCATATTGCAAAGCTGAAAGTATAATCCCAGCCACTCGGTAAATCTCGAATTCACTGTAATCACCGCGATTTGTCAAGGAAATAACCCTGTTAAAGATCGACGATTAGAAATGCATATTATTCGGCCCAAATATATGCCCAAAAAATATGCTGGTGCCTGAAATCTCACCTCGCAATGCTCGAGTATGCGAGCTTAAATTCGTGACATGTGATCAAACAGAAATCATAGTGTATACGCATATAACACCCAGAACTATACGCATGTTTCCCGAACGTTTTCCGTACGCGACGTATGCTCCTAGAATGCTTCCCGAATACTTCCAGAATGGACGCCACATTCGGATGATTCGGAAGGTGCTCCTAGAACACACCGAATGCTTCTCGAATATGATCCGTTCGCTCCCCAAACACCCAAATTCCTATTCGGGAAGAAAACGGAATGGCATTCGACCCATAAGACCGACTTCACACAGTACTTGATTGTATACTGCCTATATATTGCAAAATTGTTTTTGAATGGTATTTTACGCCACCGCTTTTGTTAATATCAGTGTGTTTCTTGGTTAACTAACCATAACTACCTGTATTAAGTATCCTAACACCACTGAATCAATCGTGATATTATCCCCGAATCCATGAACACTAAACCGGCAAGCTATTACTTCAATTTTCAAAGTTATTTGCTTGACGCAAAAGGGGATAAAACTCTCGTCATTCGCTTCAAAGGCGGACGCTATAACCACTACTCTAAGAAGACGGGCAGAATATTCGGCAACTGTGCTACTTTACGCAGAGTTGTTTGGCAGCAGAGTTGTTTGGCAGTCATCCTATATGCCGGGCAGGAAGCAAAACATGTGTTGGACTAAGAGGAATCCTAGAGGTGCGACTTAATTCTCTCTCTTATATTCAGCTCTCCTGTCCTAATTACAAGCAGATATCTCGCTATCCCATAAGTGTTTGAAGCTACTTATTCTGTAACCCGAAATCGCCCCCATAGCACAAATATAATATAGGAATTGCCTGGTCACTCGTAGGCTCGTAGGAAAGATCAAAGCTGTGGAAATTCCGAGAAAATAACTAAGTTAACTTTAACTTATTAAAGAACAACACCTCACTTTTCTAAATCTGGAATAATTATATAACGTCACTAAAACATCCATGCTATGAATGAAAGTAACTAAACATTCGAATATGTTGGCGCATCAACCCGGGGCCATTATTCTGACCCTTAGACGTATTATTACCGCCTGAATAAAATCCGCTCCATCCGAGGACGTTCGACGACGACGTTAGAAAACTTGTAGACTCAAGTATACCAACTAAATATTATAATAGTACAAATATTTATTTGAAAGCCGAGCCGGATAAGTTAATTTTTTCCTCAAAAAGGATTAATGCTGAAACAGACTTACATTTCTTTTGTCCAAAATGATGGAGATGCCGGTGAAAAGTGAGAAATCCCACCTCGTGAAATTAACTCGACCGGTTGGAAAGATTATAATGGAGGCCGCCAAACAACCGGCGTTATTCTCTAATGGAATAACACTTATTATTTCATATGTTTTCAATCGTTTTGCATGAATGTACTAATAGCGGGCGGAAGCAATGTTCATAGAAACAAATGATTTACCTGTCGAACATGTCACTCCTTTAAATCCTGCCATACATTGGTCACAGACACCAGTAACTGTATCACAAGGAGCTTTATCGTAACACTTTCCACACATGGAGTTGCAATCCTGGCCAAATGACCCCGGTTTACATGCTTTAAAGTAAAAATATAATTATTTCTTATTTAATATTTTGTTTAATCCAACCGGACGGTCTCATGTCGAATATGCATTCTGGCGGATTCTAGGTCAATTGTAGTTTGCTTTTCTAGGTTGTGTCCTATCTGTATTTTCTAGAAGACTGTACAGTATTTATTGTTTTCGTTGTTAGCCGATGACTTCGCATTTGAACGTCGGAAACTGTCTGAGCCAGGTTAACCAATAAGTTAACCTACATGTACATAAGGGGAAACAAAAAATTCGTTTCAGTGTACATATATGTGTAAGAACGGAACCACAGTTCCATATAAATCAGTGTAAGCTAAAAGAGTCAAGACGATGAAGTTTAAGTATGAGTTAATCATTCATGTATGCAATCGTCTTTTGATATTTGATTAACTTTGAATTTGTACTCGATACCATAAAATATTCCCCGGCATATCTTTTCAAAATTTGCATGTTTTCTAAATTATAGGAAACATACTTTGTTTACATTCCAAACCTTGGAAGCCCGGACTGCACGATGAGCATTCACCAGTTGTACTATCACAAGGCTCTCTTTTGCTACAGTGCCCACACTCTTGATTACAATTACTTCCATATGTACCTTCACTGCAAGCTGCAAATATAATTCAAGCTGTTCAAACATCCATGCAAAACAACAACACAACATTGTATATGGTCTAAAGGGAAGGCCAGAATATTATTTTTATAAATCATGGTATACAACATTTTCCAGTTTAAAATGGGCAATAATTAATGTAAAACAACCACAAAGATGTTTATGATGTAAATGTCTGTGGTAAACATTTGCAACAGTGTTTTCGTCTCGCATGGCACCCTGTGGGTCATATACTGTGGTAAATCGTTTTGTTTCTTTATTGATATGGACTAATCGAGACTGAAGTTAATCACCACCTGGAATCGTGACTCGAACTGTCACTTAAAAAAAAAAAAGGCTTAAAGTCAAAAGCATATTATTTATTATATCGCATATAATATCGCTCATGCCTGTTATAATGTTTTGAACTAATTTATCGGAGTGAAATAAAAAACAACAACACCACAATATAGGTTAAAGCTTTCTACAGAAATGGTTGAATTAAGCCCAATCGGAAATCTAGCAAGTTTGGTAAACGTCATGTGCCGATGCGTTACAATACTTCGCAAGATGTAAACATATCGTAAACATAAGTAATGACAATCGCTTCAAAGGACTCCATTCATGCTAATTCAAAACTCCGGCGGCATATGTTTGCCACCACAACGCAGATGCATTCAATGACAACTTTAGGGAAAATAATGAAGGATTTCAAATTATTGATTAGGTATCGTTGTTACATTTAATGTACACGTATCATGAAGTCCAGATAAGTAACGTAACACAAACATTTCCTGCAAGTGTGCTTAATTGCCACCACGTAATAACTGGATAAATAATACAATCCAGTTATCTTGTTAGTCTCTTAAATTTTAAACCTACGATTTCAGGGAAAGGTCAGCGTTAATAGGGGATAATAATTATTTCTGTTTATTCTAGCTATTTTTTGTTTTTAAGGGTGGACATATGTTGCCGACATCGGCATCTAGTACTGGAGGTTCACAGTCAGTATTATTTTTTGACGTGTTTAAAGCATATCCCTGAATTTCTAAAAGTAGATTCTTCCACGTTTTATACCGGACCAGACGGGTGATGGGCAACTTGTAGATATGTTAAATGTATTGCTGCAAATATATTGGAATTCGCTAGGTATCCCTTATTGTCAGGCTTTTGCGTCTGTCTGTCTGTCTGTCTGTGTGTGTGTGTGTGTGTGTGTGTGTGTGTGTGTGTGTGTGTGTGTGTGTGTGTGTGTGTGTGTGTGTGTGTGTGTGTGTTGTGTGTGTGTATGTGTGTGTTTGTTTGTTTTTTTGTGTGTGTTTGTGAATGTGTGTATCTAATTGTTTGTAAAGCAACGCTCAACAGCTCAAACCGACGGGCCGATTCCGATAACGTTTGGATAACAGGTGCCATAGGGGTTCAGGGTGTGCGCGTTTGAGTTTCGTTGCTAAGGACCCACGCGTTGCTATTCAGATAGAAAAAAGCGCTTTTAAGAACTTAAACCATTTTTCTATGTTCTTCTACAGTTTTGAATGTGGAGAGCTGAAACTTCGGTTATAGATACTTCAAAATATTTAGCAAAAACGTATCCGTTACAGTTTTTGATTTAGGCCTTTATTTTCAAATGGTTGCCTTTCAAAGATAGAGTATCTATTTTACCTAATAACAGAGTTATTGCCCTTTGTTACTTTTCTTGTCCGGAGAATAACTTTATAACTACGAGATGGAATCTAATAAAACTTCATACAATGGTAGAGCACAATGTGTTCAAGAACCATAACTATAATTTAGCTAATTAAAGAGCCTTTTGTTACTTTTTCTTGTGCGTAGAATAACTTCAAAACTTCAAGATGGAATTTAATAAAACTTCATACTATGATACAACACATTGAGATGAAGTACAGTTTACAGGAACCATAACTCTATTTTACCTAATTACATATTTATTGCCCGTTGTTACTTTTTTTTTGTCTGGAGAATAACTTAATAACTACGATATGGAATCTTATAAAACTTCATACAATGGTAGAGCACAATCAGCGGAAGTGCAATTTACGAGAACCATTACTCTAGTTTAGCTAATTGCAGAGTTATTGCCTTTTCTTACTTTTTCATGTGCTTAGAATAGCTTTAAAACTACAGGATGGAATGTGATAAAACTGCATACGATGATACAACACGTTGAGAGGAAGTGCAGTGTACAAGAACCATAACTATTTTTTACCTATTTACATAGTTATTGCCCTTTCTTATTTTTTCTTGTGCGTAGAAAAACTTTAAAACTTGAAGATATTTAGAAAAAACGTATTCGTAACGATTTTTGATTTAGGCCTTTGTTTCCAAATGGTAGCTTTTCAAAGATAGGGTATCTTTTTACAGTCGTTTTGACTTCAATCAACTTTAAGCGCTGCAGTGGTAGTATTCGATAGCGAAATATGAAAAGGCGAATCCCACGTCGTATACCGGCTTGTCTGACTTATGTCTTAACCAAAACCTATGTTGTGGGTACTAAAAAGAATTGTCTCAGTGAGATGATTCTTTTGAGTACCCACAACATAGGGTTTGATTCTCAAATAAGGATTTTGGAATTTGAAGTAGTCCTCTTTTCTAGAGCTCTGGGCTGGATGGACATATACTGAGCAAAATTTATAGTCATCCAAAGGTATATCTTATAAAGTGATATGATATTTGATTAACACCTTATTGAGAAGAGTTCAGGACTTCTTTAAAAGAATAATTGATATCTGATATCTTATCATCGAATTTGTTCTGTGCTGCTGTGAGTTTAACAATGCAGGTGTCGACGACGCATTTTGACATACCTCCAAGGGAGGACTTTTTGAAGGATTTTGGCAAATGGAGACATTGCTCAAGATATACTTATAGAGCAAGTTGTAATCTTAAAAAGAGATCATTTTTTATTGTAGTGTGTCAAGGACCAACACTGAAAATGGGTCATATAGTCAGTAAAAAGAAATGTTTTACTTGGAATGACACAAATAACATGTAACGGTTGTCATGAACTGCAAATAGGTTATGTAAATGGGTTATATAGTCAGTAATACGACTTGCAATGACACAATACAACATGTTAAGGTTGTCATGAACTGAGAATTTGTAATGAAAATGCGTTATTAGTCAGTAGAAAATGTTTTGCTTACAATGACACAAATAACATGTTACGGCTGTCATGAACTGAAAATGGATTATACAGTCAAACAAATAAAATGTTTTGCTTGCAATGACATAAATAATATGTTAAGGTTGTAATGAACTGAAATTATGTTATGGAAATGGGTTTTATAATCAGTAAAAAGAAGTAGTTGAAAAAAAGTTATTTACCTGAGGGGCATATTGGAACATCAGGGTGGGGTCAAGTGAAAATGTTTCATAACTTGCATTAGTTTGTCAACGAAGTGAATGTCCTTCATTGAATTATAATTATGTTGCTAAAAGAAGCTGCTTAGACTGTGTCAGATATACAGCAGTCTAAAAACTTTGTCTCTATATGGCATGGTATGGGGTCTTTTTTGGCTTAGTGCAGACAACCACCATCTTGTCACAGCAGGTTTTGGGTCATGAATCATGGCAACATCAGCAACTTTAATCT
>JASEVX010000004.1:119244781-119327281 GCA_031761405.1 Serripes groenlandicus
ATGAAGTTACATTTAGGTTTTTACTACATAAATGCTCAAACTGATATAAGTTGTACTGCCAATGCAACAAAACATCACCTAATTGGGCTGAAGTCAATTATAACGTGCAAATAGTGTCTTCTTTTGCCATAATAATTTAAACTGTATTCAGTAATAAGTATTGTCCATTAATTTCTAGAAAGAGCATTTCCAATTTTTGCCAAGATATTTCAAAGTCTGTTGAAAACTTGTTCAATAGGGCAAAGAGTGAAAGAAATACCATGATATGATTAACCCTTTCCCATATATAACAACTCTGCAGCAGACGATTTTAAAAAAATACCAGAAATATTTTGGAAACTCCTTTTAAATGAGAGAAAAATGATTGAATAGTAATTTCTTCTTATGTCAGCATCTTTTCAAAAAGCTGTCTGCTGCAGAGGCATCAGAAAGCGTCTATGTGAGGGAAAGGGTTAAATAAAAGCAAATGTCTACAGATCAAAGTTGTCATCATCGAAAGAAACGATTAACCCATTTCCTTATACAGATGCAGTTTGATGCCGTTACAGTAGACTTGTTTTGAAAACTTGTGGTATAAGATGAAATTGCTCAGCATGAGTAATTTTTCCTTTTGTCACAATGTTTTAAACTCTTTTCAATAAATAAACATCCATTCATAGAGCTGTTTTAGGTTTTTTTCTACATGTTTTCAAGGCCATCTGCTGCATATTTATTGTATGTGGAAAAGGGTTAAAACTCACAAAGCTCCTTCAAAGCCACCATCTTCAGGACAGAGACACTCAAAGTCATTTACTTTGTCCATACACATGGATCCGTTTTCACATCCAGCTGTTGCACAGTCATCTTTCAAATCTTTTTCACAACGATCACCACTAAAACCTAAAAGTTACCAACATTTAACTATAACTAAATCCCAGAACACAATTCCAGAGTGAACTCATAATGTGAGCAAGATAGAACTATCTGTAAAATGAAAGAATAAACCAGTGTGTAGTAGACTTGTATATAACTTTTCAGAACAAATAAATAAGAACTGTCACATATAACAGCATACATGACTATTTATAATGCAATGTAAAAGGTTGGTTAGCAGAATTTACGTGGCACTCATAAAACTTTGTGACATTTTTGTTCTAAATTCAGATTTTGAGACAAACAGTAACCTTATAAAATAAAATGTGTGAGCATGTATGATACATTGCATTTTAGGGCAAGATTACATTTACATTGAGAACATTGAAGGAGAAAGCAATCTCATGATTATAACCAAATGATTTTATCCGAAAAGAATTGATATAGTCGAACATAGATTAGATTAAATTTCAATATAGGAAAGAACAAACAAGAAATAAAAGAAATAGAAAATATGTTCGCATAGCAGGAAAATCAAACCCATGAAAAGTTGCCTTAACAATCTGAACTTCTTTGTTCTTACAACCCAAGCTATCAGGACCGTGACATCTTAACCATCTACTTTAACGTATACGTTTGGTAGAATAACCACATACATGAGTAACGATTACAAAGCCTATATGTTAACGAAGACAGACAAACATTAATGAGCGACAGATAAAACCTGTATACTAATAGATAAACTTGTTGTTTAGCTCAACTAAATCTGCAGCAGAAAACTTTTAAAACAATTGTAAATAATAAGGAAAATATATTTGCTTGAAAGAATAATTATCAAATATGGTTAAAACATTGTGACAAAATAAGAAATGGCTCAAATACTTTAAAAACATATAGTCGAATGTAAACAAATATAAAAAAAAGGAATTAAATATGTTGCGGCAAAGTGAGAACTTGTTCATTATGAACAAGTTTTCCTTTTGCCTTAATGTTTTAAAAGTTGCCTGCTGCAGAGGCATAAGAAAGCGTCTGTATGAGGGAAGGCGCTAAGGAAGCTAGCTAGACTTATCTGTAAAACTTCCTTTCATTGACCTCAATCAACTTGTGAATTTATATTTGAATACCTAAAACATAAGAGTAGATGTGCTCTGGAGATGTCATATAGGGGAATAACTGGTAACTAGAGTTATGGTTCTTTAACCCTTTCCCACATACAACAAATTTGCATCAGACGGCTTTGAAATCATCTCATCAAAAAATAGGGAATATTTCTATAACTGACAGTTTAATTATTAAATAGAGTTGAAAACATGGTGGCTATAAGGAGAAATGGTGGCAATAAGGCGAAATGGTGGCAATAAGGAGAAATGTTGGATATAAGGAGATATGGTGGCAATAAGGAGAAATGGTGGCTATAAGGAGAAATGGTGGCAATAAGGAGAAATGGTGGCAATAAGGAGAAATTGCTCATGTTGAGCAATTTCTCCTTTTGCCAAGATGTTTTCCAAATTGTCTGCTGCATGGGCGTCAGAAAGTGTCTATATGTGGAAAAGGGTTAACCCGTTACTTATCCATTACCTCACACAGCAAGTTTTGTTAGAATGGATACAATTGGGTTAACCCTTTCTCACACACAGAAGCTTTCTGACGCCTCTGCAGCAGACAATTTTTGAAAACATTGTGAGGAAAGAAGTTATTGCTCAAAACAAGCAATTTCGTCTTTTGCTACTACGTTTTTCAATATTTTCAGTATTTAAACCTTCATTTAAAAGATGTTCCATATTTTTACCTAGCCGTTTTCAAAGATGTCTGCTGAAATTGTTACTGTGGACATAGTCACACAAATGTTTACAGTTAAGAACATCATGAAATTGACAATCTGAGTGGAACGTGATTGGAATGAAGTTGGAATGCTTTAAGAGCGGAACGGAATTTTGCGCTCTGAACAAAACAATCATAATGAATGAAAAAATCCAATCACATGAATGCTTCGCTCATTGAGCGGTTGCACCAATTTACTTGATAATTATTTTACGAAACTACTTTTGATCGAAAAGAAAAGCGTTCTCAGTGATTGTAAAGAAGCAATCACAATGATTTGATTGATAATCTGAGCGGAACGTTATTGGATTGTGAGCGTGATTGGAATGCTTTAAGAAAGGAACGGAGTTTTGCACTCTGAACGAAACAATCATAATGAATAAAAAAAAATCCAATCACATGAATGCTTCGCTCATTGAGCGGTTGCAACAATTTACTCGATAATTATTTTACAAAATTACTTTTGATCGAAAAAAAAACGTTCCCAGTGAGCGTAAAAAAAGCTATCAATTTGATTTAGAGGTAAAAAGCAATCACAATGATCGGAATGACTGAATACTTTAAGAGCGAATTGGAACGTGAGCGAAATGGAGCGGAGTGTGAGCGGTAAACTTGTCAAATTCATGATGTTCTTGACTGTACTGTAACAAAAAAAAAACACTTAAATTTGTTTTTAAAATCAATTAACACAGTTCAAGAGAAGCACATGAAATATTTTGAGAATTAGAAGTCGGGTTTTGATATTGTGGGAAATGAAAGAGTTGTGTCTTGAGCAAATTCCTCTTTTTTTCCCCAAGGCTTTTCAGAGCCATCGGCTGCAAAGACATTTAAATCAAGGAAAGGGTGAAAATACAGTTTATTCAAATGCCAATACAGTCTCTCTTTCTTACCTAGTGTACATGTCTTATTCATAAAATCAGATGATTTTACCCCGGTTGTTAAGGGTTCGGTAAGAACAATATCTCTATAATACAAGAAACACGTATTGAAATCTTGAATATGAATGGCTCTTTTACACAGTGCTTCATCCAAACATGCTTGTTTACATTCATCTTTTGATAAGGGTCTGGAAACGTCATACCCAGTATCATTACTTGCTTGAACATTAGTGGTTATTGACACCATTTCACATCGGTCCAAATCTAAACAAACAATATAACAAATTGTAGACAATCCTGTGACCTTTGGCTAAAATTGGAATATTTAATTCTTTTCCACCTATAGACGCATTTTGATACATATGCAGCAGAGGACTTTTGAAACAGCGTGACAAAAGGAAAAATTGCTCAAAACATGCAATTTCTCCTTTTGCCACCATGTTTTCAACTTTTCTCAGTAATTATACCTACAATTATAGAGATTAACCATATTTTGGAGTAGACAATTTCAAAGTCATCTGCTGCAGATTTGCTGTATGTGGGAAAGGATTAACAACTTTTGCTAAAAATTTATCAAATTTGAAAATGGACCAAGGCAACACAAAAAACATCCTTCAGAGGTTTGGAAATTGATATAACCCTTTTCCACATACAACAAATTTGCAGCAGACAACTTTAGAAGCATCTCGACAAAACAATGAAAAAGATCTGATTATGTAGGTATAATCATTAAAAAGAGTTAAAAACAAGATGGCCATGATGGTCCTATATCGCTCACCTGAATAAGTGTTTTTGGGTCCTAATTTAATTGCTCTACAAAAATAGATAACAATTTTGACAACCCGAGCTCTGATGTATATCTAGCTACTGTATAAGTTTGGTAAACATCGGATAATAAATGATGACTTTTTTGCCAAATTTAAAGGGCCATAATCCCATCATGCATGAATAGATCTGGCTGGTTTTCGAAAGGAACCGAGCTCTCATAGATATCTAGCTACTGAATAAGCTTGGTAAACATAAGATATTAAATGAAGACTGTATCATGTTCACCAGAAATTGTGGACAGACGACGGACGATGGACGGCAGACGAAGGGCGATCACAAAAGCTCACCTTGTCACTACATGACAGGTGAGCTAAAAACATTATGGCAAAGGGAAAAATTACTCATAATGAGCAATTTCTCCTTTTGCCTCAATGTTTTGAAAAGTCATCTGCTGCAGAGGGGTCAGAATTTCAAGTTTCAATATGTACAGGTTGATCTGGATAATTCCTGGGTGCAAAATCCTGGACGTCAATTTTCTTGCGATGTGACACATAAAGTGATATAATGTAATCATTTCTTGACTAGAATATAGTCTTTACTGACCAATACCCCCATATTTTGTACATGTTCATTTTTCCAAACCAAATGTTAACAAATAATTTATCTCCAAAGTTGTCTGCTGCAGATTATTTATATGTGGTATATTAATCCATTACTGAACCCTTTCCCAGATACCTCAAATCTGCAGCAGACGACTTTGAAAACTTCAAGGCAAAAGCAAAGAAAATCCTTTTAAATGAAAGAACAATATTAAGAGTTTAAAACATGGGGACAAAAGGAGAAATTGCTCGTTCTTCTTTTGTCGCCATGTTATCAAAAAGCTGTCTGCTGCAGAGGTGTCAGAAAGCATCTATATGAGGGAAAAGGTTAACCTGGGGACATTTTACATTATACTTACTGTGTTATGAAGAGCACAGTTATTTTACATAGTAAACCATTGCCCATGAAAAAGATATTAGTTAACTCTTTTCATATGCAGACGCTTTCTGATGCCTCTGCAGCAGACAATATTTGAAAACATTATGAGCATTTTCTTTTTTGCTACAATGATTTCCACTCTATATAATAATTGTTCTTAATTTGAAAGAGATTTCCTCAAAGATTTCAAAGTCATAGGCTGAAGATTTGCTGTATGCATCAACAGATTAAAACTATTATTGTCTTCTCATATGAATATTGTTATTAACACATTTTGGTTAGAGATTTCGAGGATTACCCCCCCAGATAGAAGGTGTGTTTTTCATTTTCTAATATCCATCCATATTTAACTCTCTAACCCTATGTGGTTGGTTCTCAAAAGCATCCTAGCAATCTCAAAATTCTTTTGAATACCCATATCATAGGGTTTGATTGGATAAATAAGAAAGATATGAGCCGTCCCACGGGAAAACCAAAATTATTGCCCCTGCGTAACGTATCGAACCAGATCAGCCAGCGCAGTCCGCGCAGACTGATCCGGGCCAAGACATTCCGTCTCAAGGGGATAGAGATATAGAGTAATGATTCCTGAAACAGAAAATCCACAGTAGGCGAAAAGTGTCTGTTTGGGTAAGCCTGCATGGCATGCTTAGGCTGATCCGAGTCGATACTTAAGTCAACAATGTTGGTTTTCTCGTGGGACGGCTCACATTGAGGGGTAAAGAGGTGTATACTTCTCCTTATCTAGACCTCTGCAAGATCACATATCTGAGATCCACTCATACTCACCAGTTCTACAGGTACAGGTAAAGTCTGTGTTAGATCCCCCAGATATAGGTACACATGTGGACCCATCTGTACATGGGTTGTCATAACATATCTCATGCTTTTGCCCACACTTTTCCCCTCCATAACTAGCTTCTGAAAAATAATCCTTATACTTTGAGCACCTTAATCTACTGCAGATGTCTTTTCCCACTATATGTTTTCTACATCATTCAAAATTCATAGTTTTCTGATACCTCTGTAGACCTTTTGCCACAATGTTTACAACTGTTTTCAATAAATGATATTTTCTTTTGTATAGGTTTGTGTCTGCATTAGATATTATTGTTTTCAAAGATGTCTGCTACACATTTTTGTGGCGATTGGTTTGAAATTTCTATTCACTACTGCAAACCAATTAACCTACATCCGTTAAACCGCCAAATATATAGTTCCATCAGTGATGCAGAGACACTATTAATAATAATCATTTCAGTGCTACTTTTGTACCGGATTGAAACTAAGATTTGAGATTGATTGAGATAATATCTACATAGAGTTAAAGTATGTAAATATTATCTTTCTTCATGTTTGGGCAGATAATAAATATCATTGCGCGTTCTATCTGCCTTGCAAATAACTCTCATGATACTCAAAACACCTCAATGACGCAGTAGAAGGCATCTGGAAATTCCAGAAGGTTCCATAAATAGCTCGCGAGAGTTCTTAAATCTCAATATAAACGCTTTATGTTGTAGTTGTTGCAATATATGAAAGCGTCTAGATGATAACATTGGTTTACAAAGGTTTAAAGGACACACGATGTCAGTGTGTACACAAGTTATACACGTTCGAGTGCAATTCTCTGTACTTTCTAGAGTCAATTAGCAATCAATGCTGAAACTGTAGCCTAATTTAGTTAGAGATCGAGCATTATTATATATGCCTATATTTGTATCAACTGAACAGTTTGGCAAATAGAAAAAATGTGCTTTATGAGCATTTTCTGTGTTTGTTTTTGCTTTCAAATTGTTCAAAGCAGTTTAACTTTTCTAGGAAAAAAAACCCATCAATGAAACAAACACCAAAACAATGGATACTGTTTTCTCTCTTTTCTATGATAATTTAGTCATTTCTAAAGTGTACAAAATATTTTATCTTAATATGGCCTAGCGACCTGGGGATGAACATGTGATAACCCAAACAATTTAGATTACAAATAACCAAGACAAACATTATAATGAGCTAAAACGGTAGTCTATCGAGTACCAACTAGATTTTTCTTAAATTTGGAATGGCCTAATTTTGAAAACATCACGACCAATTTTAGAACGTAACTTAAAAATCACCAAGACAACATTCTGGCAAACTAACATTATTTTGTTTGTCAAAAAATGCAGCTTTTCTCAAATTTACCAGCACCAGAGTGCACTTTTATTGAAAATCGCAAGGCCTAACCCGAGATACTGCTTGTTACTTTGCAGGATTTCCTATACGATCGCCACTACAGTGCCATCGGGGCTTTGATTATGTTGTGGGAAATGGTTTACAAAACTTCTTGACGAATGCCTGACTTTTGAATTGGTATCCTTAAGGGATCATGGAGGTCCTGCAGAGGGCACTTTATGACTAGTGAAGATTCATATCAACCTGCACATCCATGGAGCTTGATCTGACTCTACACTGTTCCACTTAGTCATAGAAGGTTTCAAGAAATGTCTGAAAAACAGTGTCTATATAGATATGATGTGGCATGGATGCCTAGGCAGATGTTTATCTACACTTTAATAAATTATTATTATCATTAATAATAAATAATATTGGGTTTATTTTCCTTAAGCAAGGCTTATACCAATCAAACATCAAATTGTTAGACATAGATTAAAACTTTGTGGGACAATGATGGGTTTATAGTTAAGTGTTTTTAATTTTAGTCCGGTTCAATTGCAAAGCAATTCAACAGGACTATTGCAATCGCAACAACTTTAATGGATGTTGACCGTACAGTCGCCAACAAAAGGTTTCCGCAAAATATCCCACAGAAAATGTCAAATAGAATGGTTTTCTTTTTACAAAGGAATATAGGAACAGGTCCGAGCACATATATACACAGTTTAACTAACAGCATAAACATATAGGTCTTGAGAACCTATATACACAGTTCTACTAACAGCATAAACATACAGGTATGTGGAAACTATATACACAGTTTTACTAAAAGCATAAACATACAGGTCTTGAGAACCTATTTACACAGTTCTACTAAAAGCATATACTTACAGGTGTTGGTAATATATATACACAGTTCTTCTAACAGAATAGACATACAGGTATTGAGAACCTATATGCACAAGTTTACTAACATTATAAACAAACAGGTATGTGGAAACTATATACACAGTTTAATTAACAGCATTCCTTCCTATGCAGGACTTGAGAAGCAATACACACAGTTTTACTAACTGCATAAACATACAGGTCTTGAGATCATATATACACAGTTCTACTAACAGCATAAACATACAGCTCTTGAGAACCTATACACAGTTTTACTAGCAGCATAAACATACAGGTATGTGGAACATATATACACAGCATAAACATACAGGTATGTGGAAACTATATACACAGTTTAATTAACAGCATTCCTTCCTATGCAGGTCTTGAGAAGCAATACACACATTTTTACTAACTGCATAAACATACAGGTCTTGAGAACATATATACACAGTTCTACTAACAGCATAAACATACAGGTCTTGAGAACCTATACACAGTTTTACTAACATCATAAACATACAGGTATGTGGAACCTATATACACAGCATAAACATACAGGTATGTGGAAACTATATACACAGTTCTACTAAAAGCATAAACATACACGTCTTGAGAACCTATATACACAGTTTTACTAACAGCGTAAACAAACAGGTGTTGATAACCTATATACATAGTTCTACTAAAAGCATATACATACAGGTGTTGATAATATATATACACAGTTTTACTTACAGCATAAAAATACAGGTATGTGGAAACTATATACAAGGTTCTACTAACAGCATAAACATACAGGTTTTGAGAACCTATATACACAGTTCTACTAACGGCATAAACATACAGGTGTTGATAAACTATATACAGAGTTATACAAACAGCATAAACATACAGGTATGTGGAAACTATATACAAGGTTCTACTAACAGCATAAACATACAGGTATTGAGAACCTATATACACAGTTTTACTAACAGCATAAACATACAGGTCTTGAGAACCTATATACATAGTTCTACTAAAAGCATATACATACAGGTGTTGATAACATATATACACAGTTTTACTAACAGCATAAACATACAGGTATGTGGAACCTATATACACAACATAAACATAGAGATATGTGGAAACTATATACAGACAGTTCTACTAACAGCATAAACATACACGTCTTGAAAACCTATATACACAGTTTTACTAACAGCGTAAACAAACAGGTGTTGATAACCTATATACATAGTTCTACTAAAAGCATATACATACAGGTGTTGACAACATATATAAACAGTTTTACTTACAGCATAAACATACAGGTATATGTGGAAACTATATACACAGTTTTACTAACTGCACAAACATACAGGTCTTGAGAACATATATACACAGTTCTACTAACAGCGTAAACATACAGGTCTTGAGAACCTATACACAGTTTTACTAGCAGCATAAACATACAGGTATGTGGAACCTATATACACAGCATAAACATACAATTATGTGGAATCTATATACACAGTTTAATATTAGCATTCCTTCCTATGCAGGTCTTGAGAAGCAGTACACACAGTTTTACTAACTGCATAAACATACAGGTCTTGAGAAGGCGATAAGGAAGCTAGCTAGACTTATCTGTAAAACTTCCTTTCATTGACCTCAATCAACTTGTGAATTTATATTTGAATACCTAAAACACAAGAGTAGATGTGCTCTGGAGATGTCATATAGGGGAATAACTGGTAACTAGAGTTATGGTTCCTTAACCCTTTCCCACATACAACAAATTTGCATCAGACGGCTTTGAAATCATCTCAACAAAAAATAGGGAATATTTCTATAACTGACAGTTTAATTATTAAATAGAGTTGAAAACATGGTGGCTATAAGGAGAAATGGTGGCAATAAGGAAAAATGGTGGATATAAGGAGATATGGTGGCAATAAGGAGAAATGGTGGCTATAAGGAGAAATGGTGGCAATAAGGAGAAATGGTAGCAATAAGGAGAAATTGCTAGTCTTGAGCAATTTCTCCTTTTGCCAAGATGTTTTCCAAATTGTCTGCTGCATGGGCGTCAGAAAGTGTCTATATGTGGGAAAGGATTAACCCGTTACTTATCCATTACCTCACACAGCAAGTTTTGTTAGAATGGATACAATTGTGTTAACCCTTTCTCAGACACAGAAGCTTTCTGACGCCTCTGCAGCAGACAACGTTTGAAAAAACTGTGAGGAAAAAAGTAATTGCTCAAAACAATATTTTTCAATATTCATTTAAAAGATGTTCCATATTTTTACCTAGCTGTTTTCAAAGATGTCTGATGAAATTGTGCTGTATAAAGAAAAGGGCTTAATTAAGTGATGATCCAATCCTGAAAGTGTTTACTGTGACAAAAAAAAAATACTTAAATTTGTTTTTTAAAAACATTTTACACAGTTCAAGAGAAGCACATGAAATATTTTGAGAACTAAGGAGTTGGGTTTTGATAATGTGTTGTAAACAATGTGGGAAATAAAAGAGTTGCTCCTTGAGTAAATTCCTCTTTTTCCCCAAGGCTTTTCAGAGCCATTGGCTGCAAAGGCTTTTAAATCAAGGAAAGGGGGAAAATACAGTTAATTCAAATGCCAATAGGGTCTCCCTTTCTTACCTAGTGTACATATCTTTTCCATAAAATCAGATGATGTTACCATAGCTGATAAGTTGTTGGTAAGAACAATATCTCTATTATACAAGAAACACGCATTGAAATCTAGAATATGAATGGCTCTTTTACACAGTGCTGCATCCAAACATGCTTGTTTACAATCATCTTTTGGTAAGATTGCGATTCTGTCATGCCCAGTATCATTTCTTGCTTGAACATTAGTGGCTATTGACTCCATTACACATCGGTCCAAATCTAAACAAACAATATAACAAATTGTAGACAAACCTGTGACCTTTAGCTAAAGGTAGAATATTTAACACAACTTTTGTTAAAAAACTATGTGTCAAAGGAGAAATTGCTCATGATGAGCAATTGCTCTGATTGCCACAATGTTTCAAAATTCAACTGCCGCAGAGGCGACAGAAAGCGTCTGTATGTGGGAAAGGGTTACAGTCATTCCACATCTTAATCTTGATAATCAAACCGAAATTAAAATACAAAACAATTTGTCTATCTCTTTCCCACATATAGATGCTTTCAGATGCATATGCATGTGAACAATATCTAAATATGAGCAATTCTCCTTTTGCCACAATCTTTTCAACTCTTTTTAATAATTAAAATATTTTTTCAAAGTCATCTGCTATAGATTAATTTAATTTTTCACTGGCCAATTTGAAAATTGCCTGAAAATTCACAGACCTTGAAAACAATTTCTTTTTTCTCATTTACAGTTTATAACAAGAAAATTAAAAACTGTTTATAATTAATTTCTTTTGAATTTGTTGTTGGCATAACAATCTTAAAAACAGGAAATAGAAAATGCATTAAAACCTCATTACACTGACAAGACTGTTTTGCAAAATCTGGTATCCTCTTAGTTTAATTATAAGTGAACATTTGACCATTCTTCTTGAGGATGGATTTCAGCAAATAATATTTCTGAACTATACTCAACTAAGAAAGAAACCTGACACAGCATATTTTACATAGTTAAAGTTTTCAGAAACAGGAGGGCCAAGATGGCCCTAAATCGATCACCTGAATTTTATCAGGAGTGCAAATGAATCTGCAAGGAGTGGACACTGTTAAAGAAACAGTAAAATGGCTTATCAGAAAAGGCCATTGTGTCTTGAAATCTAACAAGAACTTTAATAAGAATGGAATTATAAAGTTTTGTCATTTTGCGCTTTTGCTGCCCTGTTTTTCAACGAAATCAATATGGCTTGAACAGTTTTTGTAGAGGGTCACTCGAAGAACATTTCTACCAAATATTTTGGAATAGGACAAGTAGATTATGGAGGAAAAGGATTTTAAAGTTTCAGTATTTTTCTCCCTTTGTGATGCTGCAGCAACCAAAGGTCTACATAAAATGTAAGTCTTTGAACAATTTTGAAAGAGGACCAACAAAGGAACATTCCTGTGAAGTTAAGTTGAAATTGGTCCAGTGGAATGGTAGGAGTTGTCATTTGTAGCTAAAACCCCTTTTGTGGTGACGCCTGATTGCTATGATTTAGTAACCAATCAATGCGGCTTGAACACATTAAGTAGAGGATCACTGAAGTAAGATTTCTTTTCAATTTTCTTAAAATCAGACAAGGACTTTAATTTTGTTTTCCAAATTTTGTCATTTTGCCCCTTTTCTGATGCCTCCTGTCTGTCATGTTTTTCAACCAATCAGTATGCCCTTGAACATACAGGTATGTGGAAGCTATATACACAGCATAAACATACAGGTATGTGGAAACTATATACACAGTTCTACTAAAAGCATAAACATACACGTCTTGAGAACCTATATACACAGTTTTACTAACAGCGTAAACAAACAGGTGTTGATAACCTATATACATAGTTCTACTAAAAGCATATACATACAGGTGTTGACAACATATATAAAAAGTTTTACTTATAGCATAAACATACAGGTATATGTGGAAACTATATACACAGTTTTACTAACTGCACAAACATACAGGTCTTGAGAACATATATACACAGTTCTACTAACAGCATAAACATACAGGTCTTGAGAACCTATACACAGTTTTACTAGCAGCATAAACATACAGGTATGTGGAACCTATATACATAGCATAAACATACAATTATGTGGAATCTATATACACAGTTTAATTAACAGCATTCCTTCCTATGCAGGTCTTGAGAAGCAGTACACACAGTTTTACTAACTGCATAAACATACAGGTCTTGAGAACATATATACTTAGTTCTACTAACAGCATAAACATACAGGTCTTGAGAACCTATACACAGTTTTACTAACAGCATAAACATACAGATATGTGGAACCTATATACACATCATAAACATATAGGTATGTGGAAACTATATACACAGTTCTACTAACAGCATAAACTTACACGTCTTGAGAACCTATATACACAGTTTTACTAACAGCGTAAACAAACAGGTGTTTATAACCTATATACATAGTTCTACTAACAGCATATACATACAGGTGTTGATAATATATATACGCAGTTTTACTTACAGCATAAACATACAGGTATGTGGAAACTATATACAAGGTTCTACTAACAGCATACACATACAGGTTTTGAGAACGTATATACACAGTTCTACTAACGACATAAACATACAGGTGTTGATAAACTATATACACAGTTATACAAACAGCATAAACATACAGGTATGTGGAAACTATATACAAGGTTCTACTAACAGCATAAACATACAGGTATTGAGAACCTATATACACAGTTTTACTAACAGCATAAATATACAGGTCTTGAGAACCTATATACATAGTTCTACTAAAAGCATATACATACAGGTGTTGATAACATATATACACAGTTTTACTTACAGCATAAACATACAGGTCTTGAGAACCTATACACAGTTTTACTAACAGCATAAACATACAGGTATGTGGAACCTATATACACAGCATAAACATACAGGTATGTGGAAACTATATACACTCAGTTCTACTAACAGCATAAACATACAGGTCTTGAGAACCTATACACAGTTTTACTAACAGCATAAACATACAGGTATGTGGAACCTATATACACAGCATAAACATACAGGTATTGATAACCTATATACACATTTTTACTAACATCATAAACATACAGGTCTTGAGAACCTATATACACAGTTCTACTAACGGCATAAACATACAGGTGTTGATAATCTATATATACAGTTATACTAACAGCATACACATACAGATATGTGGAAAATATATACACAGTTCTACTAACGGCATAAACATACAGGTGTTGATAAGCTTTATATACAGTTATACTAACAGTATAAACATACAGGTGTTGATAACCTATATATACAGTTATACTAGCAGCATGAACATACAGATATAGGGAAACTATGCACACAGTTCTACTAACGGTATTTCCATACAGGTCTTGAGAACCTTGGGATAGTATACACAGTTTTACTAGCAGTATAAACATACAGGTCTTGAGAACCTATATTCACAGTTTTACTAACATCATAAACATACAGGTCTTAAGAACCTATATACAAGGTTCTACTAACAGCATAAACATACAGGTGTTGATAACCTATATACACAGTTCTACTAACGGCATTCCCATACAGGTGTTGAGAACCTATATACACAGTTCTACTAACGGCATTCCTATACAGGTCTTGCGAACCTACATGCCGACTTTTCCTGACTAAGTTGATAATAGAACGATGACTATTTATATTAAAAAAACTTTGTCTTATTTGTCCACTTTGTATTTATATCTTTGACAGTTAAATAAATTAAATGCCAGAAAATATCTTAATATTTATTTCAAAAGAAAAGCAACATTATACCTTATACAAAATTATTATATAACGATTTCATACTTTTTTATGTTGACTGCATTTAAACAGATCTGATTTTATTTTTTACACCATCTTTGAGTTGAAATTGTGTAATAATAAAAGACGCATAAACATTATGAGTAAGGTCAGCTTAAGAAATACTGCATGATTAATACGTAACTATCAAAAGATGAAAACACAGCTTGATACAAGAAGTCAGAATAAAAGGATATCGGAGTTAATCTACACAACCCTAGTCCGCGGATAGTATTACACCGCAGACACAACTTGTTGATAAATTAGTAACATGACTAGCACATCTTGCCATACCCGTGTGAATTTGCATAGTCAGAGTTTCACATCTCTGTATTTATTAGTAGCAAGGCATGAGCCGGCGACTCTATTTTTAAAAGCTTTTCAGAATTCGCATGGGAGAACGAGTTGTTATTAGGATAAACTTAATGTAAATGCCCCGAACATATTACGGTTGGGATTGTTTTAAAACACTTAGTTGTGATACATTTGAAAAAAAGAAACATGTTTCCAGTGTTTTAAGTTTGTATATGATTAATCAATTGATTGATTGATTGGGGTTTAACGCCGTTTTTAACAATTTCTCAGTTATATCACGGCGGCCAGTTCACCTACTCATGCATTTCCTGGTTTTCTCACACCAGTACTCCACACAACAATTTTCCCAAGCAACTGGCTGCTTTTCCACATAGACTTAGCCCATTGGTGGAAGACGAATGACGCATGTCGCATTGACTTTTGTCAATCCTCAGAAAGAAAGTTGGCCTAGCCGGGATTCGAACTCACAACCCCTGGACTGACAACCGCGTCGCTATCGACTGAGCTACCGGGGCTCGGCTATTTGATTAATCAAGTATTACAGTTTGTTTGATGGAGTTAACGCTTATACTCGTACCCGATTAGACTTGCAACATACGCTAATATTTAAGTATCATAACAATATCACCATAAATTAACATCGATTTGTCTTTTTAATAGTAAATCTTCATTACTGAACTTACTGTTATTTAGGTTCAAAGAGATGTCTTGATTTGTGTAGATTTCATATAATATTTCTGAATTTATGTCTTTAATAGTAAAATGTATAGAATGTTTCTACTCTAGAATCAAAATGATGACGTGTGATATCATGCAGCCTGCTCTCTGATTAGCTAATTATTTGGCAAAGTAATCCTTTTATACATAACACTATTTTTTATTCACCACATCGACGTAAATCATTCAATTAAACATAAACTACATTATTTACATGTACGAACACATAACTTTTGCACTGTTCTCACAAATGCAGTTCTTTTTGGAAAACATGCAGAGTACTTTGCTTAATTTCTTTTCGAACCTATTCTACGCTATGGTACGCTACAAAGGAAAGAAATTGACACGCATAGGAAAACTTCCAAAGATGCTCAAAAACCCTAATTGTTCACAGCCTAGAATAATTTATTATTGGTGATTTAAGATGTTTATTTGGCTTGAAACAAATGAAGAAAAAGAAACAGGCATGTTGCTTGCGCTCTGCATATTTTGATGCATCATTGACACAAGGGAGCTCCTCCATTACAATTTTTAAAACATGAGTAGTTTGCTTTTTTCAATATAAAAAAGGAAGGAAAGAATAATAATAAATTAACATGTAGTAGGGTTCAGTTTATGCTCGAAATGAAGTTTGAAATTATACAACAATTTCAATGAAATTTAACTGTTTAGCTGATATTGTATTTCGAGGATGGTCTACTTTGTAAACATATTGGACTACATTTTAACATATGTGTAAGTATGATTATAATAAGGATGCCAAGTTCATATCGTTTTGGGAAAAGGAGAAAACTCTTGTCTAATCAGCAATTTAACCCTTTTCTCATTGTTTTAAAAGTAGATTGCTGCAAAGGTGTCCATGTTGCCATTAGCAGGGGAAAGGTAAAAAGACAAAAAAGATTGCTCATTTCTATTACTGTTTATGATTATTAATTGGTGAAAAGTTGGCTGCGTGTATTGTCAACCTACTTTAGAATGGAGATTGGTCATAAATAATGAAATGCTTCAATTATATTTCAATGAAGGACAATCACTTCATTGACAAACAAGAGGAACATGATGGTCCTATATCGCTCACCTGATTTAATCAAACTTAAAAAGTTTCATTGTTCTTTGTCTATACATATATACGGAAAACAAGCAACACCCCCTGGTGGCCATGTTTATCAGCCTATCAAAATAATTTGAAGTCTTAGTAGAGGGTCACCCAAAGAACATTCATGGCAAATGGACAAGAATATTTTTAAAGTGTTTAACTTAACAAGTCTATGTAAAACAAGTGATCCCCAGGGTGGAGCCATGTTTGACACCAGGGCTAGAATAATTTGACCAATCTTGGTAGAAGTCCATTAGATGAAGTTAGATTTCAAATATTAATTAGTATATGTAAAACAAAACAAGTGACCCGGTGGGGGCATTTTTGACCCCAGAGCTATAATTTGAACAATCTTGGTAGGGGTCCACTAGATGATGCTACATACCAAATATCAAAGGCCTGGGCCTTCTACTTTCGACAAGATCATTTTTAATTTGTTTTCCTTTATGAGTCTATGTAAAACAAGTGAACCCCGGGGACGAGTAATTTTTGAACCAAGGGCTATAATTTAAACAATCTTGGTAGAGATCCACTAGATGATGCTACATACCAAATGTTAAAGGCCTGTGTCCTCTACTCTTAGACAAGAAGATTAAAAAATAAAAAATCCCTATATGAGTCTATGAACAATCTCCGCCCCCCTGGTGGCCATGGTTTCCAACGGATTGGAAATATTTGAACCCTCTTGGTAAAGGGTGCCCCAAGGGACATTTGTGCAATTTTTTTTCAAATCGGGCCAGTACTTTTGGACAAGAAGATTATTCAAGTTTTAACAATGCACATATAATGAAAACAAGCTCCGCCCTCTGGCGGCCATGTTTTTCAAAGGATCGGAAATATTTGAACAATCTTGGTAAAAGGTGACCTAAGGAACATTTGAGCAAAATAATTTTCAAATCGGGCCAGTACTTTTGGACAAGAAGATTTTTAAAGTTTTAACAATGCACATAACATGAAAACAAGCTCCGCCCTCTGGCGGCCATGTTTTTCAACGGATCGGAAATATTTGAACAATCTTGGTAAAGGGTGCCCCAAGGAACATTTATGCAAAATAATTTTCAACTCGGGCCAGTACATTTGGACAAGAAGATTTTTAAAGTTTTAACAAGGCACATATAAGGAAAACAAGCTGCGCCCCCTGACGGCCATGTTTTTCAACGGATTGGAAATATTTGAACAATCTTGGAAGAGGGTACCCCAAGTAACATTTGTGCAAAATAACTTTCAAATCGGGTCAGTACTTTTGGACAAGAAGATTTTTAAATTTAACAATGCACATATAAGGAAAATATGCTCCGCCCCCTGGTGGCCATGATTTTCAACGGATCGGAAATATTTGAACAATCTTGGTAGAGGGTACCCCAAGGAACATTTGTGCAAAAACAATTCAAATCGGGCAGGTATTTTTGGACAAGATTTTTTAAGTTTTGGTTAATTTCCCCTTTTTTGTTGCCGTGGCAGCCAAAGTTCTGCATGGAATAGAATTCTTCGAACAAATTTGAAAGAGATCCACCCAAGGAACATTCCTGTAAAATTATTTTGAATTTGGTTAATTGATTTAGGAAGAGAAGTCGTTTGTAGGAATATGTGAACGGCCGGACGACGACGACGACGACGGATGACGAACGGTGAGCGATCACAAAAGCTCACCTTGCACTTTGTGCAAAGGTGAGCTAAAAAGTGCAAGTTAAGATAAATGTTCATTTGACCCCATCCCTGATGTTCAAATATGCCCAACAGTTGATAACTATTTCTTCAACTTCTATAATGTAAGTGTTATGCATAAATGCAGTATAGATTTCCAGTAACATTGATGCATTGCATCAATTTTCTCTAGTATGTCTCTGATACTCAGACTACCACTTTTTGTATGTATACACATACAGCTTTGTCGAACCTATATACACAGTACTACCTTACTGCATCATACAGAAACTATATACATAGTTCTATATAATCATACACATACAGGTCTTTATCATACAGAACATATATACATAGTTCTATATAATCATACACATACAGGTCTTTAAGCCTATATACACAGTTATACTTTAATGCATCATACAGAACCTATATACACAATATTACTTACTTTATACAATACACATACAGGTCTGTGGAAACAGTATAATGAATGAATGTTTAGTGTTTTATGGCACATGGAAAATTTAGGTCATTTAGCACACATATAAAATTAGAAAAGAGAATTCATAATATTAAAAATTCATATAATATTATTTATGTTGGTTAAAATATGACGATGAGAAAATCATTTGACAGATGGAAACTATATAAACACTTCTACTTACTGCATACATATACAGCTCTGTGGAATTTATAAATACAATATTGCGTACCAGCTTCATCACATCCAAAATTTCGACAACCTGTAAAGTAATAGCGCATAAATATATTTTATGATAAATACAATGATTTATGTCATCGCGGTGTGTCAACAATCAATAGATTCAATAAAAACTATTTAGTTTATCTGCGTTGTCAAAAGTCGTTAAGAAGAAACGACGCCTTCATTTAGGTCACATCAATCAGGATTACGATAAACGCTTTTCTCTGGAAACTATCTGTTACCAATAACCAATCAGCGAGCAGCTATCACGCGTCTCTTCAGTGTGTGGAATATTTCGATCGACGCAGTTCCTTTGATAATCGAAGATAAAGAATTTTTAATTTAAACCGTCGATTTGGAAAAATCAAACGTAATTATTTCCATAATTTAATTTAAAAGGACTTATAACTTGTATCAGTGGCAGTTACCACTGCGGAATTCCGGTACAGACCGTTTAATCTGGATGATCGTGTGAAGTCGTTTTGTGACCTAATTAGACATTCATCATGGCCGCCGTTCAATCTCCTGTGTGCAAAATTCAGATCTTTGGACATTCGTACGTGAAGCGTTTAAAACAGTTTATTTGCGCGAGTTCACAGTTTCGATTTAACTTACAATTAAACTCTCCAACCATGGTGCAATATTCGGGTTTCTCTGGCGCTACAGTGGATACTTTATTACAGAATTTGGAATGTATCAGTGACTTTGAACCGGATTACGTAATACTTTTAATCAGGACTAACGACATATATCGCCCAACGAACACTCCTGAATCAGTGGCAAACTCAGTTATTGACATGGTAAACACTCTATATGCATCTACGCAGGTTCGTTGAGTCATCGTTATGCCGGTGTTTCACCGTCAACATTCGACTCGTACGTCTAGATGGCCGGTATATCCAGTTTGGTTCAATCTCGAGTCGACAAGCTCAATATTCTGCTGTCCAGCAAACTGAACTCTCTCCCCGACGGTCGGGCAAGATTCTGGCGCTGCAACGGGTTTTGGTCCAACTCCGCTAGGATGAGGACACTGTCGCCTGATGGAGTACATCTTTCACCCAGAGGTCAAGAACGACTATATTTCAATATCCGGGCCGCAGCGGTAGCTGTTCTGAAGTCAAGAGTTTAGTCCAAAGTTATGTATATAGTATTTATAAGATTACTATCAGTTCTAATTGAGATATTCCATTACATCCAAAGTTATGCAGCTGTTTTAGCTCGCCTTTTAGCATCGGTGAGCTTTATTCACATTAAGATTCCCGGGTTACTTCAAGTCATGCAGCTGTTTTAGCATGATTTTTGATCATCAGTGAGCTTAATTTATTAAGATTCCTGTATATATGCTTGTGACATTGATTAAACTCATTTCTCCAAGTTTGTTTACAGTGAGCATATTGTTATATTGAATATGTTTCCTGTTTACTTCTGGGCGTATTTGAACATTCAACCTTGTGATCTCCAAGTTTGTTAACTGTGAGCAGATTGGCTTAATAAATATGATTCCTGTTTATTTCTTTTCATGGGGTCACATTTCATTATAACAGTGATCATATATTTGTGATTCCTGTTAGTTATGTATGATGTGCGTAGAACAGTTGACGCCAATTAAAGGCCGTTCCTGTCCATAGGTTTATTGGAGTGTTAACAGTGAGCGCAATCACCCTTTGGGTTTGCGATTCCTGTCAGTTCATAGGTGTGATAACAGTGAGCGTAATCACCTTTTGGGTTTACGATTCCTGTCTGTTTATAGGAGCGATAACAGTGAGCGTAATCACCTTTTGGGTTTGCGATTCCTGTCTGTGCCTACAATACCCTATGACCTCTACTAAGAGGTTAACACTCTAGGCTTCACACAAGTTGTCCAGTTCATTCGTTTTTTGAATTAGACATGATAACTTATTGGCAGGATTATTTCAGGATGTACATAGCTATGCTTAGCAAAAACCTTATATTTTACATCCGCATTCTACCGTATTTCATGCAGCCAGACTTAACTCATTAAGTGTTTTTAGGTTTTGCTCTGCCAGGAGTTTAACCTCATGATACTTCTACTTGTGTCTTGAACAGGGACGTACTATGATACTGCCTCAAAGGATACGAACATCCAAGTTACAAAGTTAATGTTTTCAATCAGTTGGGGTGGGAAAACTTGTCAGGATGCGAGTTATCTACACTTTCGTACATTATTCCAGATGAAGCCAAAACGCAAGTCAGTTGAAACTACATCAAAATGCCCATGTTGCCTTACTACAAGTGGCAGGCAAACAAGTTCGGCAGTTAATCAAGTTATAACGCCACCCCAGGCTAAAAGAGTCAAAAAGACTGCCGGGAAAAGACAGGCTCGTGCAAAACAGGCCACAACAGTTCCAACCGAAATGGCACAGGAACCGGTAGTTGAGAGGAACCAACCCATACAGCCGGACTGTCCGGAAAGTTCGGACTCCTCAACAGAAGAAGAAAACGCGGAAGACAATTCAACGACAAGTGGACGAGGACTATTTTGATACAGCTGTGTCAAGTCATCTTCAGGATATAGTGGGAGGTAATGTTGCTCAGTTCCACGAACCAATATATACCTCTATCTCCGCACAGATTAAAAAGTCTCTGCGCAAAAAGATCTGGTGCAACAAATTCGTTGACGTTGCCCTATTACTCCCTTCTGCGAATCATTCCTCTGCAAGTTGACACATTCTCCAATATCAACGTGGTCCCCATTAAAAGGCAAAAGACCATTGCCACCATAGACAGCTGCACATCAGCTTTCATTAGATTTACTTCTGTTTACACTGAAAAATTCCCAACAGAAGCGCCAGCCCTATTGAAATATGCTGAAATTGTTAGGGACCTGGCGGCAAGGTTTAAACGATTAGCATGGTAATATTATGACACACAGTTTCGGCTGCTCAGAGAGCAACAAGCTTTTCCTTGGGACAGGCTTCATACCGGTTAATTTTGGTTAATGGCCTCTACCTTCCAACCTCCAGTCCAACCCTCCAATGTTCAGTCCTTTCGGACCGGTTAAGCCAAAGGTCCTCAAAAACCTTACAATCGCCAACAAAAATACAAGGCTTTCCTGGACAACACCTGTTGGACTTTCAACAGATGCAAACAGTGCAATTTCTCCAGATGTCCCCATCCACATGTCTGCGGTTTCTGTAGAGGAAATCACGCAGACTGTTCGTTTGCCACCAAAGAACAAGGCCTTTCCATCAACTCTCCCCAAACCCACCCTCAAGCAACACCTTTTAACCGGCCTAAGAAATAGATCCTGTCATCCTATAACACCCATCAAACTTAAAATTCTAGCCAAATATTTAATAGGCTATAAAGACGCACTTTATTTAATTGAAGGTTTCCAATATGGGTTCCACATTAGTTACACGAGACCCCGTCAATATATTCGTTCTAATAATTTAAAATCTGCATCAGAAATGCCCGAAGAAGTCCATAAAAAGATACAAGCAGAAGTCATCTTCACGAATCAAAGGTCCCTTTCAAGATATTCCTTTTCCTAATTTGCACATCAGTCCTATTGGTGTTGTCCCTAAGAAAACTCCGGGGCACTTTCGTCTAATCCAACATTTAAGTTACCCAAAGGGCAAATCAATAAACGATTTTATTGCACCAGATTTAGCTACTGTATCCTATACAACATTCGATGACGCTGCCTATTTATTACGTTATTTAGGAAAAGGGGCTTTCATGGCTAAAACCGACATAGACAACGCCTTTCGGCTCATACCTATTCATAAAAATGACCATCAACTATTAGGCATATATTGGAGGGGTCAATATTACTATGGTTCATGTCTTCCAATGGGATGTAGTAGTAGCTGTGCTATTTTTGCAAGTTTCAGCTCTGCTTTACAATGGATAGCCCAGAAAAAATTGGGTATTTCACACATGATCCATATTCTAGACGACTTCCTATTTATGGGTTTTACGGAGGAAACTTGTCAATCCCAGCTGTCCAAATTAATTTCTCTATGCGAAGACACCGGTGTACCTATCAAACAGGAAAAAACTGAATCCGCACGGCTAATCATTACATTTATGGGTTTAGAATTAGATTATATTACCATGGAATCAAGGATTCCACTGGAGAAGTTGGAAAAACTTAGGGCTCTATTAACACATTACACCACAAAACGTAAGATCACACTCAAGGCTCTTCAGTCCCTGTTAGGTCTTCTTAACTTCTGCTGCAGCGTGGTAGTACCCGGTCGCACTTTCATGAGACGTTTAACTGGTCTTACTAAAAATGTTACCAAACCCTCTCATTTCATCACCCTTAATTCAGATAGTAGACGGGATATAAAAGCCTGGCAATGTTTTATAGAACACTTCAATGGAAGACAACTACTGCTTCAATACCGGTGGGTCACGGATAAAACATTACATCTTTTCACAGATGCATCTGGATCTCATGGGTTTGGGGCAATTTTCAAAACAAACTGGTTTAGTGGCACTTGACCGGATTGTCTGAAACACTTTCACATCACCCTAAAATAATTATTCCCCATTGTGTTAGCTTTAGAAATTTGGGGCTCACTTCTCAGAAACCAATATCTGATCTTTCACTCTGACAACGAAGCAGTGGTACACATCATCAATAAGCAATCATCCAAAGACAAACATATTATGTGTCTAGTACGTCGACTAATACTAAGTTGCATGTCACAGAATGTTTTAATTAAGAGTGTACACATACCGGGGAAAGCAAATATTTTACCGGACTTACTTTCCCGTTTATGCTAAAATTGCTTTAAACATTTCTGTACATAAACTGCTAAGTCAATCCTTAGCGGAGTCAACAAAATTTAGTTACAAAAACGCATTCCGACGCTACAAATGTTTTCATTTTTCTCACTACCCTAACGACAAGTTGCTCCCAATTCCTGTTTGTAAGCTATCGCAATTCATAGCTACAACGGATTTAGAGGGGCTCAAGCCTGCTTCCATCACCTCAATGGTCTCAGCCCTTTCCTATGTATATAAAATAAAAAACATGCCAAACCCAGCGGACACATTTATAATTAAGAAGTTACTGTATGCGCTCCGGCGCAAACAAGTACAGGACAAACGATGTCCTATCACACTTACCTTGCTATCTCAATTCATGTTACAGCTTCCAAATATTGTCAAATCCCCTGCTATTGTATTACTTATCAAATGTATGTTCTCTCTTGCCTTTTTCGCATTACTACGGGTAGGTGAAATGGCCATAACCAGAACGGGTTCCGCTAACACACTTCAAAGACAAAATGTCCTATTTTCTTACAATAAAGGGAAGGTTCAATCAGCTACACTGACTTTCACTAATTCCAAACACTCAAATGGACAATCTGCAACTTTAGTTCTTAGGAAAAATGCCTGCAAGAACATATGTCCAGTTAGACTTCTAGCAAAATATTGCTCTTTAAACAGAAACTTCACGGGGCCACTTTTTCGTTTTTCTTGTGGACAACCGGTCTCCGCCACATACTTCAGATCTATCTTAAAGCAAATTTTGACAAAACTTAATCTCGACCCAAAAGTTTATACGACTCATTCATTCCAAATTGGGGGTGCAACTCAAGCACATGCACAAAACTTCACTATTTCTCAAATTAAACAATTAGGTCGATGGAAATCTTCTGCCTTCCACGTCTGAAAGCTTCTTTATGTGATAAATGGTTTATCACTTTGCTAATGCAACCGCTGCCAACAACAGGATGAAAGGATGAATTATGAAACATCAAGGGAGGAGCTCTTTCAAGAACTTAAATGGATGAAATTTCAAGATATAATTACATACAAAAAGGCTATACGTGTGTACAAATCCTATAAAAAAGAATTCCCGGAATATATACTTCCACCTATGACTTATCTATTCACATCATCAACCAATACAAATTTAAGAGCTGCCGCCCAACACACACTTAGCATTCGTAATCCAAGAATATAATTTTATAGAAAATCTTTGACCTACTCTCGACCAAAGATATTGAACCAGATTCCACCACATGGCAGGAACTGTGGAAATTTAAAGAAATTTAAATCAACATATCATTCCTAGTGGCATCGTTTACTTGATTAAATTCTCTCCCATACCATTGCTGGTATTTTGAATTCAACAGTTATCAATATAGATATTGCATGATACCTTATGTATGAAAATACCTAACTGTGCAGCCTCTATAAATGAAGTCTTTATTATTATTATTATTATTATTATTATTATTATTATTATCAATATTATTATGAAGCTATTTATGGACACATTTCTGATGAGCTAAAAGGAAATCTTGTTGCATTGCCATACAAAACTAAGAGTGAAATACCAGTTTAAACTGCACAATTTACTAATTAATCTCCTCTTCAATGATAGCAGGAAATAAAAACTACTGTATCATACATCCAGCTTTTTATTTTGAACAAACACATACTTTCAAGGCTTGTACAGTCAGTAGGGCTTGTTTTTGCAGTGTCATTTGTTGTCCTGTCTTCTGGGCATTCAAAACATTGTGTTGAACCTGTAGATTGCTGGTAAAACCCAAGGGGACAATGTTTACATCCACCTATATTTAACCCTGTCTCAGAATAGCATCCTACGGGGCATGGGTCTGAAATAAACAAACACTGTTTTTAAACCTTTAACCCCTTTCCTAACTACTGACGCATTTTGATGCAATAGAAGCAGACGACATTTGAAAACATTGTGAACAAAGGTGAAATTACTCATGATGAGCAACTTCTGCTTTGGCCACAATGTTTTCAATTTATTTCACAATTAAGCTATCTTAAATGGAGATTTGGTTTTTGTATCATGTTTTCAAAGTTGACTGCTGCAGAATTGTTGTATGTGGGAAAGGATTAACCTTATCTTATACATTTAAAGTCATCTGCTTTTAACACATCTTAGGCAAGAAATACAGTATCTTAAACAAGAGGGTCATGATGGATCGCTCACCTAACTTATGCAATGTCTTGCGAACCACAATAAGTCATTTTGCGGTCAGGTAAGCTAAATCAAGAGGCCCTAAATGACCATTAAAACTCCACTGCCACAGAGTGAAATAAATCATGCCCTATGTAGTCTGTTAAGTTGAAATTACTTAGAAGTTCGGCAAAGAAATGTTTATATACCAGTAAGCATTTCAAAATCAGACATTTATTTCTAAGGATATACTTTTCTAAATCTTACACTCTGGGCATAAAGGGTTAAACAGCCCTAACTCTGGTGGCCATGTCTTTTAAACAATCAACATGGAGAACATGTCCACAAAATTGTTGAAAATCAGTTTTGGATAAGGAAGATTTTTGAAGTTTTCAATGAAGTGAGTTGAGGCAAAAAAAGTTTTTGGATTTTGGTTGCCATGGAAACCAGAGTTGTGCATGGATAAACAAAATAAAGTTATTTTGTTGAGGACATTAAGAGAATGATTTCTGTGAAGCATCGTCCTATTTGACCAACTGGTTACAATTTTCTGACTGTTCAAAAGTTCTTGGCTTTAATAAGAGTTTTTAAAAAAAATAGTTTTAAGTTCAATGCGCAGCTAACAACATTAATAAGGGAGAACTTGTCACAAGAAGTACATCTTTCTAATATCGATGTCCTATCTAGGACAGGTCAATGACCATTGTTAATATGTTGGCAAATAGACATACAGTCAGGACAACTTTGTATGTTTGTTTCATTGGGGGTTTTGAGCCGTTTTTAACATTATTTTAGTTATATCATGGCAACAGTTCATTTATTCATGATACCTGGGTAACCAAACCAATACTAGGCTAGGAAATGTTCCTTGTCCAAGAGCACCCCACCATGAACGTCGTGCTGTGACTTGGGATAGAACATAGGATGCCCAGTTTTAAATCCTTGACGCTAACCATGGCAGATTCCTCACAGACACGATTCTACATGGACCCAACATTTTGATTCCAGTGCCTTTCCTACAAATTGCGAGGGCAATTTAAAGCATCTACACCAAACAATTTTATGGCGAACGTAGTAACGCTCACTTTTGACACAATGCTTTAATTTTTTCACAATAACCATACTTTTAAACTAAAGAAAAAAAAATCCAAATTTTGTTTAGATGTTTTCAATCTTCTTCTGCAGATTTTCTAAATGTGTGAAATGTTAAGAAATGTTCACTGCAAGCATGCAACTCCTTAACCTAATATGTAATTTGTTTACATTATGTTTTTAATTGCTCAAACATCTGCATTAGACAAGTTTTGAAAACAGAAGGACACAGGGAAGAATTGCTCATAACTCATATAAAAATTTAAATATCAAACAAGCAGAATTTCTATAGTTTTGCTTCATGTTTTTTGTTTTCAAAATTGTCTTCTGCAAAACTGTATTTGTGATAATGTTTACTTTAAATCTATTGGAAAGATTCATGTATTTTGAAAATATTCCAGGAAATGTATGTAAAATTTGAGAAATTAGAAAAATGATCTTACATAGAAATGAAAATATTATGATAAACAGATTTTGCTCAGAGCTAGTAATTATTCCAATTTCAACAATATTTTCAATTCTACATCAATGAAATTTATATTTCATAGTTTTCTGGAATAAATTTTCTATCTAAGGATACTTTTAACCCCCATTTCCCACATAGAGCAAATCTGCAGCAGACGACTCTGAGAACATAGTGACGAAAACCTTTAAATCTCCATAAAAAATAGCTTAATTGTTAAATGAAGCTGAAAATATTGTGGCCAAAGGAGAAATTGCTTATCATCAGCAATTTAAGCTTTGGCCACAATTTTTTCAAAAGTCGTCTGCTGCTATTGCGTCAAAACGCGTCTGCAGGTGGGACAGGGTTAAAATAGTTTATCAAGTAACCATTTTAGAAATGAGGTAGAATACTTACCATAACACCCATCTTCACTGCTTGTCCCTATTAAACCTGCAGTTGCCTTAGGGCTTGGACAAAGAGTGCATGTCTTTGAGTCGCTCCAGTACTGATCAACTGGACAAGGTTCACATGAATAAAAACCATCAGATGAGGTAAAGCCAGGTGGGCATGTATCTATAAAAGAAATCATGAAGAATTTGAAAATGTTAAGCAAACAACTGTTACAATAAATTTATTTCTAAAATGAGCAAATGTTCCAAAGAAGCCGGTAGCTCGGTCGGTAGCGAAGCTGGCTGTCAATCCAGTGTTTTGAGTTCGAACTCGGCCAACATTTTTTCCGACGTTTGACAAAAGTGTCTGTCCTTACATCAATGCCCTAAGGTCTATGTGGAAAAGCAGCCAGTTTTTTTAATAGAATGTTATGTGGACTACTGGTGAGAGAAATCGAGGAAACACATGAGTAGGTGAACTTGGTGCCATGATATGGCTGTTTTTTTTGTTGAAAAACGGCGTTAAACCAATCAATCAAATCAATCCAAAGAACACATGTGTTACCTGAGCAGGTTGGTACATACGTGAGAAAACGGCTGGACAAAAAGTACAGGCAGGAGGATATTACCAAGTAAATGATAATGTATAAGTGTTGCAAGTTTAAAGTAAATCTGCCATCGGAAACAATGGTATGACCAATTTAATATGAAGTGTGACAGACAGACAATGGAGTAGACATCTACGTTTCTGCCCGCCTAAATGAACCTTAAATAAGCTTTTAGTATTTATCTATGTGTGTTACAATGTTGGAGATAAAGCCAGGAAAAGTTTGAACTGAATGAATCTGTACATCACGTTTTAGTATATAAAGCTGTTATAGTGTTGAAGGAATAGCCACAACATAAGGATTGGCTGGAGGGAGTAAACTGGCCTTATCCCAACAATATCACTCTTATGTCTTAACCAAACCCTATGTTGTGGGTACTCAAAAGAATTGTGGTTTGAGTCTCAAATAAGGATTTTTGGAATTTGAAATACACCTCTTTCTAGAGCTCTGGTCTGGATGGACATATACTGAGTAAAATTTATAGTCACCCAAAGGTATATTTTATAAAGCGAAATGATATTTGATTAACACCTTATTAAGCTTTGAATATAGTTCTGGATTTCTTTAAAAGACTAAATGATATCTGATATCTTATCATTGAATATATTCTGTGCTGCTGTGAGTCTAACCCTGTAGACGACGCATTTTGACATAGCTTCAACGGAGGACTTTTGAAAGGATTTTGACAAATTGAGACATTGCTCAAGATGTACTTGTAAGTTGTAATTCTAAAAAGAAATATTTATTTTATTGTAGTGTGTCAAGGACCAACCCTGAAAATGGGTTACATAGTCAGTAAAAAGTAATGTTATGCTTACAATGACACAAATAACACGTTCATGTTGTCATGAACTGAATATGAAGTGTCATAAACTGAAAAAAGGGTTAAATAGTCTGTAAAAAGAAATGTTTTGCTTACAATGACACAAATAAATGTTCAGGTTGTCATAAACTCAACATGAACTGTCATGAACTGAAAAATGGATATATAGTCAGTAAAACAGAAATGTTATGCCTGCAATGACATGAATAACAATATGGCCTATATACTCAGTAAGTAGAAATGTTTTACAAATAACATGAACATGTTGTCATAAAATGAAAAAGGCCTATATAGTCAGTACAATGAAATGTTATGCCTGCAATATGATACAAATAACATGTTCATGTTGTCATAAACTGAAAAAGGGTTATATACTCAGTAAAATGAAATGTTTTGCTTACAATGACACAAATATCACAAACTGAAAATGGTTTATATATATATATGTCACATCTTATTTGAATAGTTGTATTAAGGCCAGAAGCATATGTAATGCTTAATGCCAAATACATTTTGAGAAAAAAAAATATATAGGGATATCAACAGCTAACCGGTTAACCGGATTGCCGTTTGTTATACGATTAATTGGTTTGTAATTCAAGTAACTGTGTACCCTTAAAAATAGATAAAATATATATACAGTTATGTTTCATCTTTTGTTCGTGTCAATTTGTCACACATAAATGACCAGAGATTAATTTATTGTTAAATCGAATAATTGTGGTTGACCTAACGATTATAATTAAACGACAGTTTGTATCTTTAAGAAGAACTTTTATGTATAACACAAGGCAAATTATATGATAATGACTAATTAATTCGGCAAGGCTAGTGTAAACAAAATCTTTCCTGCACCTGTTTTCATTCTACATGTTAACAATTGAATAATGGTCACTTCCTTCAAAAATAGATCTACTGAATATTGCCTTAATACCGCCTTCTACACCCTTTGTCGGCAGATATTTCAAACGCTGTGATAAGCATAAAATTGTTAAGTGTATCTATATGTGTATATACATCCGTGGATGAATAATGCTTTCATTTTGGAGGTGTCCAAGAAAAGCGAAATATCAAAACATGGAAGTAAGTGAATATTGACTATCTACCATTTTATCTGGTTTATCGATCAGAAGATCAAATGATTAACCCACATACAGCAAATCTGCAGCACACGACTTTGAAGTTATCTAGGCGAAAACACAGAAAATCACTCAAAATGTAGGTATAATCGCTGAAAATAAGGTTGAAAACATTATGGCAAAGGGAAAAAATACTTGTTTTGAGCAATTTCTTCTTTTGTCACCATGTTTTCAAAACGTTGTCTGCCATAGAGGCATCAGAAAGCGTCAATGAGGGAAAGGGTTAAGTAAACTTACTATCACAATCAATCTGCTGGGTATCAGGAGCAGTGGCAGAAGGACAGTTTTTACATTCTGTTTGATCTGTTAAATCCTGGTATTGGTCGTTCGAGCATTGCACACAATTGTTAGTGGTACTATTAAAATAAAACCCAGGACCACATGGAACTGCAAAAATAAAGCAATATCACAGCTAACATCTGTTTTAAAATTACATTTTTAATATCTGTAAATTCCAGACAATAGCAAACAAATGCTAGGTAGGTTTATACAGAGTTGACAGACTGGGTAAAGGAGATATTTCTTGTTTATTTACCCTTTCCCACATACAATAAAACTGCAGCAGATGACTTTAAAAATGTCTACTCAAAAGTATGGTAAATCTCTATAATTTTAGGTATATTTACTGAAAAAAGTTGAAAAAACATTGTGGCGAAAGGACAAATTGCTCGTCTGTTGCAGATGCGTCAAAATGCGTCTACAGTAGGGAAAGGGTTAAACATTTTTCTCATTCTCGTCTGTATCAAGAAAGGAGTTGAACTTTCTAATTGAAATATTTGAGGCGTTACTAGATAATATAAATCACAAATTTGAAACAGGTCAGATGTTATTTTGTCAAAATATTAAATTTCGACTTGTTATTAGTTTTTAACCCTATTCCACAACAAATCTGCAACTGACGACTTTCAAAACATCTTCACAAAAACATTGATATATCTATGAATGAAAGTACAATTATTAATAACTAGATTTAAATTGGAATTTCTGCTTTCCTACAATGTTTTCAAAAGTCGTTTGCTGTAGAGGCAACAAAATGTGTCTGCAAGTGGGAAATGGTTAAGTGTCAACTGAGCTTTTACAGACATAGACAAATATGTAAGCCTTGCCTTGTCTTGCCAGAGGATTAATTTAATTAATAAGGTCAAAGTTCTGTAACCCAAATAAAACGAATCTGCAGCAGATGATTTGAAAAATCAATATGGTAATAGTATAATTATTTAATATATTGAAAACATTGTGGCAAAAGGAGAAATTGTTCAAAATTAACATCTTCTCCTTTAATCACAATGTGTCCAAATGTCGCCTGCTGCAGAGGCATCATTCTCGTGGGAAAGGGTTAATTCAATTGATGTTTGAAAATTCAGACCTTGAGTGTGCAAATGACATGACAGTGGTAGAGGAAGCAAGAGAGAAGCATCTACCTCAATAGTCCACATGACACAACAATCACTCAATGCTTTTGCATTGTGTTCTTCATAAGAAAGCATCATGGACATTTCATGATTCTTCTTCATATACATGTTATGTATGTTCATTTAATTAACCTTATTTCAGAGGACTAGATAAGAGGGAGTGAACAGGTCTTTTCCCCAAAATATTTCTCTTATCACACAACCAAATCATATGTTGTGGGTACTAGAAAGATTCGTCTCACTGAGACGATTCTTTTGAGTAGGCACAACATAGGGTTTGAATGTCAAATAAGGATTTTAGAACATGAAAAAATCCCTTTATGTAGAGCTTTATTATTTAACCAGAGATAGATTTATGTTGAAAGTATATATATGCTATTTGAAAATCAACATCCCGGAGTTCCCAAAAATCATAAATGGGAAGCTGTGAAACCATATCTCAATACTTTCTTTTTCTCATATGTGTTTCAAAATATATCTACAGCAGTCATCAAAAGTGCATTATATCAGATACGGGTTGAACCTTTCCCACATTTGACAGCAGACAACCTTGAAATTATCTGGTTAAGAATTTGGTAAACCTAAATAAATGAAGGTTTAACAATTAAATAGAGTTGTAGATATTGTGGAAAAGAAGAAATTGCTCAGAGTGGTCAAAAAGCAATTGTATGTGGGAAAGGGTTCATATTCCCACATAAGGAAAATGACTTAACAAATTGTGAAAATCTCTAAAAAATAAAGATATATTTATTGAGTAGAGTTGAAAACAATGTGGCAACAGGAAAAATAATTGCTCATCATGGGCAATTCCAACTTTGCCACAATGTTTTCAAAAGTCTTCTTTTCAGATGCATATAAGCAAATAAGTACTTGATACATTAATAATAGTCATCTGTTTGAACCCTTTTCATATAGAAGTTTTCTGACACCTCTGCAGCAGACGGCGTTTTAAAAACATGGCGACAAAATTGCTCAAAATGAGCAATTTCTCCATTTGTCACCATATTTTCAACACTATTCAATTATTGAACTTTCATTGAAAGGGAGTTTCCAATTTGTTTCGGGTATGTTTTCAAAGTCGTCTGAGGCAGAGTTATCGTGTGTGGGAAGGGGTTAAATATCTTGCAGGAAAAGAAATAAATTCTTATAGAATGTATACATCATTAGGTCATTAGGACTAATTTCTCTTTTGCTTATGATGATTTCCAGTGTTGTCCGGTACAAAAGTAAGCTGAATCTGTTGTGTTAATAAAACTGTAAAATCTTTTCTTACCGCAAACATTTCCAACATCTGTGTTTGTGCGTAAACGATAAGTGGGTGAGATACAACTTATTGCTGGATTACTGACATCAACAGTTTTAACAAAAAGTGTCTCGGTTTGAAAACATAAGATGTTATTATCAGTAACATTGAACACATCTTGACTAAGATCCTCCATTTTATTTATACAATCTTGTCTTTCCTCTGTAGTTCTGTCTGTGCTAACCAAATTCATTTGGAGGGTCGTGGTAAACTGTGAAACATAGAAAACATAAATATTACAGTATTCCCTAAATTATACTTAACCGATTGATGTACTATGGGTACCCATAATGATAACGCTAGCCTAACTAAAGTTGGTGGCTACTGGTTTTCAGCTTAACCTTTATCCACATACAACAAATCTGAAGCAGGCGACTTTGAACATACCTACTCAAAATATGGGAAAAATTCAAGAAATGAAGGTATAATTATTAAAATAGATTTGAAAACATTTTGGCAATATGAGAAATTGCTCGTTTTGATCAATTTCTCCTTTTGTCAGAATGTTTTCAAAAGTCGTCTGCAGCAAAGGCGTCACCATGCGTCTTATATGTGGGAAAGGGTTAAACAACAAATTTAACATCCAGCTAGGATACAATACAATACAACAATACAATTTCTTTATTGCCCCCTTTATAGGAAATATTGTAAGTACATGTACAATTTTTCACGATTAACAGAAATACAAACAAACAACAATACAGGTTAAAGGTTATCCATAGTTGGATTTTTGAAGGAGAAGAAAAGGAAAAAAAAAAAAACATAAATCAAAAGACTAAGAAAATAATGTATATCAATTTATCACATAACTGGCACTCCAGGAGTGACATAAAGCAGTGACATAAATATAATATGTAACTAGTTACATATATAGCCGAATCACAGCACGTGAGTGACGTCACTCCTGAGTGTGACGTCACTTTCAATGACAGCATATTGTTTACAATTGTTCTGAATTTCGGCATTTATTAAAAATATTGTTTAAAGAGAATACATCTCGATAAATAAAACGTTATAAGAGCACTGTTGCTAATTTTGTATAAAATCAAAAGGTTATTGATAGGGACTACATTTTACAGTGGACGTATGCATTAGAATTTCGGGGTGAACTTCGGTCACTGTTTATATGAGGACGAAGAAAGATCGATTTAAAGATTGAAAACAATCTTTTTATAGTGTTATGTGATAAATAGAATCTTACATTCGTGCTTATTTGATATTGTTTTTATGAAACTCGTCGACTGAAACGAATATGACGAGCCTCGCGTCATATTATTTCAGTCGACTCGTTTCATAAAAACAATATCAAATAAGCACTCATGTAAGATCCTCTATATATGTACACGCATGACAGATCGTCATTTACATACTATGTATAAAGCATATAAGCAGTTTTGCAGAGAATAAATATATAGTGCTCCTTTGGTGCTGGCGCATACCAGTGCTTCAATATATCGCTTTTAACCAGAGTAATACATTTAAAGACACCGGTATATGTATCTAAAAGTACAATCTAGCAGCTGTAGGTTATCCAACTCGTCAAGGTATGGGAATATTGGCGCGCCTAATATACGTAGCGTAAATATTAAGCTATCCTGTTCAAAGAGGTCATCGGAAAATGTAGTTCCATATTTGGATGATAATTCCAATTTTAAGTGCGATTTCACTTCTTCTATTAGAGTACACTCAGATAGAATGTGGCCCAGCTCTTCCTAAAATGTTTTGCCGCATTCAGTACAGACTGTATTACATGTTGATACGGGACGTCACCATATTTTAGCTATTGTATTCATGGTTGATCTGAATGAGCTAGTTTTAGATACCCTGTATACTATGCAAGGATGTATATATACGGATGCAAAAGGCGGAAGAAGGCACAATCTGGGTTGTTAGACAAACGATCATCCCACATTAGCTGTTCTCGTACACGAACTGCGTTACGGATAGTATTCTTCCATGACTATTTAGAGGGCAGTGAGTTGTCACAAAAGAAGTTATTAAGAATAGGCTGCAAGTTGTACTTAATAACTATACGGCATATGTCAGGGATAAATCCAAGAGTGACGGAATTTTTGTCTGAGAAGTACATGAAATATTTTCTAATGAATATTTCCTTTGTAATGCAAGCCTCTGGTAAACACACTATTTTGTGTAAAAACATTAATTTCCTTGTCTCTATAAGACTGCTTATTCTATATAGACCTAGCATATATATATATATATATTTATTTTTTTATTATGCAAAAAAGATGTATAATCCATCAGCATACATGTATGAATGCATTTGACAATTTAACAATTTAACAATTTCCGGCCGAATAACAGAATAAACCAGAGAGAATGGCCATCCATAACCCTCACACTACTGCCTGCTGAAAACAGAGGGTTTTGAACAAAGCAGTATTTATTTAGATGGGACCGCTCGTGATGACCTGTCGTTTCTGAGCTTGCATCGCCTTACACCCCACTAGTGTACATGGAATATCCCAACATGAGTAGCATGAGGGTCCACTGGTAAGGCTCGGCAATGTAAAGGTTAATTTCCTGATCAGCCTCTCCCTTCGATATACATAGTATACAGCATGTGTATGCGTGTATATACAATACTGTTACAATATGTTAGGTTATTACATACACATATAAGTACGAACTACAAAATATGTTGATTATTATAATAAACCAGCAAGAGATAGAGATGAATTATAAATGAAGTCTAAATGTGCTATAAAAAAATTACAAACAGAGATAAAAGTATAGATAGAGTATTATTAGCACTTATATTACCTATCGTAATAGGTATTTTCTCTTTTAATGAAGCTGTGGTATGTGAATTTGGCAAGATTATTGACGATTTTTGTGTTATCTGACATGAGTAATTCTGTAACTTTGTGCATATTTGGTATTTTCCAGTAATATTTACTTAAGAGTTGTGATCTTATTTCAAGGTAGACAGGACATTCCAAAATGAAATGGAACTCATCTTCTAAAACATTGCAATTTTGACATTTTCTCTCAGATCTGATTATTTTGTTAGGTTTGTGCCATCTACCCATGTCTATTTCAAGTCTGTGGCTAGATACTCTTAATCTTGTAAGAGCAGTTCTGTATTTGGTATTTACCACTGTGTTTAGATATTGCTTGAAGTTGAAACTAGCTATTGATCTATATGTTATCGCTCTAGGTGAGTTTTGTAATTGGTTGTTCCAAGATTGAATATAATTATCTTTTGCTCTTTGTTTAAATATATGAATAAATTGTTTCGTATTTCCCACTCCTTGAAAGAGCCATACATCAGTAAAGCCATGTGATTCTAAGATATATTTGATTTGAGAAGCCCAGTTGTGCTTATTTGGGCATTCTATTAAGTCATTTAACATCATGTAATAAGTTAGTTTAATATATTTTCTTTCGCTTGACTGTATAACTTTGAACCAATATTTCAGCATTTGTATTAACCTTTCAACTCTTAAAGGACACCTTCCAGATTCACCATAGATAAAATCGTTGTGTGTTTGGTTTCTTACCCCTAGTAGTTGTTTCAGAAATCTTAAGTGAACATATTCTAGCTTATTTGCATTTAAGTAGCCCCATATTTCTGCCTCGTAATCAAGTATGAGTAATATCAATTTATCAAATAAGTCTAACTTATGTTTTATAGATAAAAATGTAAACTTGGATATATATGATCTCAGCTGGAAAATACCCTTTAACGCTTGTCCACTTAATGCATCAAATGTGCCAATAAATGATCCGCCTGTAGAGAAAACTATTCCTAGATACGTAAAGTTGGTAACAATTTGTATTTCATTTTCATTGTATAAGAATGATACATTTCTTCTTAAATTTCCTCCCTTTCTAAAAATCATAATTTTAGTTTTATTTACATTTACAACCATTTTCCATTTTTGACAGTAATCGTATACACGGTTTAGTCCGTTTTGTAGCCCTTCCTCATTATCCGAAAATAAGACAATATCATCAGCATATAATAATAGAAATAGTTTAAGCATTCCGGTATCTATGCCTTTAAAACCTTTCGTAATCAAGTGTTCTTCAAGGTCATTGATGTACATTGCGAAGATAAAAGGTGACATACAGTCTCCCTGGACTACGCCCATTAAGCATTCAAAGCTTCCGCTGAGGTTATTATTAAATTTTACTTTGGATTTTATATTACTATATAACGACTTGATAACATTGAGAATTTTGCCTCGGATTCCATACTTGATTAATTTATAAAAAATAGGTTCACGTACGAGATTATCGAACGCCTTTGTAAAGTCGATGAAGCACACATACAGTTTTTTATTTTCATTCAAAAAATAACTTATTAACCCATGCAGGACAAAAATATTGTCTTTTGCTCCCATATTTGTTCTAAAACCCGCTTGTGCTTCTACGTATACGAAATATTCTTCTGCCCAGTTATTGAGCCTATTATTTAAAATTCTGGTCAACAATTTGCCCAAAGCACTTAACAATGTTTTACCTCTATAGTTATCTACGTTGTTGACATCCCCCTTGTTATGTAATGGAACAATATAACCATCACTCCACTTACATGGGAAGTAACCCTGTTTAAATATTGTATTAAAAACTGCATGCAAGTAATTTGCCAAATATGCATAACCATATTTGAAAAATTCATTAATGACATAATCCGAACCGCCAGATCTATCGTTTGTTAATTGTTCACAGGCTTTTTTTATTTCTTCATGTGAAATGTCATCGTCTAGTTCCTCAAACATTACTTGCAATTCACTGTTTAAAACTTGTTCATTAAATTCTAAAACTTCTTCATCTGGTTGGAAAAAAACAGATTCCGGATTATTAATGGATTTGAAATATTGCTCAAAGCTTTTAGTGTGAATATTTGTTTTTTCCTGATTTATTTTTGATGACTTTAATAATTTCCAGTATTCTTTAGCATTCTTAAAACGAAGACTCTGTAATTCTTCTGTTTTTTATTTATCGAATTGACGTTTCTTACTCCGAATAATTGATTTATATTTTGATCTAGATGACGTCATATCGTGCCTGTGGTCATCAGTACTGTAGTTACGATATTTGTTAAGACTTTTATAAAATTCACCTCTGTGTATCGAACAATCATTATCGAACCATGGTTGTTTATTTTTGTTAGATCCTAGTGGCTTATTTAGTTTCTTTCTAAGAAACGGGTTGCAAGCATTATTTAATAAATTATAAAAATCATCGAGATTATTTTCAATTTCTTCATTGTTAAAATTGTTCGATAATTTTTGTGATAAACCATCCAAATTTCTTTGAAAGTGCTCACTACTGACATTCTCTAAGAATATATATTTTTTGACGTCGTCCCATTTGTAACAAAAATCAACAGTATCATAGACGTTATTGTCTACAGTAAAAGTATCTAAAAAATCAACATATTTTCTAATGGCAAAGCTAATAGTACAATGATCAGATAAGATATTTGGATCTTTAACGTCGAATGTGCTGAAGTATGGTAAGAAGTCAGGTGTACATAAAACATAATCTACCACACTGCTACCAGCATGTGTTACACATGTAAATTTACCAGAGATACTACCAACACCAGCCCTACCGTTCATGATTCTCAAACCTGTGGACTGGCAGAAGTTTATCAATAATTTTCCATTTTCGTTAGTGGATCTATCAAAAGTATATCTTTCTAAAATCTCATCCTGTACATAATCGTTAGGTAACATATCTAAATTAAATAAATAATCATTTTCAACATAGTCTTTAAGATTCCCAACCCGACTATTCAGATCTCCCAAGATATAAAAGTTACATTTATCATTATATAAATCACGAAATTTAACTATATCATCATAAAGACTCTGCAATATCATATCTAGTTCTTCTTTCAAATCCCTGTAATTTCCTTGCAAACAAATGTTGAAATATTTCGATCTGTTTTAAGTCGGTGGTCGTCATATTGTTCCAAAGTTCTGATCCATATAGGAGGATCAGTAGTATAATCTTGCAATTAAGGTTTGCTGAAACAATTGGATTTACTCCCTGTGGATTAACCCCCTGGCCAACCATCGAAAAGAGAGCGTTACGAGACTTTTGAATGCGTTCCGTTAAACGATTACCTAGTTTCAGGTTCGAATCATGGATGATGCCTAGATTTGAAAACATTTTGGCAATTTGAGAAATTGTTCGTTTTGAATGTTTTCAAAAGTCGTCTGCAGCAGAGGCGTCACCATGTGTGTTATATGTGGGAAAGGGTTAAACAACAAATTTAACATCCAGCTAGGATAACAGAAGAGAATCAACCAATCAAATGACAGCTTAGGACTTTCCCACATATAACAACTCTGCAACAGATGACTTTAAACACATTTAATCAAAAATATTAAAACTCTCTACAAATGAAAAAACAATTATTGAATGAAGTTGAAATCATCATGCCAAAAAGAGAATTTGCTCATAATGAGCAATGTCTACTTTTGCCACAATGTCTTCAAAGTCATCTGCTGCAGAGGCATCAGAAAGGGTCTACATTAGGGAAAGAGAAGTGTTTTCTCGCGGTTTGAAGTATAGTTAGAAAATAATTTCTATACGATATGTGATTTGAATTGGGGGTATTTTGATTACGCACAGGAGAAGCCTTGAACCGCTTGTGCAGGTAAATCACTAAAGCAGCTTACTTACTGAGAACTAAATGAGAAAACCAACATTGTGGACTCTGTGTAAAGTATCGACCCGGATTACCCTAAGCATGCCGCGCAGACTTACCCGGATATACACTTTTCGCCTCCTGTGGATTTTCTGTTTCAGGAATCATTACTCTATACCTTTATCCCCCTGAGAAGGTATGTGTTGGCAGGAATAAGTCTGAGCAGACTGCGCAAGCTGATCTGGATCAATACATTACGCACCGGCCATAATGTTGGTTTTCTCGCGGGACGGCTCAAATAGAATTTATTGTATTAGTCTAGAGTAAAGTGTGTTCCGGCTCTGCACGAGATGTTTTATCTCTATTTTGTTCCTGGGCCAGTCAACCATATTACATACGCTTCACATCTGGCATAGTTGTTTATGGGTCTTCATGATATGTCAAGGTCGTGGTTTATATAGCAAAAGGTTAAATTGCTCATGATGAGCAATTTTTCCTTTGGCCACAATGTTTTTAACTTTTTTAAACAATTAAGCTATCTTTTATAGAGATATTTCAGGTTTTTGTCACTATGTTTTCAAAGTCGTCTGCTACAGAGTATGTGGGAAAGGGTTAACCATTCGATCAGAAGAATCTGATCATGATTGTGTGGATCACCGTCTTCTACTAATACAGCCTGCCTGGTAAATGCATATATCGTTGTTGTTGTTGTTGTTTACTTTAATAAGGTTATGCAAGAAGTGTAGCCAGGACTTAAAGGAATACGCTTTGCTCAGATTAAACTATATGACTATATAGCACTACAGTAATGTATCATTTTGATGTAATTAACTTTTTTTTAAAAGCTTGCACTACCATTATATATGCTTTTAAAGTTTGTGTTTTCACGTCGGTATCGATCGACTATGGGCGCCGCCATCTTTGCTTATAATCAACTTCCTGTGACGTCAGTTACACCCTTCCGATTATCACTGTATGGATTACTAAATTTTCAGATCGCTATCTTATCTTAGGTATAGGTCAAAAATGACTGAATGTCCAAAAAGGCTGATTATAGTTCGAGAAAGAAAGGCCAATTTCCCAAAATGTCTGGTCCAAATAGGCCGATTATGAGAAAGGACCACTTTTTGAAGTTTAATGGTGTAAATATTGTATACATGTATGTTTGTTTTAGATTATTAATTCATCATAGTGGGGCGGTAAATTTATATGTTTATTTAAACTTCCTTAATTAGATAATTTGAGAAGTTTGAGAACGTAATTGCCGTTCATTTATTGAATTAGATAATAGAGATGTTTGAGAACGTAATTGCCGTTAATTTAATTTATCAGTAAAAGAAGTCCACCATTGGATAAAATAATTCTTATTAAGTAACAACTGCGTTAGATTTGATCTATAATACTTTAAACTGCATTAATAGTTTGAGAGTGTATTAAAATGTTCTTAAAATAACGGAGTACGAATTAGACGAGATTATCGCATATAATTTTGAACCAGAATATTCAAACATCGAATTTCTGTAAAAGGAAAGGAATAATGTGTATCAAGAATTGGAGATCGCACTAGTGCCGATTTCTAAGAAGGATTTTTGTTTATGCTATAACTGCATTGTAATGCCGCTACCAGAGGAAAATTGTTCATCAACTCGAACACCCACATGAAGTTCTTATGTCACAGACATGCTTAACTGTCCACTATCTAGTTAGTTTTGAAAATGCCTGCCTTTAAATCTTTTCGCTGTTGTCGACCAAGGGAATGAACATGGTCGATTACAGCCAGTGCTGTCCTTGTTTTTATTTGATCATCATCAAATTCCTGACGTTGGTGGGTTTTTTAACAGTTTGCAAAAACCCTTAATTTTTTATCGGAATGTCTTACCAACTGTGAAAGATGACTGTCCCTTTATTTGATGCACGGCATATTTAGTTAATTGTATCTTAATTATATCGATTCATAAGTATTTAAGTTGAGGTGAATAATAATACGTTCATCATTGCATTCTGAATCATCATGAGTACACATTACCCCTGTTTACATTGTTTAAGGCTGGTTTTGGAGCATAACTAGGCTGTGGAATATGATTCCTGTCGGAAATGGCAACATCGTGGATGCGGCGACACAGGTTAATGTTTTTGTTATTTTGAAAATTTCCATATTTGCCTATAATAAGCATTTAATGTTCGAAATCATATATTTACCAGAATCTTTTTTTGTGTGTGTGTGTGTCCAGCGGAGGCTTAAAATGCTAAGTTAAATATTTATGAGTAAATAATATGTATATATTTTATGTGTTATTCATGTATGTAAATTCACAGAGGTCACGTTAATATACGACAGTTCTACAGCAAATTTCATAACATATGCGTACAAAGTAAACACCAGGACAGAAAGTCTTAGAGTTTAAATAGCATGAAAGAAATTGACTAAGGTTCTTATGTTAGATTTGCAATTAAGTTAAAAAAGAGAATATGGCAACCTTTGTTATTTTTTCACTATGTATGTAAGTTTATAAACATCTATCTGTGACATTTTTATGTTACTGTTTTGATTCTAAAAATACTACTTATAATAGTAAATTATAGAACTTAACAAGCAGAGATAACTTAACAAGCAGAGATGCTGCCAGGATATTTCTCAAGTGGGGGAAGTCCCCCTTCACCTCAACATTTTTGGGGGACCTTCCTCATGGGGTGGGGAATGTTCGCAAGCAGACGTTTAACCCTTTCCTTCATGTAGACTCTTTCTGACACCTCTGCAGCAGACGAATTTGAGCAATTTCTCTTTTTGACGCTATGTTTACAACTCCTTTTAATAATTAACCTTTCCCTTATAAAGATAAAACATAATCTTGCCCAGATGTTTTCAAAGTCGTCTGCTGCAGATTTGTTGTATGAGGTAAAGGGTTTATGTATGAAATTCTGCAGCAGACGGCTTTTTGAAAACATAGTAACAAAAGAAGAAATTGCTCAAAACGAGCAATTTCTCCTTTTGCCGCAATGTTTTCCACTTTTAGTTATAGGTTATCCATTCAATTATAGAGATTTTCTATGTGTTGACAAAATCTGTTCAAAGTCGTCTGCTGCAGATTTGTTGTATGAGGTAAAGGGTTATGTATGAAATTCTAAACAAGCCCTTTATTGTGTCAGTTCTCAAAAGGAAATCATGGATATAAGCTTTATTCCACGAAATTCTTTTTCGCTACTAAATCAAGACTACTGGTCATTATTTTTCACGAAGAATCATCACCAGGTGACAAGAGGCTAAAAACTGTTAGAAATGTTGTCTTATTTCTCTTTCCTAAATTTATAAAAGTCTGTTATTTTGCGTTTTAGCAATGTTTATAATTTGTTTCGTCTGCACAAAAACTGTGGAAGGTCAAATGATTTCAATTATGAATTGTCAATAATAAGACCCCTCGGTCTTTCTTGCCTTCGGTCATCTTGGAGAGGGGTGATATGGAGATGTTATATGCCAAGTGAAGTCTGAATATATGTATGTCATGTTTGAAACATCAGACTATTTATATCTATGATTATCTATCCATCTACATTTCAAGTATGTTGCGAGTTTCTCAGGCACTCCTATTTCATTTGCCCGGATCTTTTCCATTATTAGTATGGTGGTGTCTGTTATGGTGACTATTACTTATCATGTAATTGTCCCGTGATTGTGTATATTACCCGCTCTATTTCCAGTGTTATTCTGTGTGTATACGAGCCTTAAACAGCAACATAGACAATTTAAGTTTCTATTCATCAGACGTCCATTAAAGCTATTATAAGGACTTTGAAACCCAAAATGAGCAATATTTCTCATTGTCTCATTACGTTTTCAGCTCTTTCTTATTTAAAATTTCACTTAAAATATTTTACATTATACAGATCTATTAAAATATTGTATGAAGTAAACAGATTAAGATTTAACCCTTTCTCACTTGTAGACGTGTTCTGACGCATCTGCAGCAGACGACTTTTGATACTTTGTGGCAAAAGGAGATATTGCTCATAATGACCTATTTCTCCATTAACCACAATGTTTTCTACTCTGTTCAATAATTAAACTACCATAAATAGACATTTTTCAAAATGTTCCCGGGATGTTCTTTAAAGTCGTCTGCTGCAGATGTGTTGCATGTGGGAAAGGTTTAAACAAGACATAAAATTGCTAGCATTCTGTCTCCGATTCACTTACCTGTACAAATTTCTCAGCTTCCCCCTGTGTTTTAACACTTATAGTCCAATTCATGCCTTCGCATTTAGTTTGTATATTTGCTCTAAAATTATCAAGGTGATCCGTAATTGTAGATCGGAATGGATTTAAACATGTTACTGCCACATTACTTAATGTGTAGACAAGGTTCACATCAGCTAGATATGCTGGGTTTTCAGTTGCTGAAATGAAAAAATATACTTTATGTTCTTATAAATCAATACAGAAAACTACCATAGTTATGAAGCAGACAAATTCAGGCAATGGTTGTTTGTGGAAAATTTAAATTAATGGCAGTTTGATCAGATGAATATGCTTGTATGGTATTTTATGCTTTTCAGTTATATCCCTTATATGTTTGCAGGGTAAGATACCAGTACCGCTGGTCCATTTAACCTGAAACCAACGAGTCCATCGTACTGCTAACCCTTTCCCTCATATAGACGCTTTCTGATGCCTCTGCAGCAGACAGCTTTTTGAAAACATAGTGACAAAAGAAGAAATTGCTCAAAACGAGCAGTCATAGGTTATCCATTCAATTATAGGGATTTTCTATTTTAAGACAAAATATGTTAAAAGTCGTCTGCTGCAGAATTGTCATATGAGGGAATGGGTTAAACCCACAACCTGGAGAGCCAAGGAGGTAAAGGCAGATGCCCCCTACCACTACATAACTGAGGTTATCCTGATCAGGTGAAATAATTGACTGTCAGCATATTTCTTTGTCTAAATTCATGAAATAATTGACTGTCAGAATATTTCTTTGTCTAAATTCATGAAATAATTGACTGTCAACATATTTCTTTGTCTAAATTCATGAAATAATTGACTGTCAGAATATTTCATTGTCTAAATTCATGAAATGTTTGACTGTCAGCATATGTCTTTGTCTAAATTCATGAAATGTTCGACTGTTGGCATATTTCTTTGTTTAAATAGTTAATTTTCAACTAAGAACTGCGATATTCGGATGTTCCATCCTAGTAGTAGTTAAGTTTGCAACATAAACCCTAAGAACTGCGATATTCGGATGTTTCATCATAGTAGTAGTTAAGTTTACTACATTAACCCTAAGAACTGCGATATCCGTATGTTCCATCATAGAAGTAGTTAAGTTTTCAACATTAACCCTAAGAACTGCGATATCCGGATGTTCCATCATAGAAGTAGTTAAGTTTGCAACATAAACCCTAAGAACTGCGATATCCGGATGTTCCATCCTAGGAGTAGTTAAGTTTACTACATTAACCCTAAGAACTGCGATATCCGTATGTTCCATAATAGAAGTAGTTAAGTTTGCAACATAAACCCTAAGAACTTCGATATTGGGATGTTCCATCATAGTAGATGTTAAGTTTGCAACATAAACCCTATGAACTGCGATATTCAGATGTTCCATCCTAGAAGTAGTTAGGTTTGCAACATAAAGCCTAAGAACTGCGATATTCGGATGTTTCATCATAGTAGATGTTAAGTTTGCAACATAAACACTAAGAACTGCTATATTAGGATGTTCCATCATAGTAGATGTTAAGTTTGCAACATAAACCCTAAGAACTGCGATATCCGGATGTTCCATCAAAGTAGTAGTTAAGTTTGCAACATAAACCATAAGAACTGCGATATTTGGATGTTCCATTAACGAAGTAGCTAAGTTTGCAACATAAACCGTAAGAACTGCGATATTCGGATGTTTCACCATAGTAGTAGTTAAGTTTGCAACACAAACCGTAAGAACTGCGATATTTTTATTTTCCATCATAGTAGATGTTAAGTTTGCAACATAAACCCTAAGAACTACGTTACTCAGACGTTCCATCCTAGTAGAAGTAGTTAAGTTTGCAACATAAAGCCTAAGAACTGCGATATCCGGATGTTCCATTATAGAAGTAGTAATTAGGTTTGCAACATAAACCGTAAGAACTGCGATAGTCGGATGTTCCATCCTAGTAGTAGTTAAGTTTGCAACATAAACCGTAAGAACTGCGATATCCGTATGTTCCATTATAGAAGTAGTAATTAGGTTTGCAACATAAACCGTAAGAACTGCGATATTCAGATGTTCCATCCTAGTAGTAGTTAAGTTTACTACGTTAACCCTAAGAACTGCGATATCCGTATGTTCCATCATAGAAGTAGTTAAGTTTTCAACATTAACCCTAAGAACTGCGATATCCGGATGTTCCATCATAGAAGTAGTTAAGTTTGCAACATAAACCCTAAGAACTGCGATATCCGGATGTTCCATCCTAGTAGTAGTTAAGTTTACTACATTCACCCTAAGAACTGCGATATCCGTATGTTCCATCATAGAAGTAGTTAAGTTTGCAACATAAACCCTAAGAACTTCGATATTGGGATGTTCCATCATAGTAGATGTTAAGTTTGCAACATAAACCCTATGAACTGCGATATTCAGATGTTCCATCCTAGAAGTAGTTAGGTTTGCAACATAAAGCCTAAGAACTGCGATATTCGGATGTTTCATCATAGTAGATGTTAAGTTTGCAACATAAACACTAAGAACTGCTATATTCAGATGTTCCATCATAATAGATGTTAAGTTTGCAACATAAACCCTAAGAACTGCGATATCCGGATGTTCCATCAAAGTAGTAGTTAAGTTTGCAACATAAACCCTAAGAACTGCGATATTTGGATGTTCCATTAACGAAGTAGCTAAGTTTGCAACATAAACCGTAAGAACTGCGATATTCGGATGTTTCACCATAGTAGTAGTTAAGTTTGCAACACAAACCCTAAGAACTGCGATATTTTTATTTTCCATCATAGTAGATGTTAAGTTTGCAACATAAACCCTAAGAACTACGTTACTCAGACGTTCCATCCTAGTAGAAGTAGTTAAGTTTGCAACATAAAGCCTAAGAACTGCGATATCCGGATGTTCCATTATAGAAGTAGTAATTAGGTTTGCAACATAAACCGTAAGAACTGCGATATTCGGATGTTCCATCCTAGAAGTAGTTAAGTTTGCAACATAAACCGTAAGAACTGCGATAATCGCATGTTCCATTAAAGAAGTAGTTAAGTTTGTAACATAATTCCAAGAACTGCGATATTCGGATGTTCAATCCTAGTAGATGTAGTTTGCAACATAAACCCTAAGAACTGCGATATTTGGATGTTCCATTAAAGAAGTAGTTACATTTTCAACATAAACCATAAGAACTGCGATATTCGGATGTTCCATTATAGTAGTAGTAGTTAAATATGCAACATAAACCATAAGAACTGCGATATTCGGATGTTTCATTATAGTAGTAGTAGTTAAGTTTGCAACATAAACCGTAAGAACTGCGATATTCGGATGTTCATCCATAGTAGATGTTAAGTTTGCAACATAAACCCTAAGAACTGCGATATCCAGATGTTCCATCATAGTATATGTTAAGTTTGAAACATAAACCGTAAGAACTGCGATATCCGGATACTGCGATATCCGGATGTTCCATCCTAGTAGTAGTTAAGTTTGCAACATAAACCGTAAGAACTGCGATATTCGGATGTTCCACCCTAGTAGATGTTAAGTTTGCAACATAAACCGTAATATCTTTCAATATAAGTATTATTAATGAAAAGTGTTAACAAATTTGTGGAAAATGGAGATATTGCTAAGTATTAGTAATTTCACCTTTTGCCAAAATGATTTTAAAAGATGTCTGCTGCAGAAGCGGCAGAAAGAGTCTGTATCCGGGAAACTGTTAAAATCACTATCAAGCCTTTGGGAGTCTTTTATATAAATCATGAACAAAGTAATCAAAGGAACATATGAGCCGTTACGCGAGAAAACCATCATTGTGGACTCTGCGTAAAGTATCGACCCGGATCATCCTAAGCATGCCGCGCAGGCTAACCCGGACAGACACTTTTCGCCTCCTGTGGATTTTCTGTTTCAGGAATCATTACTCTATACCTTTATCCCCCTGAGACGGAATGTGTTGGCCCGGATCAGTCGGAGCAGACTGTGCAGGCTGATCTGGGTCGATACATTACGCAGAGGCCATAACTTGTTGGTATTCTCGCGGGACTGCTCACATGTATAATGTGGAAAGGAAAAGTGTGGCAGACAGATAACCCATTCCCACATACAACAAATCTGAAGCAGATGACTTTGAAATCACATTAGCGAAGATCCGAAAAATCTCCCTAAATGGGAGTTTATTTTTTAAATAGAGTTGAAATAGAGTTGAAAACATTGTGGCATAGGTTGAAATTGATCCAGTAGCTTAGGAGATGTCTATTATAAACAAGAGGGCCATGGTGGCCCTGGATCGCAGATATTATTTAATTGAGTAATGTCTTCATTTTCCTTAGTTTTCTTTCCCATTAAAAGTTGTCTTGGGCAAAGTTGACAATATTATCTTTATTAGAGAAAGTGTTTATACTTACGTAGACAAAATATATCCAGATTTGATGGAAAGTTCCAACTGTTAGGTGTAGTACATTGAAATGTTTTCCTTTTTGATCCATCGTCATATATGTAGCCATTATTACAAGTGGAATTACATGACAGTCCATTGCTTGTTTCCTCGCATGACCTCAAAGCATTGGTATCTGGATACAAGGATTGCTCAAAGCACCTTCCAGCTGAAACAGTATAATGATAAAAAATAGAATTATAATAAAGACTTTATTTATAGAGGCTGCTCAGTTTGGCCAGTCTTCCTTGAAGGCATCCACTAAAACATGTACTTACATAATTATTTACTACACATATTTATGTTGACAAATGATACAGTCAAGATATAAGCACGCGGGTCACTTTACTATATATTCACCGTTATAAAAGAGGACTTGTTAAGCCTTTCCTATTTGTAGATGCATTCTAACGCATCTGCAGCAGACATCTTTTGAAAACATTTTGACAAAAGGAGAAATTGCTCAAAACGCCAAATTCACGTTTTGCAACCAATGTTTTCGACTTTTTTCAGTAATAACACATTTTCCATGTTTTTGCATGATTGTTTTCAAAGTCGTTTTCTGCAGATTTGTTGTATGTGGGAAAGGGTAAAAGTAACACCATGCCACCAGGAAAGATATGCTAATTTGAAATGCTTTACATTTTTACAGAACAAGCAGTGGAATGTGATTCGGTATTTTTGGTCATGAGCTACATGTGTCAGGTCAAAGATTTTCTGTAAAATTCTGTTTTTTGTTTAGACACGCAAAGTGTTTTATTACAAAAAAAGGGTTTCAGGTCTCTTTACCCTTTTCCTCATACATGTATAACAATTTGCATCTGGAAAAAAAGTATACAAACTTTCTGTATATGAAAGAGTTGAACAGATGTGAAAATATTCTGGCAAAAGGAGAAATTGCTCATAATAAGTAGCAATCTCATTAAAATCAGACCAACATACTTCCCTGTATGTATATTTGATCTGACTGCACTATAATTGAATGGATAATCTATGACTAAAAGTTGAAAACATTGTGACGAAAGGAGAAATTGCTAATTTTGAGCAATTTCTTCTTTGTCCCTATGTTTTCAAAAAAGCTGTTTGCTGCAGAGGCGTCAGAAAGCGTCTATATGAGGGAAAGGGTTAATGAGGTTGTATGAGTAGCTTTCGATTTCTAAACATGAAAGTCTTGATTTATTGGTAGAATTTCATAGCATGGCTAGTAGCCATTGGCTACCATAGTTACAGGTGAAAAATTGAAATCATGTCATGTAAATGAAATTCTTGACTCAATAATGGATGCAACATAAGCAGACTCGAATAAGTAAACAAAAATCAACTTATTCTAGGTAACCAAATTAAAGTACTAAAAGTTAGAATTGAACATCTAACTTCAAATGAAATCTCATGCTTAATTATCCACTGGACTAAGGAATGTTCTTTTGGCGGTCCTTTTCTTAATTATGTTCAAAGATATATGTAAAACTCTTGTTTGTGCGGTATCCGAGAAAGGGAGTTAATTGCCCTTTATTTAAAATTCTTTTCCGATTCTAAGGTTATTTACTAGAAATGTTCCTTCAGTGACTCTCTACCCTTTTTTCCACATGCATACGCATTTTTCAAAAGACTGCTTTTGCAAATAATGTCTAAAGATTGTTTCATTTGTTGGTGATAATAATAATTAATAATCTTAATTTTGTGTTTTCCAATTCTAAATTGACTGTTGGAAGCAGGCATAGAAAGAAGTGCTGTTGATAGGCTATCTGCCACTAATTGTCAGCATTTTCAAAGCTTTTATTTTCTCCAATTTGTTTCAAAAGGGAGAAATTGCTTATTATGAGCAATTTCTCCTTTTTGTCACAGTGTTATCAAAGGTTGTCTGCTGCACAGACGTCAGGAAGCTTCTATATGTCGGAAAGGGTTAATAAATGTTAATTTGAAAATAATCAGGTCAATAACCCCTTCCCACATATAAAAATCTGCCAATCTCCAGCATATTACTTTGAGTACATTTAGGAACAAATAAAAGTAATCTCTTTAAATGAAAATTGTATTACTGAAAAAAGTAGGCATCCAAAGGTCATCACATGTGCAACCAATGCAGAACCAGATAAGACTTGATAATGAATAGTTATTAATTCATTTGATTAAACTGTCTTTTGTTTATACCTATTTAGCTAAAGTTAATTAACACAGTATGAATGTGGAGGCTGATCTTGCGCTACATTGTTAACAATAGTTGTTTCAAAGTCAAATATTTGGATGATTAGCCAGCATTGCTTAAAGTTGTGAATTTTATGATAAAGCAAGATTTGCTTAAATTCATAAGTGTAATCATAAGCAAATGTTTTATTAAATTCACATATGATGTGTAAAGTTGTCTATAACATGATAAGCAAATAATGTTTAAGGTCAAATATGATGCTTGAAGTTGTATATTTGATGATAAAAAACTTGTGTTTAATAAGATTCACATATGAAGTTTGAAGTTGTGAATTTCATGATAAACAAATGTTGTTTGAGTTCACATAATAAAGTTTGAAGTTGCAAATGTTGTTTTAACCATTTACCACATACAGCAAATCTGTAGCAGACAACTTAGAAAACATCTAGGTGAAAACATGGAAACTCACTATAAATGAAAGTATAATTACTGAAAAAAGTTGAGAATATTGTGGCAAAAGGAGAAATTGCATGCTTTGAGTAATTTCTCCTTTTTGTCACAATGTTTTCAAAAGTTGTCTGCAGCAGTAGCATCAGAAAGCGTCTATATGTGGAGAAAGGTTAAGTAGTGTAAAGCAGAACTAGGGTTAAAAAGCAAATGATCAGAAACCTGTATAATGTATCAAGAATGTGCACTCTGATTTTCGTCCAAACTCATCTGTTAAAGTGACAGAGGCTTTCTCTGCAGTCCCAATCTTATTGCTCGTCACTTGAATAGTTTCTGGCGAAATTGCTAAGACTGCTGATTCGTCATAGAGCCCTGTCAGAAAATTTGCCACCTTCTTTGTTCCATCAGTTGTCCTATTCACTAAAATGCTTTGTTTTGATGGGCAGATAAGGTTTGGTTTAACATTTCTGTCTGTAAAAATAAGAATAAATCACAAATTGCAGGTGGAATATGACATGTTTGTAGCAGACGACATTTGAAAAAATTGTAACAAAAAGGGAAAAGTGTTAAACATGAGGATTTCCTATTTTTCAACAGTACATAAATTTCACTTTTATTTCAGAGATTTTTCATAATTTTGCCTTAATATAATGTTTACAAAGTCATTTGTTGTAGACATGCTGTATTTGGAAAAAGGTAATCCATTACCTCATAATATTATGTAATTCTAAGAAAAGAAAAATGTTACATCTGCAATATTAGAAACTATGATTTTTTTTTACACAGGAAAAAACCATTGTGGGTAAAGAAAGTTTGAGTTTCAACAATTTGTTCTATGCAAGAAATGTGTTTAATTTGTCTTCTGCAGAGGCATCAGGGAGAGGGTTGTAACAACAAACTTGCACTATTGTCAAAATGCAAGAACAATGTATTGTATTATGTTAACCCTTTCCCACATATAATAAAATATGCAGCAGACTGATTTGGAAATATTAAGCCAAAACAATGACAAAATCTACATAAAAGAGAGTTTAATTATTAGACAGAGTTAAAAACAATGTGGCAAAAAGGAGAAATGAATTGCTTACAGTGAGCAAGTTCACCCTTTGAAACAAAACTTTTAAAAGTTGTGTGCTGCACATGCGTCTTAAAGTGTCTGTATGAGGCAAAAGGTTATTTGATGTAAATAGGGGAAATTAAATATTGTTAGACCCTTTCCCACATACAACAAATCTGCAACACTCTCGTTGCAAATCGCTGCATTAAAATGTGACAATACTTTATTATTGAAAATGTAATTATTGAATATAGTTGAAAACACTGTGGCAGAAGGAGAAATTGTTCATATGACCAAATAAGTCGTCTTCTGCATTTAACATAGATTCAACAAAACTGCATTTAAAAAGTTAAGATCTCTCGAAAAAGATAAGTATAATGTTGTTAGAACATAAGTGAAAAACTTAAGGCGTGAAAACTTCAATATAAGTTTAACAATTGTTTTAGAATTTAATTCGTCGAGAGGTCAAATATGGAAGCTAATTAACTATTAACATTCGCGAAGTGGAACGGAAAAGTACAAAGTCGTTGCGTGATAAATGCAGTGGCGTTTTTACCGGGGGCCTGTAGGGCCCGTGCGACGAACGAAAAATGAATGGTAAACTAATAAGTCGCGTGTCAAATGCAGTGGCGGATTTAGCGGGAGCCCAAAAGTCTTATGCTGCAGATATATAAGGGAAGACCTGCCATCGGACGATGCACTCCATGTTAATCGAGTGTTGGAGTAATAAATGGCGTGGTGTATCACGCTTATCTTATCGACCCGTCAACGATTGACGACTTGATTAAGGACGTCAAACGATCCGAACGTCCGCACAATTCGTTGGATAGCAATCACATTTGTGGTGACAAGTTGCGAGTACGAAGAAAGAATTTCAACTATTGACCTCGTGAAGTCCGACTGAAGATCACCAATGGGGAAGAAAATGCTTACAGTCAAGTTACAGGAATGTGCCTTATGGATGCACATAGAGATATAGATATCAACCTTTATGTTTTCAAAAGTCTTCTGCTGAAGATTTATATTTTGTTATCACAAGCATATTTATGAATTAAAAACGTAGCCTTAAAGTATCACTTAAACCCCAGTCACAATTACTTTGCGATAGGTTTTCGAGTAGTTTGCGGCGGATTTCTAGTCATTTTCGGCCGGAATCATTCGGGACTCCTCGCGACCCTCGAGTTTTAACTCGAACTAAAAACATCATCGCACATTAATCGGCTGATGCCAGGCATCACACATATCGGGCGAGCGCCGGGCCAAATGTTGGACTACCCGGACAATGCAGACACCGCTCAGAGCCCGGCCGGAAATCGGGCAGACATAAACCGGGGACAGGCCGGCGTCTGGAAGATCACCCACTGTGGCTCGCAGGTCATGAATGCCGGCTCATCGCATCATTCATCAGATCATCCAGTCGTGCTCTTCACAGAAGGTAACACGTTAACACGTAGTTTATCTCAAAAGTGTCAGAATAACAGTACTTCAAGATGCCCCAAAAAATGATGGGATGACTGAAGGAGAAGGAGAAGAAGAGAGCAGAACCCACAAGAGAGAGAGAGAATGGCGGTGAAGTGAATGAGACCATGCCTCTCCTCTTCAACCACCAATGTACCAATAACTGAGTTGTAGCGGTAGAGTGCAAACGCCAACCTCTACCTCACCTCAACAAGGCGCTGTGCATGTGCCCGCAAGAGCTGTGGATGTATCAACGGCATTCTCGTAAGAATGTTTGCCTTAATGCTATCTAAGTCAATTTCGAATATGGGTCATATTAAGTCAGAAACTAGGTCACTTGGCCAAAATGAAGGGAAATCTTTTTAACACTACGAAGGTTGCATTTTTAACTTCAGCATGTTAAAACTGTATCAGAATGTTTGTCTTGATGATATGTAGGCCAAGTTCGAATATTTGTCAGGTCTGTTAAAAAACTAGGTCACTAGACCAAATTGAAAGAAAATCTCGTTAACACTGGACAAGCCACATGTTCTGCTTCAGCAGTTTAAAATAAGGTCAGAATGTTGATCTTAATGATTTAAGGCCAAGTTCGAATATGGGTCATTCCGGGTCAAAAGCTAGGTCACTAGGCAAAATTGAAGGAAAATTTTGTTAACAATCTACAGGCCGCATTTTTTGCTTCAGCAGCTTGAAATTTTGTCTGAATTATATTTAGGTCAAGTTAGACAAGTGGTCATATTGGGTCGGAAACTAGGTCAATAGGCCAAATTGAAGGGTTATCTTGTTAACACTCTGGATGCTGCATTTTTAACTTGAGCATGTTGTTACTGTTTCAGAATGTTTGTCTTGATGATGTGTAGGCCAAGTTTGAAAATTCTGTTCAAAAGCTAGGTCACTAGGCCAAATTGAAGGAAATTCTTGTCAACACTGTAGAAGCCACATTTGTTTAGATTTGGTCAGAACGTTTATCTTAATAATATCTAGGCCAACATTGAATATGGGTCTGCCGGGTTAATAACTAGGTCACTAGGCCAAATTGAAGGAAAATCTTGTTAATACTCTGGAGGCCGCAATCTTTGCTTCAGCAGCTTGAAACTTTGTCAGAATGTTTGCATTGATAATATCTAGTCCATTTCTTGATGAGTTTTGTATTGATCAAACACTTTCTTCCAGTCTTGTATATAAATCTCAATATAATAAGGCAGAAACTTCAAAATATTCTATTTAAACCTGCTGTCAAAATTTCCTTTGATTCTTCATGTCTTTAATGTGTATACTTGTGAGCGCTTGCACTCAGGTGAGCGATATAGTGCCAACACGGTCCTTCTGTTTTCAAATTGGCAGTTTCATGATATTTTCTGTTTTTGATATGATCTTTCAACTTCTTAACAATAAATACATAAACATAAGCTACTTCCTAAGCTACATAAGCCATTGTTACTTCCTTTCACATTTTTCCTACTTCTCCAACCAGGCTGTCAGCACTTTCAGTGCTTTGATTAATTGTTCCTCTCAGACCAATTATCTGAACACTGAAATATGACCTAGCTGGATAGAACACTACCAAAGCTCTAGATAAGGAGCCCTTTTCATGCTCTAAAATCCTCATTTGTCCTCCAAAACCTACGGATCAAGGTGATCTATTTTGATTGCTCTCTGTCCGTCGTCCGTCCCACATCAACCGTCGTTTACTTTAAGCTTTAAATATCATTTCCTCCTTAACCATGGGATCAATTTCAACAAAACTCCATATGAAAGTTCCTTTGGTGGCCCTATTTCAAAATCGTTCAAAAAATTTCAAACTTTAAAATCCTTTTCCTCCATAATCTGCTTGTCCGATTCCAAGATAATTTGGTAGAAATGTTCTTTGAGTGACCTTTTAAAACAAGAGGCCCATGAGGGCCTATGCTCTAATGGTATGGTTCTTTGGTCATTTTCAATCCAGAGCATGTATGTATGGTGAAGATCGGATAGTAAATGGAGGCTCTTTTGTGTTCACAAGCTGTATTATAGCAATTTTTACAATTTCATGTGCCATAATCCAGTCTTGGCGGATCTGGCTGGTTTTCAAAAGGAACCAAGCTCTCATCAATATTTAACTACTATCTAAGTTTGGTGAAGATCAGATAGTAAATAGAGCCTCTATTGTGTTCACATGCTAAATTATAGCAATTTGAACAATTTCAAGGGCCATAATCCAGTCTTGCATGGGCGGATCTGGCTTGTTTATGAAAGGAACCGAGGTCTCATGGATATCTAACTACTGTATAAGTTTGGTTGAGATACAATCAAAAGTGAAGACTGTATCGTGTTAACAAGCTCTTTTATAGCAATTTTGACCATTTCAAGGGCCATAATCCAGTCATGCATGAGCGGATCTAGCTGGTTTTCGGAAGGAACCGAGCTCTCATGGATATCTAACAACTGTATAAGTTTGGTTGAGATACAATCAAAAGTGAAGACTGTATCGTGTAAACAAGCTCTTTTATAGCAATTTTGACCATTTCAAGGGCCATAATCCAGTCATGCATGGGAAGATCTGGCTGGTTTTCGAAAGGAACCGAGCTCTCATAGATATCTAACTACTGTATAAGTTTGGTTGAGATACAATCAAAAGTGAAGACTGTATCGTGTTAACAAGAAATTGTTTACGGACGCACGCACGCACGCACGCACGCACGCACGCACGCACGCACGCACGCACGCACGACGGACAAATCGCCACGACATAAGCCCTTCTTGCCTTTGGCCAGTAGAGCTAAAAATTGTTCAAGCCATATTGATTTTGTTGAAAAGCAGGGTAGCAAGGCGGCATCAAGAAAGGCGCAAAATGATAAAACTTTAAAATTCCATTATTATTAAAGTTCGTTTTAGATTCCAAGATACAAATGGTCTTGACTTATAAGCCCTTTTACTATTTCTTTAACAGTGTCCACTCCTTGGAGTTTCATTTGCACTCATGATAAAATGTTCCCAGATATTTGCAGTTAAATATTTGCTACTAATTATCGATCACTCAGGTGATCGATTTAGGGCCATCTTGGCCTTCTTGTATATGAGTGCTAACAGAGATATCATGGAAAAATGCCTGTTTACTCCTCCTTATCTAGTCCTCTTACTTTTGAGTAAGACGATCAAATAATTGAAAATTTGATGAAGCTCAAATTCACAATTATTTGACAACCAATTGTTCAATTGGAATATTTCCTATTCTCAAACCATGTTGAAATGATCTGTAGAAATAGATTTATCTGTTCTGAATTGATCAGCATCTATTGTGTTGTTCTCTCTGAATTGAGCTGCATATATAGTGTTGTTCTCATCTACAGTAGAATCTAGAATGTTGTCCATAGACATATTTGATTAGCAACTTAATCCCCTCCCCGCCATCCCACACCCTCCTTTGGAAATGGTAATGAAGGGGCATCACTCACCCTTTACCAGAATGATGTATTTTGAAGCATCTAAAGCAGGTGACTTTCGGAAACTAGAAATTGTTCATTGATAATGGTCATTTCCTCCTTTATTCGTAATGTTTTAAAAAAACTTCAATACATGTAATACAGACGTGCTGGAAAGCATCTGCATGTGTAAAAGGGTTCAACCACAGACATCACAATCATCATAATATATTCGTTTATCACATGACAATTCTTGTATACGATCTAATATACCCATTACCTATTTCTTTATATGTCACATGTATAATATAACATGACTGAATCACTATTTTTATAAGCATCCGCGAATGTTTACAAAATGGCTGAGAACGTATATCTGGTAAACACAAACATCACAGGAAAGATGGACGAGGTAAAGGGACCATTATCTGTTATAAAAATATGTTTGTGTGTGATTAGTAAACGGTCTATTAAGTATAACATGTTGGTACTATTTTCTAACAGCGAAAAGCCGATTTTCTTTTTGTGTTTCATCATGTGATAAAAATAATCTAACATTCGTTGTCATTTCATAAAGTTTTATAAAACACGTCCAAAAAATTTGTTATTAAGCTCGCCAAAGGCCCAACTCATTTAATAAAACTTTTTATTACATGCCTGTACATTTTTCGGTGGAAATACATGCAGATTGACATGCACAAATACACCACGACAGATTGAAATTCCGTATATACATGCGGTGTAAATACAAGATTGTGACGTCAGACAGTGCGAGGTTCCCGTTTTGAATCTGCGCTACGTAGTAAAATATGCAGACAACCAGTACTATTTAGGAAAATTATTTCTATTGTATGAATCGAAAACCTAGCGTCAAATTTAATAAAAACCCGCAAGTAAAGATTATGTTGTCATTTTCTCCCACAAAACAATGGAAATTTAATTTGATAATGTTATTGGGCGGGACTTACGTATTAGCATACTTTTTAAGGGCGTGGCCTAAGTATTGTAGTAAATATTCACCCGCCATTCACTTTTCATTTCAAGATTACAAAATTGTATCACCAATAAAAAATATATTGAATCTGTACATTTGTTAGTTTTTTCGCTTTTCATAGATCGTAGGTATATACTAAAAGGAATATTACGTTGCGGGAGCGATAAATGTGTTCGTATTGCACGACTCGTAGCGTGGGAAAATCCATAGCTTACTCGACCTTCGGTTTCCACGCTACTTGTAGTGCAATACAAACCCTTTTATCGCTCCCGCAACGTAATATTCCGTATATATGAAATGATAACGAATATCAGATCCTATATATATTCGATATTCTCACCTAGGATTGTGTAGGTAAAAGAGTCTGTAGCACTATTGCCTCTGAAATCAGTGACACTGTAACTGAATATTTCTGTATTAAGTATCACATCCCCAGTTTCCATGTAATTTGTTTGTGTTTCTGCGTTTATCCCAAAGTTATCATAGAAGGTAGGTGCTACAACCTGCACAGTATCCATAGGAAAATAAGAACGGTCTATTGGCTCCATTGTCACAACTGGACGAGTCACATCTGCAAGAAAACATGATGACTGTTATAAAATAAGAACGGTCTATTGGCTCCATTGTCACAACTGGACAAGTCATATCTGCAAGAAAACATGATTACAGTTATAAAATAAGAACGGTCTATTGGCTCCATTGTCACAACTGGACAAGTCATATCTGCAAGAAAACATGATTACAGTTATAAAATAAGAACGGTCTATTGGCTCCATTGTCACAACTGGACAAGTCATATCTGCAAGAAAACATGATTACAGTTATAAAATAAGAACGGTCTATTGGCTCCATTGTCACAACTGGACAAGTCACAACTGCAAGAAATCATGATGACAGTTATAAAAAGAAACAAACCATTTTTATATTTTTAAACTAATGATACTGTTACAATTATAACCCATTCCAGTAACATATTACAAATCTGCAGCAGTAAACTTTGAAAACACTCAGGTAAAAGTATGAGAAAATTTTCATAAATAAAAGTATAATCAGTTGAAAACATTGTGGCAAAAGGAGAAATTGCTCATCCTGAGCAATTCATCCTTATGTGACAATATTTTCAAAAATTGTCTGCGGCGTAGGCATCAACATGCGTCTGTATGCGGTAAAGAGTAACAGTGAGACTCTGATTATAACTTCTCTAGAATTACTTGGATGTGGGAAAAGAAAAGATCCTGATCTCAAATTTTTCCACAATGTTTTCAAATGTCATTTGATGCAGATGCGTCAGAATGTGTCTACAAGTGGGAAAGGGATAATGATGATAATGAACTACTTATAAATAACAATTACGATCAAAGTGTTTACACAAACTTGTTTTCCTCGTTTCTTACTTTTCAATAGGCATTTTGCATTGGACATTTCATGATCATAAATGTTTGTCTCCTGCAGGTGGTTTCGTTTAAAGGTGTTTCATGCCACTTTCAACAATTGTTGACAGGGTTTCTTGGTAAGTTATCAGTAGTACTAGTTTATTTATCCTGGCACCAGCATGTCAACCGTTATGCCGTTATCAACCCCGAAACCTGAGTGCTAAGGAGGGCAGTTATTACCTCCCGCACCCGAGGCGGACGCTTTACCACTACACCACTGAGGTGGTCTAGGTGCACTGTGGAAACAATACCCTTATGAGAAGGAGTCTACCATTAGCTCTAGAGTAAACGAGGTGTTTAAGTGACCTAAGTGGGTAAGAAGCTTATGGGGTCGAAGAAATCCAAACAGACGTCAGCTTCTAATTCCCAGCCAGATTACATAAGCTCTTCAATAAGTGAAGATTAAACCTGCAAAGCCCAAAAAATAAACATTAGCTGCATGTAACACACAGGATACATTATTATTATTATTTATGTAAACTTTCGCAAAGATATTTTTGCTTTTTCATGTATTTGAATAGCTTATTATATTATGTATAAAGCATAAGACAGTGGAAGACAGTGGTACAGAGGTAGAGCGTCGGCCTCTTGTACCAAAGGTCTCGGTTTCGAATCCCGTGATGAGCGGGTTCTGCCTTTGGGATTTTCCGACACAAAAGGCGCGAGTACTGGTTAAGTTTCCAGGAAGCAGATATCGAGCGTGATTAATATAAGCTTAAAGCTTGTTTCGCAATCGATGTAAAATAAATAAGTTTAAACATTTTTTTTATAAAGCAGCTATATAATTAGAATATAATTGTTTTTCTTTTTCTGTGTAGTTGTTTATGTTTTCCAGACAATACGGAAAACAGATTATTTTACCATTTATGTCCATAATCAACTTTTATTTTCTTGTCCCAAATAAGGTTTGATATGTACTTTCAGTCTATTTTAAATTATGTTTTCGATGACACTACCGTTTCTCAATCAGCTGATGTGTGATGGATGATCTCAATGCCATCATATAAGTTCAGCAACATCCTTCTCTCAAAAAGAGTTCGATACAAATTGCATAATTCCATGCCAAGTGCCAGCTAGGATGCAACATTAATTACCAAGTAACCAGCATGCTCCAACATAAACACACAGCTGCAAGGGGCTTCATTCATTGTTCAACTTTGGCAAAATAGTTTTGACAAAGTTATTTAACATAATTATGCAATGGGCTTTTTAAGATGACTTTAATAATGCTACTTATCATAACAAGAAAAATGTGTGCTTTTGTGATTTTAAAACAATTGATGTAATTGACATTCATATTAAGTCATGTCAGCTGGAAACCTCTTCAACACAATCAGATGATATACACTACCAATAATTTTAAAAATGTGTTGATGACACATTTAAGTGGGTTTTTTTCAGTTTCCACATGTTCTGAACAAAAAATTAAGAAATTACCAACACATTCTTTAACATGATTTTCGGCATTATGAAAACATGTCTGTTATAACAACACAAACTACCATGTACGCTGGTACCGGAAAGAGGCTTTATTTGGGTCGCTTATAACAAATACAAATGTAAACAGTATAATGTTACATCCCTCTCTTTACAGTGAAAAGATGTTGCAATGATTATAAACACTGTTTCTAAAGGATGCAATGATAATGTGAATTTTGCATATAAAAACTGACTAGAATATTGATTGAAATAACTGAAACTTTGTTCCAGAGACTGCACAGGGAGTATTATGCCCTAAACACAGTGCTAGTCTCGGACTAGATTAACAGAACTAAACTAAACTTAAATTTGTTAACCCTGAATAATGTGTGTCTCACAGGTCCATTTTCACGGGTGCTACTACTCGTCGGCCTGATCTTGTTACACGCGGAGAGTCTCTGGGGTTTGTGGTGTTGGGTAACATCGCAGCCAAACGTGGTACTTCTTCATGAGTCATAGGTGTGTCGGTAGTGGTCTCTGAGATGTCAGGGGAAAGTATCGGATCCTCGCGCGTCTCCACAGGCTTTGAACGGTTTGCGGTATCTGTTGACATACGTAGATGTTTACGATTTCTGCGGTATAGTCGGTTTCCGCACTCGACAATGTAGGATCGTGGTTTCCCATAATGTTTAGTTACTGTTCCTGGTCGCCATACATTCGACCCTGCCTGGGGACTCATACGAACGCTGGAGCCTGGGTCCAGGGGAGGTAACTCCTTTGCTCCTCGGCGTCGGTCATAGTAGAACTTCTGCTTCTGCTTCTCAGTGTCGAAGTGTTTCCTAACCGACTCCGTACTATGAGTTGTCGGCCGCAGAATTTCCTTGGAGGCTGGTAGGGTGTTGCGGGGTCTCCTGCCCATGATAAGTTGTGACGGGGACAGGTTGATACCCACCAGAGGTGTTGTCCTATAGTCGAGTAGTGCCAAATATTTCTCCTCGTTTTTCCTCCACATGTTTTTTAAGGTTTGTATAGCCCTCTCTGCTTCGCCATTCGAACTTTGAAAGTGAGGGCTTGATGTCTCGTGTTCTATTTCAAGATTTTTACAGAATGTCTTGAACTCGGATGAAGTAAATTGTGGCCCGTTGTCAGAACGAAGTCTAAGTGGAATCCCATGACATGCAAATACGAACTTCATTGCGCGGATGATACCACGAGTTGTTTCTGATTCTAATTGGAGCACATCAATGTATTTTGAATAGTAGTCAACTACTAAAATGTACTTCTTGGACTCAAATTCAAATAAGTCACATCCAACCAGACTATACGGCAAGTCTGGTGTCGCGGTTGGATTCAAGGGTTCTGCCCTTTGTTGGTTTTGGTACTCGGCACACTGTGTACAGTTCGTGATCAGCTCCTCAATGTCCGTGTTCATGCATGGCCAATATATGACCTCCCGAGCACGTTGTTTGCACTTCTGCATACCGAGATGAGACTTGTGGATCAACTCCAGCATGTTTTTTCGAAGGCTAGGTGGTATAACTATCCTCAAGCCTTTGTAAATGATCCCATCTAGCACAGATAACTGGTCGCGCGAGTCCCAATAAGGTCTAGTTTCCAGTGGACACTGGTTTCTGATATCTGGCCAACCACCTACTATGACTTCATAAAGTACTTGTAGCTCTCGTTCAGTGTTACTTTTGATTTCAGTGTATTTTGTGGTACTAACAGATAACATGTTGACCATGTCCCTATGATTGTCCAATTCTGAGTCTGATTCTCTGCCGCTGTCAGTTGTGGGAAGAAATGCTCGCGATAGAGCGTCTGAGATGTGCATTTCTTTCCCTTTTCGGTATGTAACTGTAAGATCATACCACTGTAGCCTAAGCATCATCTTTTGTATTCGCATCGGCGCCGACAGTAGCGGTTTTGCGAATATCTGTTCTAACGGTTTATGATCTGAATAGACCGTGGTTGCCTTTCCAAAAATGTATCGATGGAATTTCGTTGCGCTGAACACTATTGATAACATTTCCTTTTCTATTTGTGCGTAGCGCTTTTCAGTTTCAGTTAGCGATCGCGAAGCGTAAGCAATAACGTGGTCATTCTGCGTAAGTACTGCACCTAGCCCGTCTTTGCTAGCATCGCACTCTATCTGTACCGGTTTATTAACATCGAAGTATGCGAGTACCGAACTGGTTGTACATAGATGTTTCAACTCCTGGTAACTGGTTTCCTGTTCGTGCTCCCATGTAAATTCGACATCGGACTTCAGGAGAGTTCTGATTGGAGCATCTACTTGGCTAAGGTTGGGTATAAATTTTGCTAAGTACTGGACAAAGCCTAGCAATCTCCTCACACCATCCTTGTCCCGCGGAGCTGGCATGTTTATAATTGCATTGATCTGTTCAGGGTCAGGTAGTAGTCCTTGCACAGTAATCACGTGACCCATGTATGATACTCTTGGTTGTCGGATACTACACTTTTGAAAGTTCAGTTTCAGATTGTAAGATGTCGCGCGTTGAATTACTTGTTTCAAGATTTGATCATGATGCGCCCTGTTTTTTCCTGCTATCAGGATGTCATCGATTATTGCGTAAGCACCATCGATCCCTTCCAACATCTCATCCATGATCCTTTGGTATATCTCAGGAGCTGATTTTATACCAAATGGCAGCCGAAGCCATCTGTACCTTCCTATAGGTGTGTTGAAGGTGGTGAGGTAAGACGATTCCTCATCCAGCTTAATCTGCAGGAATCCAGACTTCGCGTCCAATACAGAGAACACAGTTGAACCCGGAATATTCGATACTACATCATCAATAGTTCTCATAGGGTGGTGTTCCCTCTTAATTGCTTTGTTAAGGTCCTTAGGATCAATACAGATACGGATTTTGTCATTTCGCAATGATACAACCATGGAACTGACCCATTCCGTGGGTTCAGACGTCTTCGCGATGTACCCGTCTGCTTCCATTTCGCGTAGTTTCTCGATTGCGCGTGGTGTCACTGCTACAGGCAGCTTGCGTAAAGGGTGTACGACTCCTTTTGCATTTTCATCAATTACAATTTTGTAGTGCCCTGGAAGTGTGCCCGTTGTTTTGACAAGGTCCGGAAATTCGCGTTCAATTTCAAACGGCTCGAGTTTGTTGACACGATGCAGAAGCCCTAGTTGCTCTGCTACATCTCCACTTATGATGTTTTCTTGTGTGATGTTCACAACCTCAAACTCAACCGTCAGCTGATTCCCTTTGTACTCGACTGTTACATCTGTCGCTCCAACTGGAGTAATACGGTGGTTACTGTACGATTTTAATGTTCGTTCCGACTTCTTTAGTTTTGTGCCGTGTAGTCGGTTGAACTCAGTGCTTGTCAAAATGTTACACTTTGCTCCCGTGTCGATTCGGAATGGGACAGACTTTCCACATGCTGTTAGGTTGCATACCCACTTGTCCGAATGTGTTGCGCGAGACACTTCTGTTGTTGTGTTGCTGTATATGTGTAAAAGGTCAAAGTCGCCATTGTCCTCATCTTCTCCCTCCTGTACGTCTACAGAATTGATTTCCCTTCGTCGTTTCCTACACATCTTAATCCAGTGATCAGGTTTCTGACAGTAATTGCACTTTGTTCCCTTTGCAGGGCAGTTGCTTTTGTTGTGTGTGAAACCACATGAACCACACTTGTTATTGTCTCGTGTATCATGTTTGTCTTTCTTCATTTGGTAAGAGTGGTTTGTCTTATATGGGGGCTTTCTATCTGATGCATTGTGCTTTGCTTTAATACCTAGAACTTCCTCACCCTTCATGAGTTTTAGCTGGTTTTGCGATAGTTCATATCTGCGCCCTGTTTCTATAGCTTTCGCGAGCGTTATATCTTGGCCCTGGTCAAGCAACCTTTCTTTCACCTTATGTTGTTGTACTCCATTTATAATTAAATCTACTAGAATGTCATTGGGTTCAACATACTCACAGTCCATGATAAGGAGCTTGAGATCTTTGACGAAGTTGTCAAATGTTTCGGTTTCGGTTTGCTTTCTTTGTTGAGCTTTATACCTCGCTACTCTTTTGTTTTTCCTAGGACGGACGTATTCTTCAAGTTTATCAAGTATTTTCTTGGGGTCGACCTCCTCTCCGTTCGCCCAAACGAGGGTTTTGTAGACCTCCCGACCTTCTTGCCCAATCCACATACCCAGCCAGCCAGCCTGGTCTTTAGCTTCTGATTTACACAGTGGTCCTTTAAAGGTAAATTCAACGTGCTGATTAAACCTTTGAAACTCTTGATACGAGTCACTTGCGGCCCAATCCATCTTTGGTTGGTCGAAACTCATACCGGTCGCCATATTTATTACGCGTGTGTAAGTAACACGCGCCGGTTTCCGCACAAAACTGTCCAATTTACAAGTATTCCTACCCGAAAGTTTGTATTGTGAGCTTAATGGCTTCACTGAAGGGTTATTCTACCGAATTAACCACGTTTAGCATGTTAGTATAGACTTATTGGGCATAAATTCGAGACTTCTGACACCATGTTATAACAACACAAACTACCATGTACGCTGGTACCGGAAAGATGCTTTATTTGGGTCGCTTATAACAAATACAAATGTAAACAGTATAATGTTACAATGTCCATCTGAGGTTTTCCTACAGTCTTCTTCACGTTTGGAAGACCACATATAGACGTTCAAGAAAAAATTAATTTGTAATGCTTTTGGGGTGGCGAAAATGTATTAGTTTGACATATTAATTAGCGTCACTTTCACGAATCAATCAAAAACGTTTTAAATACATATTTTCCATTGTGAAGATGTAATCAACCATCTTTATCTATGACACGGTTAGCTTAATCAACCATCTTTCTATGTGACTCGGTTATGCTTCTATAACTTCATTGTTCCTTTTGACAGGAGTAATTGATCAGTCTACAAGGTTTGACATCTGACCAATAGTTAATAGACCAACTTCCCTAAGGCAGTTGGGAGATTGTATATATACTGGACTGTTTTCATATCAAGTCAGTTACTCTCTCGGGTGACTTATGCACATCAGACCAGTCACGCTGGTGACGTTTAGCTGAGCAGTCATGTTGCTGGAAGAGCGACAACTATGGGTTTTGGGATATTGTACTTCTCGTAATAAACAAGCTATAATGTATTATTGAGTTGCTACTTTGTTACATAACATTTAATTGGCGCCGAGACCTAAGGATCTGGAGAACTACTACCACTATACATTATGAAGCAACGGGTGAGTGAATCATTTATACACTTTGAAATTTGTTTCAGGCTGACATATGGCAGATGGTGAATTAGCATTGTCTTTTCTAAATTTAACAGAACAACTAACAAATTATAGTTTAAATAAATTGTCAAATGATATACTAGTTTTCGATGGAGATACTTCAAAATTTAAGATATGGGTCAAATCAATTGAAAAATGTGCTTTAATAAATAACTTAAATGAAACTAAGACACCACTTTTGGCATTTAAATATAGTACAGGTTACGTTTCTGATTACATTTTGCGACTTTTGACTACAACAGTTACTCCTAAACCTAATTGGCAGCAATTAAAGACAGCACTATATGAACGGTTTTCAGAGATAACAGACAGTCATATTCAGTTTTCAAAGTTAAGCAATATTACGCAATTCGAATCAGAAAACATACACGCATTTGCGGAAAGAATTTTGAGTTTGCGTGACGAATCTTACAAAGGTTTTGAACAATGTACGTCTTTAATTGACCACCAAACTGTTGGTATTTTCATAAACGGTTTATATAATGAAAATTTGAGACAGACTTTGATCAGAGCTAATCCAATTAAATTTCAGCAAGCCGTAGAATTAGCTGCAAATGAGATATCAATTCAAAAACGCTGTGAACTTAGAAATAGGGTTTTTCAGTCTTCGCGTAATCCTAATAATGAACATAGAAATGTGGAAATTGACCATTTACGCAGTGCAAGCTTTTGCACTTTTTGTAAGATTTCAGGACATGAATATAATTATTGTAGGAAAAGGCGTGGACAAATAAATTCAGTAAAGTACAAATTTGATAGGCAACATACTAGTTTAAACTATAAAAGACAAAACACACAAATTCAGTGTTGGTTTTGTGGGCGTAAAGGTCATATACGTGCAATATGTGTCGAATACTTACGTTTAAACCCTTTACAACCCTTTGTTCCAAAATATCGGAAACCTCGTGTTTGCCTCGGAGCCTCAGACGCAGGAAAAATAGGAAATAATGCGTTTAATTCTCATTTAGATAATAAAGAAATACCAAATTCATGTGTTTTCAAGATAGGTAATACCCCTCTGATATTTTTAATCGATACAGGAGCATCCTTCTCTCTAATTCACAAACGCATTTTTAAAACTTTCAAATCAGTTAACTTAGAAAAATCAACAATTTCACTTCAATCTGCCTCTGGCGATGCAATAAGGGTGTTAGGAACTGCCAATTTAGATGTCAAAATTAATTCACTAATGATCAACCATACATTCATTATAGTTGATAATCTTTCTAGAAATGCAATTATAGGCAAAGATTTCTTATCGGCAAATTCCTGTCGAATATATTTTGATTTAAATTGCATAAAAATTAAAGATACTTATGTCTCTATGCAAGACGATCGTTGTATAGCCTCTATTGTGCGACTAACCAAAACCGTACAATTAAAACCTATGACTACATACAAATTACCAGGAAAACTAAAACAAAATCCAAGTATTTCTAATGAAGAGACTTATGAAATTTCAAGTATAGAAAATTGTTACCTTGATACAGAACCACATCTAAAGCTTTCAAATGTTTTAGTGACACTTTCTAATTACCGTAGGGTACCAATTATAATATCAAACCTGTCAAACAAGACTATATCACTTCATCGCGGATGCGTTGTGGGTAAATTACATCAAATAGATAAGGATCATGACATTTCATTAATAGATCGGCCGCAAGTACCGCCGAGTTCATCGCATAATATCTCTTCAGTCGAGTCGGTTAATGAAAATGTTAATGTTCCAAATATACATAAAGACAGGTTAAATACATTAATTTCAAGTTATGATGATGTATTTTCAAAAAATGAATTTGATCTAGGAAGGTATCCATATGGCTCTGTTGCTATAGAGACCAAAACAGATCAAGTGATTAGGCAAAAACCTTATCGAATTCCATTCAGCGAAAGAGAAAATTTTAAACAAAAAATTAATAAAATGCTCAAGGCAAATATCATACGTCATTCACACTCAGAATTTAATAATCCTTGTATTCTGGTGAACAAAAAAGACGGCACTAAGCGTCTTGTAATTGATTTCAGAAAAACAAACCAGATTATTAAGACTACGGCTTATCCACTGCCTCGTATCGAAGACATCTTAGCGTCCTTAAATGGAGCAAAATATTTTACTTGTCTAGATCTTTCGAATTCGTATCACCAAATACCAATTAAAGAATCAGATCAGAAAAAAACTGCATTTTCCACTCCATTTGGATTTTTTGAGTGGACAGTTTTACCACAAGGTTTAAATATTTCAGCTGGAAAGTTCCAATCAATCATGTCCTCTGTTATTAAAGGATGTGAAGAATTTGTTTTTGTTTATTTAGACGATTTCCTTATATACTCTAAGACTCTTGAAGAACATTTCCGTCACATAGAAGAAATATTTAGGCGACTGAGAGCTAATTGTCTTAAGCTTAAACTTAAAAAGTGCGAATTTGTTAAAGATAAAACCAATTACCTTGGACATGAAATATCAGCAGAAGGTATTCGACCTAAGGCTGATAAAATTAAAGCTCTTAGACAAATTAAAACTCCACAGAATGTTAAGGATGTACGATCATTTTTAGGTTTTGTCGGATTTTATAGGAAATTCATTCAAAACTTTGCTGAAATTAGCCTCCCATTGGTAAGATTAACTAAAAAGAATGTTAAATTTGAATGGTCTATTGAATGTCAAAACAGTTTTGAGAATTTAATCACTCAATTAGAGAAATTACCACTGTTACGTCACCCAGACATAAATAAACCTTACATATTATATACAGACGCAAGTGATTACGCCATAGGCGCCGTTTTGATGCAAAATTTAACAGGAAAAAAGGGAGATGAACTACCGATATTCTTCCTTAGTCATGCTTTATCGAGAACTCAAAAGAAATACTCCACGATTCTTAAGGAGACTCTTGCAATTACATATAGCCTAAAAAGACTTGATTGTTACTTGCAGGGATCAAAATTCGTAATTAAAACAGACCACAAACCTCTAACTTATTTGTTATCCTCAAATTTCGATAATAAACTTCTACAAAGATTTGCATTAGAAATTTCATGTTATGACTGTTCAATTGAATACGTACCTGGAAAATCTAATATAGTAGCTGACTTTTTGTCAAGACAAGTTAAAGGATCGACTTTTGATTCAGACACTGATATTATGACAGAACATAATAAAGGAACTACGATTAATGTTATTAATAGCCAAGCAATTAATCATGATGAATTAACAAAATCATATGAAGCACCAGAAACTATACCAATTACTACCCCAGAAAATTTAGTTACTGTAGATATGAAAAAAGAACAGGAATTAGATTTAGATCTCAAGAAATTGATAAAACGAGTACAGACAAACTCTTTAACTAAATCTGAAAATAGGAGATTTATTATGATTCAGGACATTTTACATTACTTGTCAGATAAGGATATTTACCTTTGCCCAAGAATATATGTTCCTAGTCAATTAAGAGAAATGGTTTTAATTGCATATCATAATATAGGACACCCTGGTGTGAATAGGATGTTTAATGCTGTGCGAAAAGCATATTACTGGCCCAATCTCTTCAAGGATATTTACACATTTGTAAAGAAATGCATAGCCTGTCAAACTGTCAATCTTAGAACCATAAAATCACCTTTACAAGATCAGATAATACCAAGCTACCCTTTTTCTGACATTTCATGTGATATAGTCGGACCGATGGCTCCCACAGCTTCAAATAGCAAATATATGATAGTATTTATGGATGAACTTTCTGGTTATCCGGAAATAGTGGCGTCACCTACGGCGACTACAGAAGACGTTGTTAACGCATTTTTCGAAAAGATATTCTGGAAATATGGCTCTCCTTTATCAATACTGACAGACAACGGGTCCGTTTTCACCTCTAAAATGTTCAAAGATGTTATGCAGGAATTAAATATCAAACATCGTAGAACTGTCACGTATAACCCCCAGGCTAATGGAAAAAATGAACGTTCCCATAAAAGTTTAAATGCCATTCTATGTAAGCTTACTAGGGATAATCCGATGGATTTCGATATTGTACTAGAACAAGCCCTTGCTGGCATCAGGTTTAATCCATCAGAATCGGCTGGACATAGCCCATTTTTCATTGTATTTGGTCGAGACCCAGTACTACCTATTGATTCACTGTTAGGAAAAAGGTTACCTTATGTTGGCACCGAATTCCATAAAGAATTACTACAAAGAAATCACGAAATTTACTGTGATGTATTCAAACAAATCACTAAATCAAGAAGAAGGCGTAACAGATATGCCAATAGGAAAGCCCAACAAATAGAATTCAATGTAAATGACCCGGTCTATTACAAAAATTTCCAACGCACTTCTAAGACATCCCCTCAATGGATTCCATACTACCGAGTAATCGAATTCGATGGTTCAAAGCAATTAATACTTAAAAATCAATTAGATAACAAGATAATCAAATGCAATGTTGATCAAGTTAGAAAGGCAGAAATTGACGAGTGGACTCTTCCTTCCACTAAAACTATAAATCCAAGACCTATTCGAAACTGCAGATATGTTATTCCTCCTGAAATTGTTTCAGAGAGCTCTGATGATAATACAGATTCAGATAATCAAGATTTAATTCCAAAACGTAAAGTTAAAATGACAAAGGTAATTAACAAACATAAAAATAGTTCTGAGTCCTCAACCAGTCAAGAAAGTGAAGATAATATTCCACTAAGTAAGTTACAAGCACGTCTTAGGCGTTTAGAATACGAGCGTATTCACGGTACAGACATACAAAATGAGAGTGATATGTCAGTTGTTAGTGATCAAACAATCCAATCAAATATTCCCGATCAATTGTCTATGTTTGATGATGAGTCCTTGTCAGCTCCGTTAAGCGACATGGAGATTGACAGGTGTTAATTAAGATTTAAGCAAGAATTAAGGTAAATCAGTTACCTAATTAGGAGTTCATATTATAAAGCGTACTAGCTAATTATATAATATTGTAAGAGGGAGAATTTGGTTTATACCCATTAATTAAGGTAAATCAGTTAATTAGAAGATAAATATTATAAGCGTTCTAGCTAATATATAATATTGTGATGGTTATTCACACGTAAAATGGAAACGCGGTTTTTATAACAAGATTTAAAGTTATTTATGCGTAAATAAGAGTTAAATAAATAAATGTATTCTTGCCTATAATGGTTCCAAGAAAATTGTTGTGTAATAAATGCTAATGTAAGAATTTCACTTAATCTAGCATATGAAAGAAAATTCCAAACGTCTCTAGTATGAGAGGGAATCGAATTACAATTATAATGTAGGAAAGGTATACCTGTATATATAATATAACGGCCATTTTTTATCGTTTTTCAAGTTTGTTATTGGTTTAAGCGTGTTATTATTGATATATCATATTTAATTGCATCCGTTATAATGTCTATGACAAACTGCTAACTACAAGTATCAATTGACACATATATTTATTCTTTTGCACATTTCCGAGGCATCACTATTAATTCATTCTGTTAATTCAAGAATAAGACATGCTATTACATCTTGCTAAGAGTCAGCTAAGAGCATTGATTCGAGTGTAAGATTCACTGCTACCTCGCAGAAGGCCAATGAAGCAGCCATTAAGATTGTTCCGGAGAAATTCCTCTTTTGTCGGAAGAGCCCATCTAACCTAGAGTTCCATTCCATGATGTTTCCATTATACACATGTATTCAAAGGCACTACTACACAGATGAACATATGCCACTGAAGAATAACATAATTTCAACCATAAGGATCTCATTTTCAACTTTGAGAAAATGACAATAATTCTAACTCCTTATATGCTGGACTTATACCGTGATACTACCTTTTAGACTGTTATTACTACTAATCTACGGAATGAATAACAACATTTCAATCAACCCTATGATAAACATATTGTGTGGACTTCGTCATAAAAGGACTACAACCACAACTATTTCTGATACTACAACTACAACTGTGTCTGGTACTACAACTACAACTGAACTACAACTATTTCTGATACTACTACAACTACTGATGTTACTACTTCTACTGATGATTCGCCGTAAATAACAATAATTCCACATGAGTTCAAATTACTCTGGATACTACGAAGTGCTAAGAAATACAAGACTGTTTTATCGATGTTAATCATTGTACTGTTTGGAAAAATATTTATATTGTTACCTTGTTGTATTGACTATTTTACGTTCATTTCTACATTATCAATTCCTACTTATTCAGTACAACTATGTTAATACAGTGTTCATGTAATTGTTTCTTTTAAATTGCAAATACTCAATTCACTTGAATAAGTGAATGACTATTGTTTTCGGTTATCTACATAACCATTTATTAATTCAAAATACTTGTATATGTTCTTATTAAGGACAGCTTGTCACTGCAAGGTCTTAGATCTTTCTAAAGAATTCCTATGTAAAATTCTTTATATTATCGACATGGAAAGGTGTGAAGATGTAATCAACCATCTTTATCTATGACACGGTTAGCTTAATCAACCATCTTTCTATGTGACTCGGTTATGCTTCTATAACTTCATTGTTCCTTTTGACAGGAGTAATTGATCAGTCTACAAGGTTTGACATCTGACCAATAGTTAATAGACCAACTTCCCTAAGGCAGTTGGGAGATTGTATATATATACTGGACTGTTTTCATATCAAGTCAGTTACTCTCTCGGGTGACTTATGCACATCAGACCAGTCACGCTGGTGACGTTTAGCTGAGCAGTCATGTTGCTGGAAGAGCGACAACTATGGGTTTTGGGATATTGTACTTCTCGTAATAAACAAGCTATAATGTATTATTGAGTTGCTACTTTGTTACACCATGTTTCAGTATTTTAAACACCAAATAAAAATGTGCTCTTGTTATGTTGTTTTAAAGACTTTTACATGTTTTGAAGATGAAATATGCACATACAGGATGAATTTGATTTAAAACGCTTTGGGGCAGAAGAACATGTGTTAGATGGACACATCTACGTCACAGTAAGGTTACTTAGAATGAATCAAAATGTTTTGATTACACATTTACCTGGTTTTGTTGCAGAATTTCACCCATTTGAAACACCATATAAAGTTATAGTTGATGTGTATTAAAACTGTATCAATGTGTCCATGTATTGTTTTCTTCTTAGTCTTTTGAACATTTTAAAGGCCAATTATAAAGCATACTGGACGTATTTTATTTTTTGTAATGCTTTTGGGGTGACAGACACATCTTCAACACGTATTAGTTGTAAAGTCTCTGTCCCATTCATGTGTCTTAGAATGGTTCACTGAAAATGGAATTATCATCTTGAGACCAGATTTTTTTTTAATATGGGCCTGTATAAAAGAAAAATGCGTACAAGAAGTTACAGACAATATTTACAACTGCTTTCTATGTTGGCTTCCTTCTTTCTTTGACATTACAATCAGACCTGTATTAATTACAAATATTCAAACAACTTTTATGAGAAGATATTTACATTGCCCCTGACGTGAAAGGTTTAGACTATATTTTACAATATTGCAGAACAAGAGGACCATGATGCTTAAGTATTGTTCCCCTGAGATCTGTTGTTGTTTTTATATAAGAAAAAAATGCATTATTTAAAGATATCTCCGTTTTTAGGTATACTGCAGCCATCTAGTGCAGCGGAGTGTTTGAACAATGTTTGCAGAGGTCCAAAAAGGTTGGAACAGTTTTATTAGAGGGCCAGAACAGTTGGAACAATTTTGATAGAGGACCATAACAGTTGGAATTTTTTTTGGTTGAGGGACCAAAACGGTTGAAACAATTGTTGGAAGTGTACCAGAACTGTTGAAATATTTTGGTTGAGGGCCAGAATAGTGTGAACAATTTTGGAGGAGGACCAGAATAGTTGGAATGATTTTGGTTGAGGACCAGAACGGTTGGAACACTTTTGGTAGACGGCCAGACCAGTCGGAACAATTTTGATAGAGGGCCAGAAAGGTTGGAACAATTTTGATAAGTGCCAGAATGGTTGGAATAGTTTTGGTAGAGGTCCAAGAAAGGATTATTTTTCATGAAGTTTGAGGAGATGTTGTTCAATGATTGTTTTCTTTCTTTTAAGTCATAGGGCACATCTCTCAGTCCATCAGGAGATAACTATTTCTTATGAACAATAACGATTATACCTTTCAAACTTGCACAGACTTGATCTTTATATCTATGACAGCTCAGAGCTGCTTGAAAATGCATAATTAATGAATCACCATTATATAAAAAGTAAAAAGATTGCTTGTGAAACACAATAGATAAGACAATTTTAATCCAATTCCTATTTAAATTAACTCATATTGTTTCTATCATTGAGTGCAAAACATTTTGAAAATGAGCAAAAGGTTAATAAATCTTTTACCAACATGGTCTTAGAGACCAGGCATTACTTATTCGGCCAATTTTTGATAATTCAAGGGCCATAACCCAAAAGTAATTTGACCACTTGTGGATAGATCAAGGGTTATAATAACCTGTTAATTCATTACTTAAATCGAAAAAGAAACAGAAGTCTTCTTGTAATATCAGTGAGATATGAACAACACAAATAACTTCAGTAAATCTGCAGCAGACAACATATAATTCTTTTAGCCAAATCCATGGAATATCTCTTAGTGAGCATAGGAATATTGAATAGAGTTGAAGCCGTTGTGGCAAAAGGAGGAATTGGTTGTTATGAGCAGTTTCACCTTTTGCCACACTGTTTTCAAAAACAGTCTGCATGCTGCTGTTGCATCAACTTTTGTCCTGAAGTGGGAAATAGTTAATATTCATCTCTCACTAAGTTGGGGCATAGAACAATGGAATTCAACATACCTGTGCAGACAGGCAGATTGTTTGGGCCAAGGTTATTCGACCAGTTAGCTATATCATTGTTTTGATCATATTGGCATGAGTAATTTCTATCCTGTCCATTCAACAATGGTTTGAAACCTTCTCTTGTACACTCATAGCGTAACATTTGTCCTTGTGCATAACTGTCAGCAATTTGAACTGCATCTACAGGGGTCCTTGGATCAGTACACTTTTTACCTGTAAATAAAGTATATTCATATTTGGTGAAATGGGGTCTGATGGCATTCCCACTTCAGTATGACATTAACCCTTTCACTCATACGACAATTCTTCAGCAGACGACTTTGAACATATTTTGCCTAAAGAATAGAAAATCTCTGTAATTGAATGGATAACCTATGACTAAAAGTGAAAAACATTGTGGCAAATGGAGAAATTGCTCGTTTTGAGCAATTTCTTCTTTTGTCACTTTGTTTGCAGCCGTTTTTTTTTATCTGAGCCGTCCCACGAGAAACCCAACATTATGGACTCTGCTTATAATATCGACCAAGATCAGCCTGCGCAGTCCGCATAGAGGTATAGAGTAATGATTCCTTAAACAGACTCATCTGATGGTACATCAATGGTTCTTCTAAAGATAGGCAGCCAGTGAAAGCTATAGAAGGGCTGTGCACATGCACATGTCTCCTGTAAAACAATACCCCTAATCCTTTCTCACTTGCACACATTTTATGCATATGCATCAGACAATTTTCAAAACAAAGTGAGAAAAGAAGACACAATATCTTCAAAAGTCGTCTGCTGCAGATGCTTCAGTATGTGTCTGCAAGACGGGAAAGGGTTAAAAATAAAATCAGATAAATAGTTTAACCATTACCCGCATACAACAAATCTACAGCAAATGACTAGGCAAATATAAGGAACATTTCCTGAGATGAAAGTATTATTATTGAATAGTGTTGAAAACATTGCGACAAAAGGAGAAATTGATCAAAGCCAGACACTTTTTGTTAAAACTGTTAATGTCAGTAATCAAGTTAAAGTTGTATCACACCCACTTATCATTTACGCACAAACACAGATGTTGGAAATGTTTGCGTTAAGAAAAGGTTTTACAATTTTATTAACACAACAGATTCAGTTTACTTTTGAAGCAGACAACACTGGAAATCATTATAAGCAAAAGAGAAATTAGTCCTAATGTTCATTTATACAGTCTATAAGAATTTAGTTATTTTCCTGCAAAGTTTTTAAACCTTTCTCGCATACGACAACTCTGCAGCAGACAGCTTTGAAAACATACACGAAATGTTTTTGAAACTCCCTTTAAATGAAAGTGCAATAATTGAATAGAGTTGAAAACATGGTGAAACAAGACCTCGAGCTGAGGGTGTCTCGCCCTTCTAAGAAAATCAGATATTAAATGGTATCACTATGCAAAAAGAAAGTAAAGTTGATAAAATGTGAAAAAGTAAGTGTCTGTCAATGCATTGTTGTCAACATGTCATGATAAATACTCACTACATGTGTATATATCTTAATATATTTATTCACACATGAAGTAAAGAGTGATCAATAATACTACATTAAATTGTAAATAATTGCAATCACTATGATTATGATAGTAAGTTTTTACACCTAAACCAACATAGTAATTTTAAAATAAGTCATGGGAAAATATTATTGTACTGAAATAAAGTTTCAGAAAAATTCAAGCAGGGGTTGCTGAGATTTAAGAAAGGTTAAGTTTTGAGGTTAAGTTATCCAACAAAGGTCAAGTTCTGCACAATTATGACCTTGACCCTGAACATTTTGACATTGATGGATGTCCCATGACCAAACAATACATCTGACAAAGTTTCAGAAGAATTCCAGCAGGGGTTGCTGAGATATAAGAAAGTTTTAAGTTTTGAGGTTAAGTTACCTAACAAAGGTCAAGTTCTGCACAATTATGACATTGACCCTGAACATTTTGACGTTGATGGATGTCCCATGACCAAACAATACATCTGACAAAGTTTCAGAAAAATTCCAGCAGGGGTTGCTGAGATTTAAAAAATGTTCAAGTTCTGCACAATTATGACATTGACCCTGAAAATTATGACGTTGACAGATGTCCCATGACCAAACAATACATCTGACAAAGTTTCAGAAAAATTCAAGCAGGGGTTGCTGAGATATAAGAAAGGTTAAGTTTTGAGGTTAAGTTACCTAACAAAGGTCAAGTTCTGCACAATTATGACCTTGCCCCTGAACATTCTGACGTTGACAGATGTCCCATGACCAAACAATACATCTGACAAAGTTTCAGAAAAATTCAAGCAGAGGTTGCTGAGATATAATAATGGTTAAGTTTTGAGGTTAAGTTACCTAACAAAGGTCAAGTTCTGCACAATTATGACATTGACCCTAAAATGTTTGACGTTGACAGATGTACCATGACCAAACAATATATCTGACAAAGTTTCAGAAAAATTCCAGCAGGGGATGCTGAGATATAAGAAAGGTCAAGTTCTGCACAATTATGACCTTGACCCTGAAAATTATGACGTTGACAGATGTATCATGACCAAACAATACATCTGACAAAGTTTCAGAAAAATTCCAGCAGGGGTTGCTGAGATATAAGAAAGGGTCAAGTTCTGCACAATTATGACCTTGACCCTGAAAATTATGACGTTGACAGATGTATCATGACCAAACAATATATCTGACAATGTTTCAGAAAAATTCAAGCAGGGGACGCTGAGATATAAGAAAGGTTAAGTTTTGAGGGTAAGTTACCTAACAAAGGTCAAGTTCTGCACAATTATGACCTTGACCCTGAAAATTTTGACGTTGACAGATGTCCCATAACCAAACAATACATCTGACAAAGTATAAGAAAAATTCAAGCAGAGGTTGCTGAGATATAAGAAAGGTAAAGCTTTGAGGTTAAGTTACCTAACAAAGCTCAAGTTCTGCACAATTATGACCTTGACCCTGACAATTTTGACGTTGACAGATGTCCCATGACCAAACAATACATCTGACAAAGTTTCAGAAATATTCAAGCAGAGGTTGCTGAGATATAAGAAAGGATAAGTTTTGAGGTTAAGTTACCTAACAAGGGTCAAGTTCTGCACAATAATGACCTTGACCCTGACAATTTTGATGTTGACAGATGTCCCATGACCAAACAATACAGCTAACAAAGTTTCAGAAAAATTCCAGCAGGGGTTACCGAGATATAGCTATTTGTAAAAGCGGCCTCCGTCGCCGAAAAAGTGACTGCTATGTCTCACTCCACTATCGTGGGCGAGACAAAAAGGAGAAATTACTCATTTTGAGCAATTTCTTCTTTCGAAGCCATGTTTTCAAAACGCTGTCTGCTGCGGGGGCGTCAGAAAACTTCTATATCAGGGAAAGGGTTAACACAGATATTCAGATATATCAGAAAATGCACACAGCAAGTGGCGGGGTCCCCACTTCATGAGGTATGTACTTTTATTGTGATTTTGATCATGGAAAAACATGGATGTGTAGCAATTGTTGATGTAAACTTGTTAATGAGTTTGAACAGCTTCGCTTCTTTGCATACACGAATGAAATACAATTCTTGCCAAAGGTATAAAGCTATGGTTTGAAAACGTTTCGAATGAGCTACTTGAATGTATATAAATAAAGATGTCAATCGTTTTCCACAGTTTTAAATGCAACATAGGACTCAGTTGTGATATTGAAGGATAATGACAAGTTTACTCCTCGTTTCTAGAGCTCTGGGCAACACACGGGTTACGTAATTTATCTAGAAAACTTATTAAACACATGAGATACACAAAGCTGATGTCTTTGTCTCCTATTAAATTCCTCCGTTTGTCAACAATGTGTTTACTGTGTGTCCCATACCGATGTTGCTGTGTGTCCCATACCGAGGTTGAGGCTGTCCCATACTGAGGTTGTTACCTCGGTGTGTTTACCTTGTACTGGTTTCCAAAAAATTATACTACCCCAATTTGCTTATGATAAATGACATTCAGGACCAATTCTTTATGCCATTACATTTGTCTTATATTTGAAACATGTCGAATGAGCATAGACCTCGGTGTGTTTGTGTGGAATTATATACCTCAGTGTGTTGGGTATACCATTATGTGTGTGTGTGTGTGTGTGTGTGTGTGTGTGTGTCTGTGTGTGTGTGTGCCTGTGTGTGTAACTTGGTGAACAGGTGCCTTAGGGGCTGCGGGTGGAAGGTTAACCTCAAGGGGAAGATACTTTTAACACTAACCTACTAAATTGCTCGTTTTGAGCAATTACTTCTTTTGCCGCCATGTTTTCAAAAAGCCTTCTGCTGCAGAGGCGTCAGAAAGCGTCTACATAAGGGAAAGTGTTAAAAACATTGTGCTAATGTGCAATTGCTCATATTGAGCAATTTTGACACTTACTAAAAAGTGAAATTAACCATCTATATATATATATATATATATATATATATATATATAGAATAATTATGACTATGGCAATATGTTTTTAACCCTTTTCCTTATGCAACAATTCTGCAGCATATCATTTTGAAAACATACTCCAACAAAATTGGAAACTCCCTTTAAATGAAAGAATGGAAAACATTGTGACAAAAGGAGAAATTGATCGTGTTGAGCAATTTCTTCTTTTGTTGCCATGTTTTCAGAAAGCCGTTTGTGGCAGAGGCATAAGAAAGCGTCTATATGAGGAAAAGGGTTAAAGTAGTCTGCTACAGCTTGGATGTATTTGGGGTTTCATTTTTGCAGTACTCATTCTGTCTCATTTGTGTGTATATACTCAAAATTTATAACATAACTCATCTTAAAAATTCCTTCAATTTGACCATGTGACCTTATTTTTGACCTGACATTACCCATATTCGAACTTTTTATATAAATTAGCAAGATAGACAAACTGAATAAGTCTCATGAAGAGTGAATCTATAGTGTTAACAAGCACATTGTTGACGACGCATGACGGATTACGAACGACGAACAACTGACAACGGACAAAAGGTGATCACAAAAACTCAACATAAGCAATTTGGGCTCAGGTCATAGTTTCGTTGAATATCAATCCAGACAGAAGACAGTTGTGACATCTGGTGATTTCTGCACAAACAAACGCATTTCCACATGATTTTCCTTTTCTCTTACTATAACATGACCCGTACTTAGTTTAAGGAAATTTTGAGCATGGTAACGCCAATTCTACGACAAAGTTTACCATTTACATCCACACCAGTGTTCAACTTTTTCGAACTAACCCATATATTAATTAAGCTGTTTGATAGATCCGTGGTCAGAAAGAAAATTCAACTACAGAATGATTTGCACAAAAATGAAAGTCATAAATTAGATTGCATACTATGACTGTTCATTTGAATCTACAAACTTGACCAGAACAACAATTCCTTCCAATTCTTTTCAAATGCTATAGATATCATGATGTGTTAGCAAAGTGACAATTTGGGCAAAGATCACTCTGAAACGATACAAAGCGCCTCGTTACAGGTAGGATTTCACAGATATCACCATGTGAAACATTCTATTGTGCAGTCATTATAACGAATTAAATGGATTTGACATTCAATCATGTCTTCTACCAAAAAAGGAAACATATTAATTGCTTACCACATTGAGTACAAATAGGTGTAATCTTGAGACAAAGTCTGAAGCTAGACAATCAAAATTATTCGGCTCACAATATTGATGGTATGGTGAAGCCAATTTCGACAGTGTTATGCGATTAAAGCTAATACACTAACTTAAAATAATGTTTATTAATGTTTACCTTTAAGCTCACCTGTCACGTAGTGACAAGGTGAGCTTTTGTGATCGCCCTTCGTCCGTCGTCTGTCAACAATTTCTTGTGAACACGATAAAGTCTTCATTTAGTATCCGATGTTTACCAAACATATTCAGTAGCTAGATATCCATGAGAGCTCGGTTCCTTTCGAAAACCAGCCATATCTGTTCATGCATGAAGGGATTATGGCCCTTTAATATTTGCAAAATTGCTTTTAATTGACCTTGTGAACGCGATAAAGTCTTCATTTGTTATCCGATGTTTACCAAACTTATTCAGTAGCTAGATATCAACGAGAGCTCGGTTCCTTTTGAAAACGGGATTATGGCCCTTTAAAATTGGCAAAATTGCTATAATTGACCTTGTGAATAAGTTAAAGTCATCATTTATTATCCGATGATTACCAAACTTATACAGTAGCTAGATATACATGAGAGCTATAATTGACTTTGTGAACAAGATAAAAACTTCATTTATTTGTCACATGTCCATTACATTGATTTATAAACATGTGATCATGACCTTAGTGTGATCTTTTACAAATATCACTATGTCTTTTGACTTACACCATGACTTTTTGACCTTCTTTCTTTTTTGTGTAGAGCAATTAAATTAGGACCCTAAAACGCTTACTCAGGTCAGCGATATAGGGCTATCATGGCCCTCTTGTTTGAATAAGCTAGTTAAGTACTTTACTATCTTTATACAAATAAATTTGACCATAAGTTAGTTATTCACATTACTATCAAACAAGTAAACAAGTATCGACACAATACAAATACCACAAATATGGATAAATAAACGATGGCAATGCATTTGGGAGTTATAAATTGGAATTCTTAAAATGTATTCAAAATATATATATGTAACCTAAAAAAAGCAACAACACATTCAACAGTTCTCATCGCTTAGAGATTTTTTAATATTACAAATGAAAGTAAAGCGTTGTTTTATAACAAACATAAACATACCTGAGATCATTCCATTTAATAGAAAGATAATCGCAACCAACAAGCCCAAACTATAACGAATCATCTCGAAAGCCATCGCTGAAGTAAAATTATACCACACATGTACACCTTTACTCTTAAACCCGTGTTTGAAAAGCGTGACACTTCCTGTTAGTTCAGTGTAAACAATCCTTAGGCATCATATAACACTAGTCTTAATATATCGCCGTTACATATTGCATTGTAACGTCTCAAGTCTCGATCGAGAGAGATCGAGATCGAGATCGAGATCGAGATCGAGAGAGAGAGAGAGAGAGAGAGAGAGAGAGAGAGAGAGAGACAGACAGACAGACAGACAGACAGACAGACAGACAAACAGAGAGAGACAGACAGACAGACAGACAGACAGACAGACAGACAGACAGACAGACAGACAGACAGACAGACAGAGAGAGAGACAGACAGACAGACAGACAGACAGACAGAGAGAGAGACAGACAGACAGAGAGACAGACAGACAGACAGACAGA
>JASEVX010000004.1:119328612-119508612 GCA_031761405.1 Serripes groenlandicus
AGAGATTCAGTCAGACAGACATACAGCAAGAGAGACAGAGAGCGAGACAGATAGAGAGAGACAGACAGACATATGGAGAGACAGACAGAAGAGAGACATATAGAGAGACAGACATGGGACAGACCTACAGAGTAATACAGAAAGAGAGACAGAGAGCTAGACAGACAGACAGACAGAGACAGACAGATATATATAGAGAGAAACATATAGAGAGACGGACAGAGACACAGACATAGAGCGAGACATATAGAGAGACAGAGACAGACATAGAGAGTGATACAGAGAGAGACAGATAGAGTCAGACAGAAAGAGAGAGAGACAGACAGACATAGAGAGTGATACAGAGAGAGACAGATAGAGTCAGACAGAGAGAGAGAGAGAGAGAGAGAGAGAGAGAGAGAGAGAGAGAGAGAGAGAGAGAGAGAGAGAGAGAGAGAGAGAGAGAGAGGCAGACAGACAGACAGACAGACAGACATACAGACAGACAGACAGACAGACAGACAGACAGACAGACAGACAGACAGACAGACAGACGGACAGACGGACAGACGGACAGACGGACATACAGACAGAGATACAGAGACAGAGAGTCAGACAGACATACTCAGAGAGTCAGACAGACGGAGAGAGAGAGAGACAGGCATGATAGAGACAGACATGAGAGAGACAGAGAGACACATACATACAGAGTGACAGACAGACAGATAGACATAAAGAGAGACATAGAGTGAGACAGACAGAATGAGAGAGAGACAGAGAGACAGAGAGAGAGAGAGAGAGAGAGAGAAGAGAGAGAGAGAGAGAGAGAGAGAGAGAGAGAGAGAGAGAGAGAGAGAGAGAGAGAGAGAGAGAGAGAAAGAGTGAGCGACAGAGAGAGAGAGAGAGAGCGAGAGACAGACAGACATAGAGACATACATATATAAACGGAGAGCGAGACAGACAGAGAGACAGACATATAGACCGAGACAGACATAGAGAGAGAGAGAGATATACAGAGACAGACAGACGGACAGACAGAGAGAGAGACAGACAGACAGAGAGACAGAGACAGAGACAGAGACAGAGACAGAGATAGATACAGAGACAGATACCCTTTTAATTTTAACATGCCTGAAAAACAATTTGTTTCCCGTGTCCGCATAAGCTGGCTTAACTCAAGTAACTAGCGACCCAAGTAAATATCATTACTTTCCGAATTTCAAATGTCTAGTTTGTTCATTTAAAGATATATTTCAATGTTATTTGTCACAGTTCTTTAACCTCCGTCATATTTGACAAGGTCAAACTACGTCCCTCAAATTGGCCGGACGCAGTAACGTAATGAAGTGACATGGTCTTTATTATCCTAGAGGAAGTGGTTGAACATTGAACATGTTCAAAAATACAAAGTAAGAACTTCATAAGGTCGCAGGAACAACGGCTTTCACGCGGTATTGACGTATCATAAACGTTGTTTGGACTTCATTGACGTACTTCAAGCACGGTATGGACAGAACAGATCGCATTTCGTTCTCAATGCGTTCTTGATACGTCAGTTGTGTTCTCACCACAATGAGAACTTATTAAATGCGTGATACGGGCGTGGTAGGATATTTGAATATAAGTAGTCAGAACGCAATGGACACAGTGCTTGCATGATCCCGTGCGAGGTAATAAATAAGTGTAACCCTGTAAGACGCAATGAGAACATGGCAGGCATAGTTAGGACTTGTAATTCATTTTTATTTCGTATTTGTCACGTTCCCGTTGCGTTCATCGAATTTTGCAAGACGTAGTGCATAGCAATGGAGTGCAGGAATCTGTATAACATTCCACATAAATTAGTCAGAGTAAATTATTGATAAAAATACGCTTACATGTTTTGTTACTATATTTTATGGTCCAATAATAATAAAAAAAAATACCGCCACCTTCTTCTAAGTGCTACTCTAAAAGTCAAGTGATGGACGACGAAATGATTTTATGTCACACAAAATACTAAAAGACAAGATGCCGGTGGGTAATATTTCGATCCCGCCCCGTTGCGTTCATCGAATTGTGCAAGACATAGTGCATAGCAATGGAGTGCAAATAACAGAAATCTGTATAACATTCCACATAAATTTGTCAGATTAAATTATTAATAAAAATACGCTTACGTGTTTTATTACTATATTTTATGGTACCAATAATAAAATTAAAAAAACGCAACCTTGTTCTAAGTACTACCCTTAAAGTCAAGTGATGGACGACGAAATGATTTTGTGTCACAAAAAATACTAAAAGACAAGATACCGTTGGGTATTATTTCGATCCCGCTACCTCTTAAACATTGAACTGCGCGCTGGATCTTGCACACGGTTCAAGGTCTCATCAAGATATCATATAGGTTGTGTCAGATTGCGTTGGTGTTCAATAACAATTACAATTTGATGTTCAATCTCATTAAAATCATCTCCTACTAACGCTACGCATAGGATCTGAGGACAACCGATAGAGGGTCACGTTCAGACGACCTTTCCGCCAGCCAATCATAACCTTGCTTTCACGTTTTTGAAAGTGAAAGTAAAAGAAGATATTTACCAAAAAAATCTATATTTAGCATGGGATCCCAATTTTCGCATAGTGATTTACACGCGTGTATAGTTCTTATGACGACCGCATCATGGCTACAAATGCGGAAATGAGGCAAAACACCGATACAGTCTTTCCCTGAACATACATCATCGAAAAGTGTTCTTTGCTCTGGTTTTAAATGGTCTATTTTAAATTTGCACAACTTCGTCAATTGACGCCATTTTGAAGGTTAAGCCAAACGTTTGTAAAACGAGTCCTCTGATTGGTTCAAATAAAAATAGCTTGGTGGATCTAAAAATAGCGATATTGGAAATCCGATAAAACAAGAAGATGAATTCGAATGGATCGCCATCAGATCTTATACATTTGGTCAGATCGTGTACTTTAGTCAGATTGAATTGATATTTTGACATTAATCGGAACTTTGCAAAGTATACTGAAGTGATAAAGAAACACTAAGTACATGTTTGTATTTATTCAAATTAAAGTTATACATGGTATCAACATTTTTTTTATTAATATATCTATAGGTGCTACCTATTTACGAAAAAACGCAAGATAATTATAAACAAAAATTAAAGAACATACTTTGGCCATACAAAAAGGATTTATAAGTAATTGACTAGACAATAATAATGTTAATGTCATGTTTCTTGCATTATCAAAACATATTTTGAATTCGTATTGCTGTCGTCTATTATAACGAACAGAAAATAATAAAGTAAAAACTTTCAGAAAATCAAGGAATACATTTATAATGAACGAGGTTAAAACATGAGGGCCAAGATGATCCTTAATCGATCACCTGCATTATGGTAAAGAAGCAAATAGATCAGCCCTTTTCTGATGCCATCTGGCGACTACCTTTTTCAAGCAGTCAATATGACTGGAACAAATTATGTAAGGGGTCACATTTCTGCTAAACCCTTTCCCTATTAGAGACAGTTTCTGAGGCCTATGCAACAGACGATTTAGGAAAAGATTGTCACCAAAAGAACAATTGCTCCTTATCAGAAAGTTAAACTTTTGCCACAATGTTTGATAAATAATTATACTTTGAATGAGTGTGGCAATAGCTCATGTATAGGAATTTGGGGTCTTTCATGTTGATACCACTTTTTTTGCGGGAAACGACATCGCTCCATTGACGTTACGTTAAGATGAAGTGTAACGGAAATGACGTCACGTCCTTCTTTGGCTACGATACAGTCAAAATTTAGGTTCGGGCGTAGAAGGCTAATGCTGTCGGTTTTTTTACGAACGGGAAAACATATTTCTTACAGATTTCCATTTAGTTTAACTTTTCGTACAAATGTTAATTCCCACATAACACAGCATTTTATTATCTTAAATATCTATTTTAAAAAAAAAATGAATAAAAAGACGACAATAATTTTCAATCCGTGTTTTTCCGCTCATTTTATACATACCCAAAATACCGCTTTAAAAAAAATGATTAAAAAGACGACAATAATTTTCAATCCGTGTTATTCTGCTCATTTTATACATACCCAAAATACCGATTTAAAAAAAAAATGATTAAAAAGACGACAATAATTTTCAATCTGTGTTTTACGTCTGCCTTTTATACATATCCAAAATGGCGGCCCCCATGGATTTTTTTTCAGTTTCATTTCAGAAAGCTTCATGTGTTATTGAAAAAAAAAAAAAAAAAAAAAAAATCTCACACCTGTTAACTATAAGCGAAAAAACCCATTCATGGGGTTTTTTCGTACAAAGAACTTTTCTCATTGAGTAACATGGACAAATATCTCCATTGGCGCCTCAGTGTGTGGTATGTTCCCCTCTCGCCGCTGACACAACTCTTCACTTCCGTGCATAGATTGACCCTCTTTATTTGAATATTGTCACATTCTTCCAACAGGGCAGTTACTTACTGGTCAACAATAGCGATGGTGTTTTCCATGTCGCCGAAATACACGACGTCGACCGTCGTGTCGAAAAAGAATGAACATTTACTCATCTGTGAAAAAAGACGCTTTACACTGCCTCCTTGTAAATCGTCTGTAAGCATGTGCCGTAACCGAAGACATAAGACACAATCCTCGCGCAAACGATTTTGGGGTGTTTATACCGGTTTCTGAGGCAGTAAGGTGATAATTACACAAATAGACAAGACAAATAGTTTTGTCTTGACGTTGACGTCACGTAGACGCCCAGAGCTTAGTCGGTCGCCAATATTTTCTCTCAAACTCTGTGATGAAAATATCCACCATGAAATGCTACGCAATGTGCTGTAACATTTGGCCCTATATGAGAATTGTATTCATTTTTGGGAATAGCATAATATTCTGAAATTATGAGTAAGTTTTCATTTTCCCATAGTTTTACCCAATATTCTAAAAAGTAAAACACTGTATATAGATGTTTTCAATGCAGACGACTTAAAGAATAACGGACCCGGGAAAGGTTTGTTACAAGACAGCTACTGTTTCCAAATGCTTTTTATTTCTTTCATTATTTTGCTAGTTTTGTTTTCGTTTTATAACTAAAGTTCTAAATAGAAATAACAATAATTATAGTTGACATGGAACCGAAAAGAATGCGAAATACGTGTTTGACCAATCCTATTAAAAGTACGCGTACATCATTCAATATAGTGTTACTATACCTCTATTCTAGTTATAGTGTTCTCGTGATCACCTGGCCTACCCATTTGGATTACTCGGTCATCATGAAAGCAAAATTTAAACAGGTTTAGGGCTGCTTTTTTCAAATTAGGTTTTTTCTTATATTCAGTCAGACAGATGGACATATATGAACTCATTTGGATATATTATTGAATAATCTATCGATCGGTAAGTTTGCTTTGTCATTTCGATGTAAAGTAAGGAAGAACTCGACCGTTAAAAGTGCGAACAAAATCCGTGCGCAAATGTCTCATATCTTTTTGGTGATGGCACCTGTACTAGGATGCGAACAGTCAAAATAAAAAAAATCCTAGTACAGAAACCTGGACTACATATAACACGTGAAGTCGGAATATTCGTGTCTAAAATAGAAATACTGAAAAACTGTGAGTTTAAGGTACATTTCTGGGCTAAAGGTTGTTTTTAAAGAGTATAAATGTAAACATTAGACGTATATATAAAGCATAAGTTTTTGCCATCTGACACTTTCCTCTTTGAGTCTACTAGTGTATGACCAGGAATGCGAAACGATGCCTTGAGATCTAGGAGCATTTTGTTGCATGTAAACAACGGCCCAATTTTTCAGTTAAAGGTGTTCGAAAAGGAGCTGAAAACGTTGTATTTTCAAATGCATCCTCAGATAGTATACAGGTTTTGGTCCCAAAGAAGCTCATCATGTGTAGGCTAAACCTCTGCGGTTTTTTTTTTTTATGTAAAAATGGTATTGTTCTGCATTTGTTTGAGACCGGGCAAGACGTTTAAAAGTGCTGAAAATTTCCCAAATCCGACTTGACACATTGATTTTTTTGTTATTTTCTAGTAATTCTGACAGCCTTTGTTGCATCAAAATGCTTTATAAATATCATTTCAGTGATTCCGTGCCAATTGTTTTTAGAGCTACAGAGAAGTGGGTCGGTTGTTATTGTTGAAGAGTGCCTTTCACCTGTGTATTTCCACCTTAATGTCCTGTGGAATAACCCTTTTTTATCTCCCTTGCGTAATTATCGTTTTTGTTTATCCCAACTTCCGGTGAGCAAAACAAAAGACAAAAATGTAGTCGAACAAAAAATCAGTGATCCAAAAACTTTCGAAAGATGATCAGTGCGTGAACTGAGAGTTTATTTACGGGATAGTGGTGCACACGTGTCAGGAAATAAACTCGAATTGTTGAAAAGAGCTTGTGGAGTTATACAATTAGAGAAACGGACTCTTAGGGATATAAATGTTGAGGACAATTGTCGTGAAAACAAGCGTCGTTTTGGAAATTTTCACAACACAACTGGAAGAAAAACTACCGGAGCCGAAGGATTTAAAGGGTTGTTGGGACAGTGAATTGGGAAAAGTGCCGTTCTTTTGAACTGATGACCTTTACAATTATCTAGTGTTAAGCCGTAACAGCATGTTTGAATCAGAAAACATGAATTCAAATAAGTGTAACGGGAGCGGTTTTTTGAAGCAACCGTACATATACCTGCCTCTATCTTTTCTTATGACTCTTCTAGTTACTACATGTATGCCTGCCTTATTTACTTGTGGTATGCATGTTTCATGTGAGTATTGTGATTCTTGTGTATACACAAGGTATTCTGTACTATATAAGGCCTGTCTCTATCTTTTCTCTGTTAGTCTCAATATATCGTCGTTACTGTACATATTGCACTGTAACAGTCTCAATATATCGTCGTTGTAACGTCTCAAGTCTAACGTTTACCATTATTTCTTTTCTGAATGTTGACTGTATTATCTATTACAAAATACATTTCGTCTTTGCGACCAGCCGAGCCCCGGTAGCTCAGTCGGAAGCGACGCGGGCTGTCAATCTAGGGGTTGCGAGTTCGAATCCCGGCTCGGCCAACTTTCTTTCCGACGATTGACAAAAGTCATTGCGACATGCGTCATTTGTCTTCCACCAATGGGCTAAGTCTATGTGGAAAAGCAGCCAGTTGCTTGGGAAGATTGTTGTGTGGAGTACTGGTATGAGAAAACCAGGAAATGCATGAGAAGGTGAACTGGCCGCCGTGATATAACTGAGAAATTGTTAAAAACGGCGTTAAACCCAAATCAATCAATCAATCTTTGCGACCAGCAGGTTACTCGGAGAGGATTGTATTGGCCCGCGTAGAATGTTAATGGTTGAGTTAAAGTCCATGATTTTTTTCAGAGAACCCGGCTGGAATTCAGAATGATCTTCGTCTTCAGAGAGGGAGATTGTCTGCCTGTTCTGGACTACAGGCGAATTGGTCTATATTATTACTGGTGTCGGTGTCTTCTTCAATTGTAGAGAGGTCTCTGTTGTGACATGATCTGGCTGTTCTGGACTACAGGCGAAATGGTCTATTAAGTTACTGGTGTCGGTATCTTCTTCAATTGTAGAGAGGTTTGGTGTGAATTGTAGATTGTCTGTAGATTCTTCGTTATCATCGTTAGATTCTAATTCAATAGTCGCGTCTGCTTCTCTGACACAGTCACTGTTTGGAGAACCAGTTCGATTCTCTCTATAGGCTGTCTTGTTTGGACCAGTCGAACAAAATGATTTGGTACCCATACCAGTTTTCTTATGTTAAAGAAACTCTTTCTGTTTGGAGGGCTGGTGTTCGTCCAAATGACTGTTACAACTTGATTTTCAAATAATGTTGTAGAAATGTTTCTTGGGTGACTCTTTATCAGATTCCTTCAAGCCAAGTTAATTGGTCGAAAAACATGGCCGCCAGGGGGCTGGGCTATTTTGACTTATATGGCTATAGAGAAAACTTAAAAAATCTTCTCCGAAAGTGTCAAGTCGATTTTGAAATTATTTTGTAGAAATGTTCCTAGGGTGACCTTCTATTGGATTCCTTCAAGCCATGGTGATTGGTCGAAAACTATGGCCGCCAGGGGGTTGGGGCTATTTTGCCTTATATGGCTATAGTGAAAACTCAAAAATTCTTCTTCTCAAAAAGTGTAGGGATGATTTTCAAATATTTTTGTAGAAATGTTCCTAGGATGACCCTCTATCAGATTCCTTCAAGCCATGTTGGTTGGTCAAAAGACATGGCCATCAGGGGGCATAATTTTTGCATAATGGACGTGGAGCGATACTGGCCCTCTTGGGCCTCTTGTTCTTATTTATTAACCTAATAACACATTCACGAACTATGGAGAAAGCGAGAGATAACGAGAATCAACTGACCCATATGATGGTCCATTACATTGTGTACGCATTCGGGTACCGTATACCTATCCGCATATAATACAGAGGATAGAAAAGTCTTCTTCTCGTGAAAATGGCCGAATAAATAATAGGTTTTTTGAATAAGTAACAAGTTATTTAATAGGAACATATAGATCTCCGTCAGCATCTACAACAACAACAACACATCACATGTGCTATTGGCAACATCAACGTATACAGTTTGAGTGGATTTTATGAATAAGTAACGAATAAGTAACAGGCTTTTTGAATAAGTAACAGGTGGGTATCCGTCAGCATCTACATCAACAACAATATCACAATTGTGGTTTGCAACATCAACATATGCAATTCGAATGATATTTGTGAGAGCAGAGGCTTTTTTTTTCTTGAAAAAGGCCGAATAAGTAACCATATTTTGAATAAGTAACAGGTTATTTAGAATGTACCAAAGGATCTCTCTCATCATCTACAACAACAACAACACCATCAACAGTGTTGTTGGCCACATCAACATATGCAGTACCTTAGATCAAATCTGAAAAAGTAAGGAATAAGGAACAAGGAACAAGTAACCAACTTCACATTTGAATAAGGAATAAGAAACAAGGAACAAGTAATCAGCTTCTTATATGAATAAGGAATAAGGAATATGGGGATGAACTTCACAGAGGTTGCAAAATAACATAGTTCTGCACTGTGCAGGTCCAAAAGTGATAGAAATCTCCGAACTATGTGAATGGAACGAAGCAGGGACAACAAGAACCCAGATAAACTTTTCCAAAAGACCGAAGAGTACTGTAATCCCCGGAAAAGTGAAGTGACAAAATCTTTCAGATTCTTGAATACTAAAATTGATGAATGTTGCTCATTTGAGAAATACCTTACAGAACTAAGGAAAAGAATAGAAAAGAATAGAATCATGTCAATATAAAGAAAAAGACAGAATACTCAGAGACAAGATTGTATTTAGTTCAACTGGCAAACTGCGAAAGCTTTTGTTACGCGAAGAAACCATTCCTCTAGATAGGTGCCTCAAACTATGTCGCGCTTTTGAACAATCAAACAAGTATGTGTAGGTAATTCGTGAAGAAAAAGACACTCAATTCAGAAAAGTGGAACAGCAGAAGTTGAAATCACAAGACAACAAACAATTTCGGAAACCCCGTCGGTAATCTGGTCAGGCTAAGCAGGATAATGGGGCCCGACCAAAATAATCGGAACAAGAATGCACATTTTGTGGCTCTAGACATGAGCGATCCAAGCAAGAGTGCCCAGCTTTCGGGAAAACTTGTGACAAATGTGGTATTCAAAACCATTTCAAATCGAAATGTTAAAAAGTACACTCTGTTGATGGTGAACAATGTTCTGACTCGGATGAGGAATTTTGGTTATCAATGGTGGAAACAACATCGAGGTCAAAAGTTAAAGCTTAAATATTGATCAACGATTGTATAGACACAGGTGCAGAAATAAACACTATCAATCGGAAATTTGTCAGAAAATCCCAAAGACAGAAAAGGTTCAACAAATTGAGGGCATATAACAAATCAAGTGTGAATTCCCCGGGTGAAGCATTTCTATAAGTCAAAAATCCAATGACAGGAGGTGAATATGATGTAAAATTTATCATTGTACCAGACGAAATTGAATGTCTTCTTGGTCTTCAGACAGTACAGAATCTGAATGATGGAACCATCAACTCTGAAAATTGTATTGGCAAGGTTGAACTTTTTCTTGGTGACCTTGGAGAAGTTCATTTACACACATAGAACAATGTAAAGCCTGTTGTTTTACCAGCAGCACGGAAAATACTATTAGCCATCAGGTTTCAGGTCAAAGCAGACGTTGACACACTTGTGCAAAGAGGCATCCTCATTCCAGTGATTGGGCCGACAGACTGGGTTAATCAAATGGCCGTCGTTAGAAAAGCCAATGGAAAACTGCAAATATGCCTCGATCCACAACCTCTTAACAATGTGTTAAAAAGGGAACATTACAAACTGCACACTTTCGACGACATACTCCTGAATTTGAACAAAGCAAAACAGTTAAGGAAAATGTAAAGGACGTGTTTTGGCATGTTCGTTTTGACGAAGAATCGAGCAAATAACTACTATGATAACACCTTTTGGTAGGTTCAGATGGTCTAGATTACCATTTGTACTGAATGTATCCAGTGAGATATTTGCGCGAGGGTTAAATGAAGCATTGAGTGGTTTAGATGGAGTGTTTGTCATTGCAGATGATATTATAGTAGCAGATTGTGGCGAAACAGATGGAGACGTGAACATTGACAATAAACAGAAGTTAGATGCTTTGACAAAGAGATGCCAAGAGCAAAACATAGTTCTAAATGAAGAGAAAATGGTTATTGGAAAAGAGATCACATTCCATGGTCATACTGAAAATGGTAATATGGCTAAATTCTTACCAGATTTGGCTACTGCGCTTGAACCAATTAGGAAGCCAACTCACACGGGATCGAAAGTTACAAGAGAGTTAGAGAACACATATCGCGAGCCCCTGTTCTAGCATATTTTGATCTAGCTAAAGAAGTAGTGCTACAAGTTTATAGTTCCCACCAAAGTGGAGTTGGTGCAGTATTACTACAAAATGGAAAGCCGGTAGAATTCGCATCTCGCGCTTTAACCGTTTCCGAGCAAAAATGGGCTCAGATCTAGAAGGATGCTCTCTCAATCCTATTTGAACTGACACGTTTTGACCAGTATACATACGCGAGAAAGGTTATGGTGCAGAATGATCACAAACCTTTGGATATTATTCGAAAGAAACCTCTTGCTCAATGTCCGAAACGTCTTCAGAATATCATATTGAAACTATCACGCTATGACATCGAATTATCATTTATAAAATGCACTGATCTAGTTATAGCTGATTCATTAATTCGGGCTTACATTGAAAATACTGAAAATGCGCAGTCAGATAGATTGAATGTTAGGAGTTTTTAAGACTACGGTGTTTTTGACCAATTTCCGGACGAACGACTAAGTGAAATCAAACGAGCCACCGAAGAGGTCATTTCAATGGACAAACTAGAAAATATCATTATGTTTGGTTGGCCATATAAGAATGATTAAAATTCAAATTGTTTATTTATAATCAGGCGATCGGTCCATACGCAGGTAATTAACATATACACAAATAAACATTACGTAATTGCATAAGGAGGTATAAATGCTATCATTTTATCATGAAGTTACACATATGGTTTAGCTCTGTAACAACACGACCTGATTGCTCGTTATGGGTAACCAGGACAGATTCTACACTCTTATCAAACTTATGAATTACCAGAAGTGTGAGAAAAGTCCATGAGATAAAGTGAAATCATTAACATATATTCAAATATTATGGCAAATACAAGTAGTTTATAACACAAACAATCCGACCCCTCTCCATAAAATCTCATTTTTTTCCCGCACTCTCTATAAATATAACTTTGAAAATAGCTCAGGAGGAGTCCAGATTGCTCGTAACGGGCAATCTTATCTCATCCCGAATCAATCTCCATTCTGAAAGTAATTTAACACACATTACACATCTCTGATGTCAATACCAATACTTTTAAATTAAATTAGAGAGACCAATACAATGTATGGAGCAAAGAGGTCAAACAACAAAGGTAACGAGCAAAGTGCATTGTACGAACAATAAAAACTGTACATATAATCAAATAGACATTACATAATTATATAAAAAGATACACAATACATTCTTGTTTTGTATTGTAAATAAATGTATATACACAGTAGCACAATACCTAAAACTTTTACAAGTGACTGATGAATTTACATAACTGATTGAAAGGTAGTACATCACACCTCTTGTCCTCTCAAGTATTCTCCTCTTTTTTGTAATGCATAATACAAAAACATTGCCAAATTACGGACTACTGTTTCATTTGTACATGACATTATATTTAAAAAGGACCTTTCATTAGGAATATTCAAATATCTTTTATTTATGTAAGATTCGCGTAGATCTGTATATAATGGACAGAACAATAAGAAATGCAACTCATATTCTATAAAACCTTCACACAAAAACACAAAGTCGATAGTTCCGCGGTATACTATAATGTCTGCCTTTTTCGACCATTAATGAAGGAGAAGCGTTCCTGAAACTTGCTAGACAAGTCCTAAATGTATTCACATCAATAAAAGATAAATATGATTCCTGACAAAAAAATGTTTCAAGCAACAGTAATACGCAAGTTTCTTGTTTTCCAAACACCTGCATATACTGATCTCTTAGACGCTGGGTATACGTGTAAATAAAAAAAAAATTCATTTTCTATATGTTGTCGTTCCCAGATATGTCCAAAGCCGTTTCTATACAAGTTAGTTTTAACTAGTGTAACTACCCAATTACTATATCCAAGTTTGTCATAATGCAATAGCATGTTATAACAGAGTTTTACGAAACTACTTTTTGGTAATTTAAGAATACGAATCCAGTATGTATTACTCTTGTTGATGCCATAATTTGAACTGGATATCTACCAGTATCACCTAAAACTAAAAGATTACATGCGTCAGTACCTATATTCAACAGACGTTTGCATTCATATATTTGTACATGCTCGATGCAATTCATATATTGAAGACCCCATAACTCAGACCCATATAGCATAAAGACATAGAACTAAAACAATATTATTCAAGTGTTCAAGATATCATCATTCTCAAAGGGGAGGCTGTAGTAATTCCTAAAGTTTTGAGAAAAGAAATGTTGCAGTGACTAGACAAAGCACATCTTGGGTTTGAAAGCATGGATAGACAAGCTAGAGGAACCATTTTTTGGCCCGGAATGAGAAATGAAATAAAATAATTCGCAAAGAATTGTGTACAGTGTGAACAAAGAAAGTCAGCACCACAGCGGGAAGCTTTAAAACAGCACCTTGATGTCAAAAGACCTTGGGACAAAGTATGCTCTGATTTGTTTGAGATTGACAATAGAAAGTAATTGATAGTAGTAGACTACACTATACAAACTTCATCGAAGTGGACCATTTAATTTCTACAACAAGAAGTCAGGTCATTGATAGGATGAAAAACCATTTCGCCCGATTCGGAATACCCCGACAAATGATAACCGATGGCGGTCCACAGTATACTTCACAAATTGTACACGTAAATGGGGTATACAACATCACATCATAACCCAAAGCCGTCCATCATCAAATGGCAAAGCAGAAAGTGCTGTGAAAATAATGAAAACTTGATCAGTAAATGTCATGCATCGAAAACTGATCCGATGGAAGCTATACTGGAACAGCGAAACACTACTTGTGCAGGTACCAATATGAGTACAGCAGAAATGTTCATTAATCGAAAACTGAGAAAAATGTTACCAACTAAACTCTCGAACCTGAACCTATCTGCGAAAGGATAAAGCGACATAAATGTATTGTGAAAAGAGCATCTGACAAACGGTCACATGATCAGACAAACCTACCAGTAGGCCAAACGGTGTATTTCCAAGATCGTAAGGATAAAATATGGAAATAGGGTTTTATCGCGACATAAAGTGACAAGCGTTACAATGTGCATAGTTAAGAAAATGTGCCATATTCGCGAAATCGTGTTCATATCAGGCCCACCAACGTGAAGGTGACTATTCGAGACCGTTCACCGGCCCGAAACAACGACAGTGACGAAACAAACCCCGATCATCCACAAATACGACCAATAAACTCTCCAAGTGTGGAACCAACTAACACCAGTGACAATTTAGACAGTAATGTGGATGTAGCTTTGTCAACTGATTACAACCTAAGATCAAAGAGACACATCAAACAGCCCTGTTACGTAAAAGATTATGTTTAAGACTATACATGTTTTTTTATAAGAATTAAGGCTAAGACTAAAAAAAGTGCAAATAATGCACATTTTACATTTAAGGGATTTAAATGAGAGACCATTGTTCCGAGTTATTTTTGTATATTTTTTCCTTTTTGTGGCGATTGGTTTGACAATCGCCACAATGCTAACAGTAACAACAACAACGAAAAATATTTACATAGTCGGTTTTGAAAAGCCCGTTGATATTTATTTTCCTTACTGCAAACCAATTTACTCACATCCGTTATAGTTCCATCATTGATGCAGAGACGCGATTAATAATAATTATGTCAGTGCTACTTTGGTACCGGATTGTTACTAATATTTCAGTTTTATCGAGACATTATCTACATAGAGTTAAGATATGATAATACTATCTTCGTCATGTTTGGGCAGATAATAAATATCATTGCGCGTTCTAACTGCCTTGTAAAAAACTCTGATGATACTCAAATCTGGAAATTCCAAAAGGTTATATAAATAGCTTGCGAGACTGGTGTTCTTAAATCTCAATATTATAAACGCTTTATTTTGTAGTTGTTTAAATATATGAAAGCGTCTAGATGATAAGACTGGTTTACAAAGGTTTAAAGGACACACGATGTCAGTGTGTACACACGGTATGTATACACGTCTGCACGTTCTAGAGTCAATTAGCAATCAATGCTGAAAGTGTAGCCTAATTTAGTTTGGAGATCGGGCATTATAATATATGCCTATATTTTTATAAATTGAACAGTTTGGCATATAGTGAAATTGTGCTTTTTGTGCATGTTTTGTGTTTGTTATTGCACTCAAATTTTTCGAAGCAGTTTAACAACCTCAGAGACATATAAATACATTGTGTTTATATGTCTCTGAAAACCCTCAATCATGCAATGTGAAGGGACTAAATTGAACAGACTTGTTTAATATCGGACATCATTGAAACAAACACCAAACTAATGGATACTGTTTTCTCTCCTTTCTTGATAATGTTGTCATTTCTAAAGTGTACAAAATAGTTTATCTTAATATGGCCAAGCGACCTGGTGATGAACATGTGATTACCCGAACAATTTAGATTACAAATAGCCATTCTAATGAGCTAAAACGGTAGTCTATCGAGTACCAACTAGATTTTTCTTAAACTTGGAATGGCCTGATTTGAACACATCATGACCAGTTTCAGAACGTAACTAAATCAAAGCGCTGAAGGCACTGAATTTGTTTGGGTACATAAAACTGTTCAAACATTTGCCTTTGCATAGATGTGTGATTTATAAACTATGCATTGTTTATAAATATTACAACTTCGGGTAAAAGAATAAATGACGCATCCGTTAAAATTAAATGCCATTTTAGTTGTCTATAAAAATAAATCATGAGACATACATGTGAATATTATATTTAATATCCAAGTTTCAAAAGACATGTAAAACAAATGGATAACCATTATGGCCCCGACTCACTCATCTAAGTATTTACCAATTTTTGTTACAAAAAAATTCACAATTGACCAAGGGTTTTCTAAAATCTTACTCAAAAGCTTTCTGCTTAACAAGAGATTTTTCAAGTTTTTACTATAGCCATATAAGGCCAAATAGCCCTGCCCCCTGGCGGCCATGTTTTTCGACCAATCAACATGGCTTGGAGGAATCTGATAGATGGTCTCCCAATGAACATTTCTACAAAAAGAATTGAAAATTGGCCAAAAACTTTCGGAGGAGAAGATTTTTCAAGTTTTTACTATAGCCATATTAGGCAAAAAAGCCCCGACCGCTGGCTGCCATGTTTTTCGACCAATCAACTTGGCTGGAAGGAATCTGATAGAGGGTCACCCTAGAAACATTTCTACAAAATTATTTGAAAATCGGCCTGACACTTTTGGAGGAGAAGATTTTTTTGAGTTTACACTATAGCCATATAAGGCAAAAAAGCCCCGCTCCCTGGCGGCCAAGGAACACTTCTTTAAAATAATTTGAAAATCTGCCAACCAGTTTGGTAGAAGAAGAATTCTTAAAGTTTTTTATTTTCGTTGCCATGGAAACCATAATTCTGCATAAATCACACACATTTGAAGGAATTCTGGTGAGGTCAATGAGAGGATGCTTTCTGTGAAGTTTCATCCCAATTGACCCTCTCGTTACTGAGGAGAAGATGTTGACGGACGACAGACGCCGGACAAAAGGAGATCACAATAACTAACTTTTAGCACTTCGTGCTCAGGTGAGCTAAAAAAGAAACATCTATCCAAATGAAAGAGTAATTGAAATCATGTAGAAAATATTGTGGAAAAAGTCAGTACTAATATTTATATGAGCACTTTAAAAGAAACATGCTTCAGACTTCAGAGGCTTTGAATTCATTTGCATTATAAAAGGATTAAATGCTCCAGAGAAAACCAATACCTGTGCCGTCCGAATTTTACTCTACAGTATACACCTAAGCTGGCCGCTGTTTCCTTTAAAGGGTGTTTAATCTTGCCAAATCAATTAAGGATGCGTGACCATACACTATTAATTACCATTGTGTACGAGTGTCATTCCAAACAAATTATAAATGTAACCCCTTTTCCCAATAAACCTATCATATACATGTATGTATTTGTAACTTGCCGGGATGTGTCGATACCGTCATGGTACAATGTGATATATGCACTAATTGGTTTCACAAATCTTGTGTAAATGCACCTGTGGATATTTCGACAACAGATGCGGACTTTAATTGTAACTTTTGTTAATTATTTGGCTATTATAATGATAAGATATGTGATTAAATTGGCAACATTTAAGTTTTTTACTTATAACAGCCTTCAAATACAAATTTGGTTTATACGACGGTAAAGAAAGGTTATGGGAATTAAGATATTGTTTAAATAAGCAAATTTTCCTTTTCCCACAATGTTTTCAATATATGTTGCTTTTTACTGTTTATACAGCAAGAAAAAACCATTTAACTTATTTGTTATAGATTAGTATTATAGTTGTATATATATATAATTACTAGAAACAAATTAAGATTAAAAGTGTTGTATATATATATATACTTATTGTTTATTTGTTATTTGAATTGTTCTGCCCCTTCCAAGTACCCTACAGAATAGAATGTTGCATGGATCATTTGCCTCGTAGTATGGCACATGGAAAACTGTTGAAAGTTACAAAGTAGAAAATGAAGAGGCCCAACAATAACTAGAACTCATGACTCTTCAATCGATTGTAAAGGAGAGGATATAATTGAAGCAAAACCTATGGCTAGTTACTAGTGTAACGAATATGCAAATTGGCATCACCGGTTTGAAGTGATGGTCGTAGGGTTAGATATATAAGGCAAGTGGACCCCTTCAGGGTTGAGTATACTTTTCGCTGAAGGGATCTTCTGCGTCTTTAGCCCGGCACGTTACATTGGTGGCAGCGGTGGGATGAAGACAACTGCCATATTGGAGTTGCCTTACCCATGGGTTTCCCAGGCCAAGACTCGGGACGAGTCTTCTCGGAGTGGGAAGTATTGTAACGAATATGCAAATTGGCATCACCGGTTCGAAGTGATGGTCGTAGGGTTAGATATATAAGGCAAGTGGACCCCTTCAGGGTTGAGTATACTTTTCGCTGAAGGGATCTTCTGCGTCTTTAGCCCGGCACGTTACATTGGTGGCAGCGGTGGGATGAAGACAACTGCCATATTGGAGTTGCCTTACCCATGGGTTTCCCAGGCCAAGACTCGGGACGAGTCTTCTCGGAGTGGGAAGTATTGTAACGAATATGCAAATTGGCATCACCGGTTCGAAGTGATGGTCGTAGGGTTAGATATATAAGGCAAGTGGACCCCTTCAGGGTTGAGTATACTTTTCGCTGAAGGGATCTTCTGCGTCTTTAGCCCGGCACGTTACACTAGCAACCTATTCTATTCTTGCAATGTTTTCAAATTTCGTCCGCTGCAGATGCGTCAAAAGACATTTACTTGTCGGAAAATCAATCCATCAATTCTCTTTATTGATATCTATAGATATGATATAAAGAGGAAAGTCGTTAAAACACTTTACAAAGAGATTCCATTTCAGCATGATCTCGATTTTTGGTTTAATCTATATCACTGATAAAAGCAATAAAACACATTATATATTTACAAAGAAAACCCCGGATATGATCATATGTAACAAATTATACACATTTGCCCATCTTTAATTAAACATTTTTTACAACAAATCATAGCGTCCGCAGATTTGCTCTATATTCTAATGCGTCCGCATTTTCACTCTATATTGCATTTGTCCGCATTTTCCCTCTATAATGTATTTGTCCGCAGATCGCGTCCCCACTTTAGACCCTCCTCCCATACCGTTGTATTTATACTAGAATTCGACGATCACGATTTCTCTGCAAATGTGTTACTCTCATTTTAAAGGCATTTTATGACGCACATATTTGTTTTTTTAATTCTTTATACTATATTTATATGGCCGACAAGGCACAAAGAAAATATTTTCAATTCTGTTTTTATCTACATTTGCAGTGCGTGATTGAAAATTCAAATACCGTATCTGGAGCTTAAATCGGAAATAGTTCTCCCTGTAGCAGTTCACTCATTGAGATTTATAAATCTTTCCGCGTTCATGTTTTAAAATACAATGTTTCATTATATTTCGTAATTCTCTTTGAATATAAGAACCACATAAGAAAACAAAGACGATATAGATATATCATTATTTCAAAAATCGTGATACATTTGAAAAGTAAGAGCAAGTATTGAGTACTACTTTCACGCGTATGAAATTTAGGAACTTTTCCATAAGACGTATGGCTTCAGAATTGCAGTAAATTTGTTTGTTCCAAACAAATAATCAAAGTACAAAGTACTGAAGGTAGAATTGCGATCGTTTAAGAAGAGATACAGAAGTGCATATATGAATATTTATTTTACCGGTTACCTTCAGGCAAAGTTTCAAGTGTGTAACCCTTTCCAGTGCTGAGATTTTGCCTCAACCTGAAACTTTAACCAAAATGTTGACGAACAGACAGACGGAGAGACAGACATCGCCAATCTACAGACCGGAATTGCTATAGCAATCCGGCCAAAAATTAAAAAAAATCATCAATTTTAGCAGTAAAATCCTGCCAAGAAGTAATTTATTGAGAAAAAACTGTGCTGAGAGGTCCATAATTTCAAACTTGCTAAGATTTGGTCTGTGCAATGAATGTACAAATTGAAAAATGTATTGTTGACATGTATTTTCTACACCATCATTGTAATGTTGTTTATCATAAATAAAAGTATTCCTTTTTTTAAATAAACTTTTAATCAAAATGTCTGTCTCAGTGTTGTCTTCTTCAGCAGTTTGACAGAAACAAAGCCTAAATCTGAAATTGTGTCAATGTGTTATTTGTCAACTCTGTCCCATAAGTTTTGCTTGTGATTTGAACTCTCATAAAAAAAGCACGGAAAGGGACAATTTTCCCAACTTTGATTAAATATGTTTTCAATTAAATTGTAAAAAATCTTTTTCTTGTTTTTTGAAAGTTTTGTCATTATTATTTAAGACGGACATTATATACTAGAATAGCCAACTATCATTTGAAAAAGTGTTTCTTATTTAAACCTTTCCCACTTGCATACGTAATTGCAGCCGACGACTTTTGAAGACGTTGATGCAGAAGAAGAAATTGCTCATAACAAGCTTTCTCCTTTTGCAAAAATATTTTCAACTATATTCAATGATTACACTTCCAATAAATGTGATTTTCTGTATCTTTGCTCAGATTTTTTTTAATTCGTCTGCTGCAGAGTTTTCATATTGTGGGATGGGTTGTGATTTGTTAAAGGGCAAGCAGGATTGGGAATTGAGTGTTGCACTTATCCTAATGAAACACTCGCCTGCCTGTGCATGTTTTAGCTTAACTTAACTTGTTAATGTTCTTTCCATCATCAACTTAGTCATCTGTTAGTAATCAACTCTATGAACGAAATAATCGCGTCAAAATTTTGAATCGCGTCAAAATCATAACGAACAAACTGTCAAAATCTAATTTTGAACTGTGTAATACAAATTTAGAATAAAAGGATGAATCAGTTATGTTGTAACAACCAATATCCGCGGGTCATTTACCTGATTTTGGCCGAAAGAAATGATCGATTTCTTGCAAGATTTATTCGTTATTCGTTCTGCCTATTATAATCAAAGTATTCTAAACGCTTTATAAACAAGTGATTTAAAGCGCTCAAATCATTTGATGAAATTTGTTTCTTTAGACGCGGACCTTGTCGAAAGCACCTATCCAAAATGCAAGTCATCGTTAATCGTTGTCGAAGGAATAGATGGACTGAGAGAAAGAGAAAGAAAATGCTTAGCAATGCATACTATCTTTATGAATAAGAACATGAACGAATATGTATGGACTAGCGCCTAGAATTTCGTACTAGCCGATCCTTCATTCCACTCGCTTATGCTAGCGTGCGAGTGGATGTTTACATCTCTGCCGAGAGGGAAAAAAGGGTTACAATTTACAAAGGGTAATTGCGCGGTGCAGCGCTATATTGGCGTAGTGATATCTAAATAATTGTGTACACTTTAAATATGATATTTACACTTACAAGACTTGTTATTTTCTATTATAAGCTTGAATAATCGGATTTTTTTTCGTTACTCTATGTTTGCTTTTGTGAGCATTCGTAAATTAGTCAAACCAAAAATTGCACTTAATTGGTGGTGGTGAAGGGCATATACATCACGTGACTTCAAACTCACTATGACTATGGCAGCCTCTGCGCATGCACAAGTCTACCAAAAATCACCAAGACAACATTCTGGCAAACTAACATTATTATACTGTGAAAAGATGCAGGGTTGATACATTCTCAAATTTACCCGCACCAGAGTGCACTATTATTGAAAATCGCAAGCCCTACACCGATATACTGCTTGTTACTTAGCAGGATTTTCCATACGATCGCCACTAAAGTGCCATTTGCGCTTTAATTACTCTAAGCAGGGTGAGTGTATTAAATTTAATACACTCACCCTGCTCTAAGGCATTCTAAAACAGTGTTTATGGTACAGCCCGTATTTCACAATTATTCGTTTAAATGATAATATGGTAATGTCAAATTTCTGATCATTTGAAATTCTGAATCTAGTCATATATTTCAGGTAGTCAATTCTGATAAAGGTTTATAGCTTATTTTCTTTTCTAAAGAAAGAGGGATGTTGATATATGATATATGTTGCATGTGTATTTCTGATGTTATTTCTATTTTAATGATTGTAACCGCTCTTCTCTTCCTGTCACAAATACAATTGTTCCCCAGATTTAAATCTACAAAAAAAAATCATAAAACTATATAACAAATGAATGATAAAGAAAACCTGCTGATGCGCGTGAGTTCGTAACATTTAGTACGTGCTTAAGTTATAATGCTTATAGCGTAAAATAATCATTAAGTACACTGAATAAATATATCGAATATGTTGTTGATACTAATCGAAGTCGCTAGTTATATGACATCGATTGGTGTTTCAAATACTTAAACACTCAAACAATTAAAGGTGAGATGTACCACACACGCTTGTATACTTATACTAGTTTACAGTATAACTTATTATTTCTCTATCAAAACGATATTTACCTTCTCTTCAGAAAACAAACACCATGCATGCAGCTACAACAAGTATGTCAATAATGATAGGTTGGTTACTTCCATCGCTTTCGTCTGGACATCTTACGAAAGGGAAAGCATATACAGCTGAGTTTACATTTTTGTCTTTTGAAACTGGATTACTTTTTTCGAGTGATTCTTATTATGCGCAAAACAAATGGGCATATTAGATTATTAGAAGCTTAGTATCACTAGGTATGTAAATCCCCTCTATAAAGTAAGAAGTTGATATAATATGTAATTGAATTAGTTTAAATCAATATAACATTTGACAATCACTTCATATCTTTTCAAACGAGATGTGTCCTTCTAGAAAAGTGCACTTTCTAAATCCTCGCAATTCTGTTGGTCGTAATATATTATTTTTAATAATAAATCTTAATAAGGTGTTCAAACCAATACAATACATATAATAATACTATTCTCTGTTCTTATTTTGTCTGATTATAAGTATAGCCATAAATACAAAGATCTTTCTCATGAACGTAATTCTTTTGTTTCGTTCAAATTCGATTTTTGTCAGTTTTATTTAATTATTTTTTAACAAATATCAGAAAGTAACAAGAATATTCTCATTTTCACACAAATATTTCCGTGACATTGTTGAATATTTTCTACCTGTTTCACATAGGTCCCCGAGAAAGCCAAAATCACATCTGCCACATTTTCCATTTACTTTGTTGCAATGCCCACAAGCCAATCGGCAGTTACTCCCATAGTTACCATTTTTACAAAATCATAGTGTATACGCATATAAGTTATACACTGGCTAAATGATAAGGTTCACTTTTATCCGGATAAGTAAAGTTATATATGTATATAAAGAGAGAGAGATATATATATCTCTCTCTCTCTTTATATACATATATAAATTTATATTTATATGTGTGTGTGTGTGTGTGTGTGTGTGTGTGTGTGTGTGTGTGTGTTTGCTCTTGCATGAACCGCAAAAATTAGCTATTTTATTAGAAATAACAGCAACAACTAAGGGCACTATAATTTCTGAGAAAAAGTTGTTAGAATGTAAGAGTTGACACATGCATGACGGACACATCAACATGGCATAAGCTCGATGGCCTTTAGACAGTGAAGCGAAAAATCGTTATGACGGATGTTCCTTCCGGTCCAAAAATGACATTGAGGTGGTGTTACTTTGTTCCTAAGTTTTAACCTGACATCAGTATTCGAATTTGGCCTATATTTTATTAATTGACATCAGGTGAGATTGTTCTATGATTTGATTTTTTTTTATATACTCCTCACTGTATGCAATAGAATTCTTTAAAACAAACGTCTTTAGAAAGTAGGTCACAATCGTATAATGCACATAATAACGTACTTTTGTTTTGTATATTGGTATTTGAATATCATATGACAGATGTACATCATATATGAAATATTTCGCTTTATAAATTGATATTTGAGCGCCATATAAATGACCCCTAAATGATGCTATATGTACAACATATATAATAAATGGTTTGGTATCTGAGCATCATAATATCGTATAATACAGGTTGGCTTAACATCTTAGCATTGCACTATGGAATATATTCATAAGTGTATAGTAACTGGACAATCTATTACCTATAACGAAGTGTAAAACATATAATCATATTTGTTTGTCATATACTGATATTTGAACCACGTTTAATAACATGAGTACATGTTCGTCATATGATAATAAATTGGAACTTCGTATACGGACGTGTGTACATCATAATGATAGACAAAAGAGAATCGATACCGAAGCGCCAACAAGTGGTTAGGTATAACATGGTGTCTTGTTTATCACATTCAAGTAATTTTATATCTCCCATATACAGGAATATTCCAAATTTGTCAAACACTTTTGAGAAATGGAGAAACTGTGAATAGCCTTACAATGGACACAAGACGGTAACATACAGTAAGGAAGAAGGGGACGTTCAAAACACATACATGTGCCACACTGTCAAGAAGATAATCACCCAGACTTGGAGAACTGACAGGAATGGCAATCGTTTGTTGCTGCCCTACACATCAACCAGGCATACTTGGCAGTGAGCTAGAAACTGCTTAAAAATAGCAAATTTCACTTTTTCCCACAATGTTCTGTTATAAAACCAATTTTTCAAATGTTCATCAAGTGCTGTGGTAGTGTAGTGGTAGAGCTTCAGTGCGGATTTGATCCCTGGCCGAGTCATACCAAAGACTTTAAAAATGGTAGTAATGGCTTTCATTCCTTGGCGCTCAGGGTTGTGAGGTGTAAGCATTACGAACGACTCGCAGGTGACTCGATACATGGACCAGAGGTACTGGTAACTTATCCAGGAAATTATGAGATATAACTAAAAATATTTGGAAGCTGCGTAAACACAAACATTTTCTCCAGATGTTTTCAGGTAAACGGTTAAAAATGCAATAGCTCGGATGATTCTGTAATGCTAGGAAAGTAAAATCACGGCAAATTAAATTTTAACCGGATATTGAGAACAAAATAATAATTAGACAAAGAGTAATATCTCATTGTAAAATATCTTACCTTTTCCTACAGAAGTGACTTTTTGATAAGGGTTGGTGAAAAGGAACATACATACAGCAAAGAAAGGATTTTTTTCCATACTTTTTACTCAAAAAATTCAGATCATAACTGCATAAATACAATTGTACAACTGGAGCATAAGTTAGAAATATGTGTATAGCAAAAACAAAATCAAATAATCACTACTGGTCAATTTTAAAAATACCAATACAGAATGATATGACTGGTTCACATGTGAAATATTTACATCAATTTTTCTAGCATCGTTTTCACAATGTATTCTACACGTTTTGGGAGATAGACCAGACTAGCTAGATTTACCCATTCCACTTAAACAGATTCAATTTTACAACTGACGAATTTTAAAACATTGTAAAGAAAGAAGAAATATCCCTCTACCCATAATGTTTTCAGATAACAACAAGAGGGCCATGATGGCCCTGGATCGCTCACCCGATTTTTTTTCTCACTTTAGCTATATAAGCCCCGCCCCCTGGCGGCCATAGTTTCCGACCAATCAATTTGTCTTGAAGGAATCTGATAGAGGGTAACCCTAGGAACATTTCTACAAAATTATTTGAAAATCGGCCACACACTTTTGGACTACAGTTTCACTATAGCCATATAATGCAAAATAGCCCTGCCCACTGGCGGCCATGTTTTTCAACCAATCAACATGGCTTGAAGGAATCTGAAAGTGGGTCACTTAAGGAACATTTCTACAAATTTATTTGAAAATCGGCCTGACACTTTCGGAGAAGAAGATTTTTTAAGTTTTCACTATAGCCATATAAGGCAAAATAGCACCGCCCCCTTGGCGGCCATGTTTTTCGACCAATCAACATGGCTTGTAGGAATCTGATAGAGAATTTTGAAGTTTTTTCCATTTCATTGCCATGGAAACCAGAATTCTGCATGGATCCCAAAAATCTGAAGGAAATCTGGTGAGGTCATTGAGAGGATGCTTTCTGTGAAGTTTCATCCCAATTGACCAACTGGTTACTGGGGAGAAGAAGTTGACGCACGACGGACGACGGACAAAAGGCGATCACAATAACTCACCTTGAGCAAAGCTCAGGTGAGCTAAAAACAACTACAGTAACCTTTTTTTGTACGAGTATTCCTAGAGCTGACAATTCTATGAAAATCACATCAACCCAATGGTAAATCAATCAATCTTATCAAACTTTAATAATTAAAATGGTTCACCATTTCCAACATGTAGAATCAGATTTTTGAAAACATTGCGGCAAAAGGAGAGAAACTTTTCAGTGCAATTTCTCCTTTTGAAACTCTCTTCGATCCTTTTCTTCAAACGTTTTCAGATATGAAGTGTTAAATACTTTAATAGGGAAGACCATTCCTATTTAAAAGGCCAACGTGGAGAAAAGAAAACATGAAAATAAACAAGCGCTAATCTGACTTGAGTCTATTGGCCGATTGCATGACCTGCAGTTACAGCAGAAGAATGTTCCAAGTTTTGTCAATTTGACCTCCTTTTTATGCAGCCTGTGGTGGCCATGTTTATCATATTGTCTAAGGGGGTCACCGAGGGAACATTTCTGTAAAATCAACTGCAAATCAGACTACCACTGCATAGCAGAAAAAAGTTTTAAATTTTGTCAATTTACCCCCTTTTTCATGCTGCCTAGTGACCATTTTTTTAACCTATCAATTTGGCTTGAACAGTACATTTACCCCTCTTTTGGTGCTGCAGCAATCCAAGTTCTGTACATAAATCAATTGTTTGAACAAATTTGAAAGAGGACCACCAAGTTTTTGGAAATTATCCTGGTGGTTTAAGGGAATTTGTTTAAACTAGAATGGAGTGCTTCGCGGCCACGTGTGTCACCTGCACCTGCTCATTGAAAGTGTGACGAAAAAGTGTGACGGACAGACAGACACAAAAAGTGTTGGTGACAATGGACGACAAACAAAGAGTGATCACAATAGGTCACCTTGAGCACTGAAGTAACAGTGAAGTAACAAAAAATAATATGTTACCAACAGCAGTGATGTGTCATATATAAAGGAGCAAAATTGTTGGGCTATGTTAGAATGATTTATAAATAAGAAATCACTATTATGAAATTGGGTTATCAGCACTAAGTAAGACAACTTACATGTACATTTAACCTGTTCCCTTACGCAACATTTTGACATATCTACATCTTTGTTAACCCTTTCCCTCATATAAACGCTTTCTAACGCCTATGCAGGTTACGGCTATTTGAAAACATAGTGACAAAAGAAGAAATTGCACAAAATGTGCAATTTCTCCTTTTGCCACAATGTTTTCCACTTTTAGTCATAGGTTATCCATTCAATTATAAAGATTTTCTATTTTTTGGCAAAACATGTTCAAAGTCGTCTGCTGCAGAATTGTCGTATGAGGGAAAGGGTTAATATTTTGCAAAAAAAAATTCTGTTTGGCAGACTCATAAAATTGTATGTCAAGTAATGTTTTAAACTAGAAGCAGCACCGATTTTCAATAAACTAAACATATACATGTACTTCTTGATGACAGCAATGTTAATATATATTATGAGCCGTCCGCAAGAAAACCAACATTATGATCAGGGCTGGCACATACCGTCTCAGGGGGATAGAGGTATAAAGTAAGGATTCCTGAGACAGAAAATCCACAGGAGGCAAAAAGTGTTTGTGTAAACCTGTGCGGCATTCTTAGGCTGATCAGGGTCGATACTTTACGCAGAGACCATAATGTTGGTTTTCTCGCGGGACGGCTCATATCCATGTTCAAAGTAACATGTGCCACCTGCCAAAACCCCAAATAGGTCAGTAATTCCTAAGTGTTGTACAGAGTAACAGACAGACTACAAAAATAATGCACTGTAACAAAACATGTTGTTCAAAGGATTATTTCCTGATCTAAAGTAATAGCACTAGGATTTGTGAAAGTACTGTTTTAAAAGAATAGCCATCTGTCACAAGTTACAACTGTTTCGTAGAATTTTAATAGCTTAATGCAATAACTCTGCAGCAATGATACATTTTCTTCCTTAAGTTATGCTCCTGAATAATCCCATAATGGTTTCAAAATTTGACTTTTGCCAAATCTTCTATAGTCATTTGTATCAGTCATCTCTTTCTCAAATGCAGACAACTTTTGAAAACAATGAAGCAAAAGGAGAACTCGCTCATAAGAGAGAAGTTTCTTCATTTGCCACAATGTTCTTAAATCCATTAAATATGTTTCATTTCATTTAAAGAGCATTTTAACTTATTTGGACAAAAAAATATGTAAAAAGGGAAATAACTCCAAAAATAAGCAGCTCGAGTTATGTTCCTTACCACTATGTATAAGTAATGCAAATTTGAAGTAAATCTGCAAACCTGAAAACAGTTTGACAGACATTTGTAAGTTTGAAGTCAATCCGCTTAACAGAAACAAAGCTATGATCAGTTAATAAAAAGCTTGATGGACAGACAAAGAGCCAGTTATCACTAAGTGTCTGCATGTTTTACTGGCTGTTGACACGAAAGTGATACAGGTTGGTTTCTGGGTATATAGTATACAGTTTTGTTATTAATAGGATGTTCGGTTTCTGAAATTTCTGTTCAGTTTCTAAACATGAATTTCCATTAAAAGAAGAAAAACAAGAACGCCAAATGTCACAAAATATGCCCGTCCTGTTTTTTTAGACCAATTAAGTACAGTGATAATTGGTTGTACATCAGGCAAATTTAGAGAGCAGACACTGTTAGTACAGTTTTGGCCATTTCAAGGGACATAAGTGTGTAGTGACTAAGATAACATGGTAAGTTATCGAACTTGTCCAAGATGTTATGCCAATACACATTCTGACCAAATTTGGTGATGATTGGATTGATTGACTAAAGCAATATGGCTAGTTATCGAACTTGTCCGAGATATTATGCAAATACACATTGTGACAAAATTTGGTGATGATTGGACAAAGGCTTCTAAAGTTATTGAGCTGACAAGACCAATTTTGGGTAATTTCTATAATTAAAGGGCGATAACTCTCGATTGACTAAAGCGATATGGCTAGTTATCAAACTTGTCAGAGATATTGTCCCAATACACATTCTGATTAAATTTGATGATGATTGGGCAAAGGCTTCTAAAGTTATTGAGCTGACAACATACTGGACACTGCCCGCACCCCCTGGCGGCCATGTTGTTCGACCAATCAACATGGGAAAATTTCTACAATTTTTTTTCGTTTCGCTGCCATGGAAACCAGAATTCTGCAAGGATCCCAACAATTTGAAGGAATTCTGGTGAGATCATTGAGAGGATGCTTTCTGTGAAGTTTCATCTAAATTGACCCACTGGTTACTGAGGAAAAGATGTTGACGGACGCGCGATGCACGACAAACGCCAGCCAAAAGGCAATCACAATAACTCACCTTGAGCTGTTTGTGCTAAGGTTAGCTAAAAATGAACAGAAAAAATAAATTCCTTCAATTTTTTGTTTGGATTATTAATTTTCCCTCTGGACAACTGCCATGATTAACATGACTTGAGTGTTAAACAGTTTAGAAACTAAAGTTTGAATTGTAGATGCAAAGAATTGGACCACATGACTTCAGGATCTTTTCTAAGTAAATTAGCCAAACTATCATCATGGAATCCTCAGGAAAGTAATTGTTATCAATACAGATTAAAATAAATAAGCAATTCTATCATAATTGTGCTTAATTTCAAAACCACTAAAGTTCCATTGTTTCTACACCAATGTTTCAATGTCCAAGTAACAAATCTGTAAAGGTTGCATAGTAACCATTCCATTTTGCAGTCTATTCTAATATACATTACCACCGTTTTAATTACAATAAATATATATGATGCCAATATACTGAACACTAAATCAGGTGAGCATAAAAATAATTGCATATTCAAACAAGAAGACCATGATGGTCCTGTACAGTTCACCTGAGATTTATTGATGTATTAAGATAAGTAGGAAATGATTTTGTCTAAAGATTTTTCTATGTTTAGCTCTATCAGCGATCTTGTGCAGCATAGTGGAATGGTTTGAAATATGTGCAGTCGGCTACTTAAAGAACATTTGTGTGAAATTATTTTGAAATTGGGCAAGTGGTTTAAGAGATGTCTGTTTGTAAGTGTTTTTTTTTTTATTTATAGCCCTGGTGACTACCGGGTATCTTGTGCAGTTGAGCAGGAATGGCTTGAAAGACTTCAGTAGAGGGACACTAACTGACTATCTGTGTGAAATGTGTAGTTTATGAGAATATGGTGTTTAAGGAATAATAAAGTTAAATAATTCTGGCAGAGGGCCAAATAAGGAACATTTGTGTAAAATAAAGATGTAACTTGGTGGACATCTTGTTTGAACAATGTCTGTATAGGACAACTAAAGTAACATTTGTAAGTATTTATTTTTAAATTGTTTTTGTTCTGATGGGCATCTTTTGCAGCATTGCAGACTCACTTACTGTGAAAGATTTATCTGTGTTGAGCTATGGCAGCTAATTTGTGCAAATGTTTGGTAGTGGACCCCCAAAGGTACGTTCATGTGCAATGTTTTTGAAATTGGTTTAGGCGGAGAAGTCGTTTGAAGAAAAATGTGAACTTACAGACAGATGGATGACTACAGACGATGAGTGATCACAATGGCTGACCCAGAGTTCATTTTACTCAGGTGAACTAATAAATAATAGTTTTCAACTTAGCAAAATATACTAGCTGATATAGCCATAAAAATTGTTTGTATTGATACAAGGCGCATTTTCATTCATGAATACCAAAAAGAGAGTTGTTTAACTCCTTTGCCAACATTCAACAAATTTGCAGCAGATGAAATTGAAAAGGCAATTTCTTCCTTTCACACTACATGTATGTTTTCAAAACTCATCTGCAGCATATGTATCAGCATGTGAAAATGGTTAACCCTTTCCCTCATACGATAATTCTGCAGCAGACGACTTTGAACGTATTTTGTCAAAACATAGAAAATCTCCATAATTGAATGGATAACCCATCACAAAAAGTGGAAAACATTGTGGCAAAAGGAGAAATTGCACGTTTTGTGCAATTTCATCTTTTGTCACTATGTTTTCAAAAAGCTTCCTGCTGCATAGGCATCAGAAAGCGTCTATATGAGGGAAAGGGTTAAACACTTGTAGCATATGCACTCATGAAAAACCATCTTTGGTGTTGGCTCAGAGAGTTCCCTCTTGAATAACACACAGTAACAAACTATTGACATGAATATTGTGCTATTTGATGTACTACTCATAACCTTAACCATTTCAGGATTATAGAGAGCTTGGGATGAATTTATAGCATGAGCAAATGACCTTGATGTTTGCCTATATGGAAGCAAATGACCTTGATGTTTGCCTATATGGAAGCTATCTAGCCTGTATAAAGCTGTTTAATACAATCTTTGATCAAGATGAAGACACCAAGCTGGAATGTTTTGTTCTATATTTAGTACAAGCGACCATGACCTCTGTGACCCCATATGTTCCAAAGTCAGTTTTCTACAATAAGTTACAGTTCCTTTGAAACTTTGAAACTTGATCTCTTTACCACATATAAATGCTTTCAGACACCTCTACAGCAGACGACTTTTAACTTTGTGACAAAAGATGAAATTTTTCAAAACAAGCAATTTCTCCTATTGACGCAATGTTTTCAACTCTTTCAATAAGTCTGTCTTCATTTAGAGAGATTTTCCATTTTATTGTTGAGATGTTTTCAAAGTCGACTGCTGCAGATTTGTTGTATGTTGGAAAGGGTTAATAGAATCAATCAAGTCACAGAAAGGCTATTGAACTGTTGATTGATTTATTGGAGTTTAAACCTTTCCCACATACAACAAATCTGCAGCAGACGACTTTGAACATATATTATCACAAACAAGAAAAAGGTTTACTTACTGACAAAAGTTGAAAACATTGTGACAAAAAAAGAAATTGCTCATTTTGAGCAATTTCTACTTTTGTCACAATGTTTTCAAAAGTCGTCTACTGCAGAGGCGACAGAAAGCATCTACAATATGGGAAAGGGTTAACACCATTTCACACACTTCTTTACTTATATGATAGTAACAGTACACCTATTACTGACCCCCGGATGACTGACTAACCAGTACTGGGCTAGGAATTACTATGGAGGAATCCCCTTTTGCTGTCAGAGTGGTTAACATCTGCTAGTTGGAACCCGGCGGCCCAGATTGGATCCTCAGTCGCATTGGTTAAAGTGGAGTGACCTTGGGCAGAGCACAATTCCTAGCCTAGTACTGGTGTGTTTGCCAAGGGATTATGAATATGTGAAATGTTGTCTTGATATTACTGAAATAATGCTGAAAATAGCGAAAAACTCCATTAAAACAAATCAAACCGAGATCAAACATTGGATGTCTGATCTAACAGATTCGTATTTATTAAATATAAATAAATCACTTCAAGCCAAAACTTCGCCCAGTACAAAGAATTCACATATTGTGTAACCAGGTTTTGACTCTGTTGCAAAGATCTGGTAGAAAAGAAAGTACATAGAGAACGGATATTGTGTATTATATAAGTTGACTAGACAATGATGTGTATTATGTTCTGGTATAGATATGACGTTCATCTTAGAATTCTTCCTGGATAATGAATCAGCACACTGAAAAACAAAATATAAATAAATAAAAAATTAACATTGTACTTAATATGATTTGACTAAAGATACAAGTGAGGGATAAAAGGCTATTAGAATGAATTTAAAATATTGTGGGAAAACAAGAAAATGTTTATTTAGGACAAATTTTTACTTCACAATAATCTTTAACCCTTTCCCACATACAAGAAATTAGCTGTAGTTTACTTTGAAAAAAAATAGACAAAAATATAAATTTATATTCTTTATATGGAAAGTTTTATTATTGAATACAGTTGAAAACATTGAGGATAAAAGAGGGAGAAATTTGTCCCTTTGCCACAATGTTTTCAAATGCCATCTACTGCAGAGGAGTCAAATGTATCTCTGTTTGTGAAATGGTCAAGGTGTCAAAAAGTGCCTGTATAAGGAACATGGTTAATCATCAAGTCTGTATATGTATAATGTAATCCAAGTTAACCCCTTTTCCTTATACATACACTTTCTGATGCCTCTGCAGCAGATGAATTTTGTAAACGTTGTGGAATTTTCAATTCTAATCAATAATAATACTTTTAGCTATAAAGGATTTACATATTCTTGCAAAAATGTTTTCAAAGTCCTCTGCTGCAGATGTGTTGTATATGGGAAAGGATTGACCCTTTCCAACATAAAACATATAATTAATGAAGAGTGTTAAAATATTTTTAAAAGTAATTTGCAGCAGATGCTTAACAAGAGGGCCATGAGGCCCTGGATTGCTCACCTGAGAATGGGCTATTTAAGACTCTTTCAGTGCCAATGGCAATATCATCAAGACAGACTTTCTGACAAAATTTCAAGCTGCTCAAGTCAAAAATGCTATCACTATAGTATTAACAAGATTGTTCTACAATTTGGCATAGTGACCTAGGTATCATGAAGACAAATATTCTGACAAAGTTTCAACATGCTCAAGCCAAAAATGCGGCTTCCAGAGTTTTAACAAGATAGTCTTCAAGTTGGCCGAGTGACCTACTTTTTAACAGACATGACCCATATTCCAACTTGGCCTACATATCATCAAGACAAACATTCTGATAAAATTACCCATATTCGAACTCGAACTAGATACAATTCAGAATAACATTCTGACTAAATGTTAAGCTGCAAAAGCAAAAGATGTGGCTTCTACAGTGTTAACAAGATTTATCTTCTATTTGGCCTAGTGATCTAGTTTCTGACCCAATATGACCCATATTCGAACTTGACCTAGATATTATTAAGACATTCTGACAAAATTTCAAGTTGCTGAAGCATGGCCTCTAGAGTGTCATCAAGATTGTCTTTCAATTTGACCTTGTGACCTACTTTTTGACCCGTCATGACCCTTGTTCGAACTTGACCTACATATCATGAAGACAACCATTCTGATAAAGTTTCAATATGCTCAAGTTAAAAATGCACCATCCAAAGTGTTAACAAGATTCCCTTCAATTCGGCCTAGTGACCTACTTTCTGATCCAATATGACCCATATTCGAACTTGACCTAGATATAATTAAGAAAAACATTCTGACAAAATTTCAAACTGCTGAAGCAAAAATTGCAGCCTCTGGAGTGTTAACAAGATTTCCCTTCAATTTGGCCTAGTGACCTAGTTTCTGTCCCAATATGATCTATATTCGAACTTGACCTAGATATCTTTAAGAGAAACATTCCGACAAAATTTCAAACTGCTGAAGCAAAGATCTCTGGTGTGTTAACAAGATTTTCCTTCAATTTGACCTAGTGACCTACTTTTTGACCCGACATGGCCCATATTCGAACTTGACTTACATATCATCAAGACAAACATTCTGATTAAGTTTCAACATGCTCAAGTTTAAAATGTGGCCTCCAGAGAGTTAACAAGATTTCCCTTCAATTTGACCTTGTCCAAGATTTGATGGAGATGAATGTTTTGATATACTTTCATGAAAATCAGATACAAAATGTAGCCTGTAGAGTGTTAACAAGGGCAAATGTTGACGACGCATGACGCGCGATGGACGGATGCTGGACAAAATGTGATCACAATAGCTCACCTTGCATTTCGTGCATAGGTGAGCTAAAAAGCCAGATGAGTTAACTGTTAGTTACTTTGTTACAAATTCATTTTTACTTTTGTAAATGTTGAGACTTTACTTACTCCAACCTGTTTTTATGATGTAGATGATAATAATGGCCCCTCATTCACACTACTGTCTCCTCCCTCTGATTCCTGAAAAAAAACCAAAACATTCTCTTTAACCCTTTAGCACATACAACTAATCTGTAGCAGACAAATTTGAAAACGTACAGAAAATCAATTAAATTGAAAGAACAATAATTGAATAGAGTTGAAAACATGGTGACAAAAGGAGAAATTGCTCGTTTTGAGCAATTTCTTCTTTTGTCACCAGGTTTTCAAAAAGCTGTCTGCTGCAGAGGCGTCAGAAAGCATCTATATGAGGGAAAGGGTTAACCCTTTCACACATACAACTAATCTGCAGTAGGCAACTTTGAAATCACCTTGGCAAATTATCGAAATTCTCAATACATAAATTTTAATTATTGAAAAACATTGAAAACCCCTGCCAAAGAGGAAAACTTCACATTAAGAGCAATATTTCCCTTTGCTACAATCCTTTCAAAAGTCATCAACTGTTTATACATGTATGTTAAAATGTGTCTTCATTTATATGTAATGGGTTAAACTCTTGAAAACATCCAGCATAGCATAAGGGGCCTTGAGCGCTTTAACCACACTTCTTTCTTTCTATCAGAAAATGGTTGTCTATGTGAACAGTTCCAGTGGTCCAGACAAGGAAGGGTTTACATCTCTTTTCCCCACAATAACTATCTTATTATTAAATGTGGCCGCTCAAAAGAATTGTTTACGCTCAATATATTATTAAAGAACTTTTAAATATAGTTGAGAGATGGCAAGATGGGAAATCTGCAAGTTGGAATAAGTAAATATATAGTGAAAACTTTATAAAACAAGATGTGTTTGTGAAACACTGATGCCCCCTAATGGCAAAATCTAGGTCAAAGGTCAAGGTCGCCAGGTCAAAAATGTTGGTACTGACAGAAAGGTCATGTCACAAGGAATACACATGTGAAATATGGTAGCCGTACCTGTTATGGTTCAAAAGAGGTGGTCAAGGTTAAAGTTTTTTTCGAGAATGGCAACATCTAGGTCAAAGGTCAAGGTCGCAAGGTGAAAAATTTTGGTACTGACAGAAAGGTCATGTCACAAGGTATACACATGTGAAATATGGTAGCCTTACCTGTTATGGTTCAAAAGTAGTGGGGAAGGTTAAAAACAAAATTGAGAATGGCAACATCTAGGTCAAAGGTCAAGGTCGCAAGGTCAAAAATGCTGGTACTGACAGAAAGGTCATGTCACAAGGAATACACATGTGAAATAAGGTAGCCGTATCTGTTATGGTTCAAAAGTAATGGCCAAGGTTAAAGTTTTTTTCGAGAATGGCAACATCTAGGTCAAAGGTCAAGGTCGCAAGGTCAAAAATGTTGGTACTAACAGAAAGGTCATGTCACAAGGAATACACATGTCAAATATGGTAGCCGTACCTGTTATGGTTCAAAAGTAATGGCCAAGGTTAAAGTTTTTTTCGAGAATGGCAACATCTAGGTCAAAGGTGGTCAAGGTCGCAAGGTCAAAAATGTTGGTACTGACAGAAAGGTCATGTCACAAGGAATACACATGTGAAATATGGTAGCCGTACCTGTTATGGTTCAAAAGTAATGGCCAAGGTTAAAGTTTTTTTCGAGAATGGCAACATCTAGGTCAAAGGTCAAGGTCGCAAGGTCAAACATTTTGGTACTGACAGAAAGGTAATGTCACAAAGAATACACATGTGAAATATGGTAGCCGTACCTGTTATGGTTCAAAAGTAGTGGTCAAGGTTAAAGTTTTTTTCGTGCAGACAGGCCAAAAACTACATCTAGGTCAAAGGTCAAGGTCGCAAGGTCAAAAATGTTGGTACTGACAGAAAGGTCATGTCACAAGGAATACACATGTGAAATATGGTAGCCGTACCTGTTATGGTTCAAAAGTAATGGCGAAGGTTAAAGTTTTTTTCAAGAATGGCAACATCTAGGTCAAAGGTCAAGGTCGCAAGGTCAAACATTTTGGTACTGACAGAAAGGTAATGTCACAAGGAATACACATGTGAAATATGGTAGCCGTACCTGTTATGGTTCAAAAGTAGTGGTCAAGGTTAAAGTTTTTTTCGTGCAGACAGGCCAAAAACTACATCTAGGTCAAAGGTCAAGGTCGCAAGGTCAAACATTTTGGTACTGACAGAAAGGTCATGTCACAAGGAATACACATGTGACATATGGTAGCCGTACCTGTTATGGTTCAAAAGTAGTGGTCAAGGTTAAAGTTTTTTGTGTGCAGACAGACAGACAGACAGACCAACGTGCAGACAGACAGACAGACAGGCCAAAAACTATATGCCCCCCGAATCGGAGATTCCGGGGGGGCATAAAAATCCTGGTATAGGCCTAATTTTCAAATAATTTAAGGCATAAATGTTCCCTGGGTGACCCTCTACCAAGATTGTTCAAATTATTCTGATTCATTGATAAACATGGCTCCCCATGGCATTTCTTTATACATGTATACATGTATATATATTGAAAACTTAAAAATGTTTTTCAAAGGCACTCCACCATGACCACAGAGCCACGATTGGGGATCTAACCCAGGACAAGCGACTATGACTCATCTGCTGCAAATTGTTGTATGTGGGAAAGGGTTTAGGATTTGGGGATGTGAAATACTCTTATCTAGGTCTGGGTATTACTAAAACTTTCAAAACCTCAGAGGGTCAAATCTCATGTAGCATGGGTCAATTCCAAAGATACTGGTTACAAGTGTTACCTGTATGACATCTGTGAGCTGACTAAGTTTCATCTTTAAGAACTGAACTTCATCCATGATCTGTGAGAATAGTTCCTGATCCATCACAACCACATCACGCCCGTTCATGTGCATTGTTCGTATTGGTTGGGAATGAATGGACGGAAGATCATAGCTGGCATCCAAACTGTCTGATAAGGACCTGCAAAGATGGTATTCTATATTATGAAATTCTTATAATCTTCTTTGATTAATCATAGATATATATAAAGGTCTTCATTTTGTTTAAGTGGTGTGATTATTCAGGGTCATATACTTCAATCTTATACCACACACAGATGCATTTCGAATCATCTGCAGGAGACAAAGAAAAACTTGCAGTTAAGAAAAAATTACTCATATGTTTCCAACATGATTCAATAATTATACATTCATTTAAAGATACTTTCTATGAATATTTTCAACATCATCTGCTGCAGATTTATAATTGTTTCATGAGTGTTTCCAAAGCAAATGACTGTAAGAATGGCATCTAAAGAATTTGGAAAGTGTAAAATACACATGAGAATAAAGTCCAAATGTTTCTTGTGATCCAGCAAGATAAATTGATGCTTTATGCAATATTATATCCTGGCTTGCATGCAATACATGATTTAACCCTTTCCCTCATACGAAAATTCTGCAGCGAACGTCTTTGAACATATTTTGTCAAAAAATATAAAATCTCTATTATAAATTGAATGGATAACCTATGACTAAAAGTGGAAAACATTGTGCAATTTCTTCTTTTGTCCCTATGTTTTCATAAAGCTGTCTGCTGCAGAGGCAACCGAAAGCATCTATATGAGGGAAAGGGTTAAAAACTGCTGTGTAACAGCATAATGCAGTCCAGTTTAGTGCTACATCATTGACCTATCCCTGTAGCTTTCAGAGAGCAGGAATATGGTGTATAACCTTTTCACACACACATAGGCGCTTTCTGATGCCTTGGGAAAAAACGACTTTTGAAAACAATGTGGCAAAAAAGAAATTGCTCAAAACAAGCAATTTCTCCTTTTCCCACAATGTTTTCAACTCTATTTAATAGTAAACCTCTCATTTATTGAGATTGTTCATGTTTTTGTCAATAAGTTTGGAAAGTTTTGAACATGTATGTGGGAAAAGATTAAAGCTAGATTGGTAATCCTACATGTATGTTTGGAGCCAGCTAGATTGGTAATCCTACATGTATGTTTGGAGCCAGCTAGATTGGTAATCATCCATGTATGTTTGGAGCCATATATACATGTATGTTTATACCAAAAGTTACATGTTCACTTACACATCATCACACTTGTGGTTCTTTCAATGGATTATCTTTTTGTAAATCCTGCCAACCGTAAATGTGTCTATTAAACCTTTCCCACCTACAACAAATCTGCAGCAGACAACTTTGAAAACTTAGCCGAATAAAATTGGAAACTCCTTTGAAAGTACAATAATTGAATAGTGTTGAAACATTATAGTGATAAAATGAAAAATTGCTCTTTTTGAGCAATTTCTTCTTTTGTCACAATGTTTTCAAAGATGATATAAAAATAACCAAAATTATTAATAACAGCAAAGTTTTCAAAGAAGAAACAATTAAGTTTGTGTATCTGTTGTCTGAATATCTCAGTAATTTATATCTCAGTAATTTAAAGTGTTACAGACAGACAGACAAACTGTCTTTCTGCAGATGCCAATTGTGTGTGAATTTATATATGCTTAAAGATAATTTTAATTTAATATAAGAAAGGGAAAGAATTGTACCACAGAAAGTTTTAAATAAGTAACTGAAACTTTTCCAAAAAATGAAAGCCATAACCTGTTTTAATTATGCTAAAAGGCTTGATATGATTTTAAATATTTCAAAATAAAACTCCAAATTAAATAGAATTTTATGTCAAAGTAAATCTAGTTGTGGCATTTTTTACCTTAAGTCAATAAGTCAAAGAAGAGGCCCAAGAGGGCCAGTATAGCTCCACAGCCATCAGGCAAAAATTAAATCTCCAAACAGCCATATAACCCAAAATAGCCCTGCCCTCTGGCGGCCATGTTTTTCGACGAATCAAAATGGCTTGAAGGAATCTGATAGAGGGACTCCCAGGGAACATTTCTACAAAATATTTTGAAAATTGGCCACTTTCGTCGGAGAAGATTTTTTAAGTTTTCACTATAGTCATATAAGGCGAAATAGCCCCACCCTCTGGCAGCCATGTTTTTCGACCAATCAACTTGGCTTGAAGGAATCTGATAGAGGGTCACCCAAGGAACATTAAAACTATTTTTCTTTTGGCTGCCATTGAAACCAGAATTTTGCATGGATCCCAATAATCTAAAGGGATTTAAAGAGGACATAGAGAGGATGCTTCCCATGAAGTTTCATTCGAATTGGCCAAGTGGTAAGTCGTTTGAAGCAAAAAGTTAACGTACAGACGGGTGCACGACGGACAATTCGCCATGACATAAGCTCGACTGGCTTTCAGCCAGTTGAGCTAAAATGTATCAACATTGTTAGAGTGCATTGATTTTATTTGTGAATTAGCATTTTAGATTTTATGTGCCAACAGTGCTTGTGAGTTAGAACAATCTGAATGTCATAAAACATATTGATTTAATGGCTAATCCAAAGTTTTACTACGGAAATAAACTTAGAAGCTACCACACCATAAAGGTTCATTCAATCCCAATAATTCCTTCTAACCATTTACTTGATACCACTTTTCTAGAGTCATAGTCTTCAAAAACATCTGCAAAAAAAGTGACATTTAAATATTTTAGGAGAATGGAACACATTGTGCATTGTTAAAATAATTTTTCAATTATCCCAAAATATTTTCAAAAGTTATCTGAAGCAGAGGCATCTTAAATCATCAATATCAGGGAAAGTTCTAACACCTGACATAAATTTGATAAAAACATGAGGACCATGGTGGACCTGTGACATTCACCTGAGTAACATGGCTGGGAATGATAATGTGTCCATAAACATGAGGGCCAAAGTGGACCTGTAACGTTCACCTGAACACAAGGTTCATAAACATGAGGGCCATAGTGGACCTGTAACATTCACCTGAGTAACAATGCTGCGTTGATAAGTTGTTTATAAACACGAGGGCCATAGTAAACCTGTAACATTCACCGGAGTAACATGGCTGGGTTGATAAGGTGTTCATAAACATGAGGGTCATGGTGGACCTGTAACGTTCAACTGAGTAACATGGCTGGGTTTGATAAGGTGTTCATAAACATGAGGGCCATCATGTGGACCTGTAATGTTCACATGAATAACATGGCTGGGTTTGATAAGGTGTTCATAAACATGAGGGCCATGGTTGACCTGTAATGTTCACATGAATAACATTGCTGCATATGATAAGGTGTTCATAAACATGAGGGTCATAGTGGACCTGTAACGTTTACCCGAGTATAATGGCTAGGTTTGAAAAGGTGTTCATAAGGGCCAAAGTTGACCTGTCATGTTCACCTTCAATAACATGGCTGCATATGATAAGGTGTTGATAAACATGAGGGCTATAATGGACCTGTAACGTTCACCTGAATAACATGGCTGCATATGATAAGGTGTTCATAATCATGAGGGCCATAGTGGACCTGTAACGTTCACCTGAATAACATGGCTGGGTTTGATAAGGTGTTCATAAGCATGAGGGCCATGGTGGATCTGTGACGTTCACTTAAGTAACATAGCTGGGTTTGATAAGTTATTCATACACATGAGGGCCATATTGGACCTGTGACGATCGCCCGAGTAACATGACTGCGTATGATAAGGTGTTCATAAACATTAGGGACATGGTGGACCTGTAGCGTTCACCTGAGTAACATGGCTGTGTATAATAAGGTGTTCATAAACATGAGGGCCATGGTTGACCTGTAACGTTCACCTGAATAACATTGCTGCATATGATAAGGTGTTTATAAACATGAGGGCCATAGTGGACCTGTAACGTTCACCTGAATAACATGGCTGGGTATGATAAGGTGTTCATAAACATGAGAGCCATGGTTGACGTGTAACGTTCACCTGAATAACATGGCTGGGTATGATAAGGTGTTTATAAACATGAGGGCCATGGTGGACCTGTTACAGTCCCCTGAGAAACATGGCTAGGTATGATAAGGTGTTCATAAACATGAGAGCCATGGTTGACATGTAACGTTCACCTGAATAACATGACAGCGTATGTTAAGGTGTTCATAAACATGAGGGCCATGGTTGACGTGTAACGTTCACCTGAATAACATGGCTGGGTATGATAAGGTGTTCATAAACATGAGAGCCATGGTTGACATTTAACATTCACCTGAATAACATGGCTGGGTATGATAAGGTGTTCATAAACATGAGAGCCATGGTTGACCTGTAACATTCACCTGAATAACATTGCTGCATATGATAAGTTGTTCATAAACATGAGGGCCATATTGGACCTGTAACGCTCACCTGAATAACATGGCTGGGTTGGATAAGGTTTTCATAAACATGAGAGCCATGGTGGACCTGTAATGTTCACCTCAGTAAAATGGGTGAGTTTAATAAGGTTTTCATAAACATGAGTGCCACGGTAGACCTATAAGTGTAAAGCTCACCTTACTAAAAATTGGTGGTTTTGATAAAGTGTACATAAATAAAATTTAACAAGTCAAAAATGCAGCTTTTAATGACCTAAAATTGTACACAACAAAACCAGAATTAACCCATATTCATTTTCGACCCGATATAACCCACATTTGATATTGGCCTACATGTTATCATCAAGATGAACTTACTGATTTTTTTTTTTTAGAAGATTTGATTAAAAGAAAGACCTCTAGAGTGTTGTCAACAATCAAATTGTTGATCAGGAACGAGTGTCGGACAACATGCAATCACAATCACAATAGCTCACCTTGAGTACTTTGTACTCAGGCGAGCTCAAAAAGAATTGTACAGAAAGAATTATGTGAACTGGAAAATTGGTAGCTTGTACAGTATTCAATATATATCTCTGTTATCATTTGAGTCAGTTACATGTATTATTGTAATTAAGTTACAAAACAAAATATAATGATAGGAAAGGAAGCAGATCTCTATCTGAAAACATTCAATAAGCCTCTTATAGAACAGATGTATACCCTTTGCAAATTAATAGACAATATAAGCTAGTCCTAGGTATGAAGCAGAATTTTTTTTGAAAAGATTGCTTAAATTATAAAATAAAATATATATTTTTCGGATGTTCAATTTCTTTTCCATAAATGATTTTAAATCAGAAACTTTCTAGATGTCATATCAAATAAATGGTCAATATAAGACTTCTCATCGAATTCTTGTTTATTTGTTGTGTGTATGTTATCAACTTAAGACATTAGTGTGACAAGTACATGTATGTGAAATAGAATTGTGTAAGGCAACCAGATATTTATTTACTTTGTATGTGACCAACTGAACTGATATCATTGTGAGATATTTTTAACGTGATAATGGTAACTGTCTCAGTGGGGTAGTGGTCAACATCGAGGGCTGAAGACCAAGGTTCAAATCCTGGTTTGATCATACTAGTTTTTAAAATTATGGTAGAAGTTGCCGCCCTCCTTCGCACTCACAATTAAGGAGAGGGTGCCGGTGGTATCATCACTGTCACTGAATACACTGGTGTTTGGATAATACTACCAGCAGTATGGGTAATTTAGCACGAAAAGGTCATGATTTAAGGAGAGGGTGCTTAGTCTGGTGGTATCATGACTGTAACTGATACACTGGTGTTTGGATAATACTACCAGCAGTATGGGCAATTTACCACGAAAAGGCCATGATTTAACTCAAATCACTGAAAACACTAATCAAACAATTACCAGATAGGTAAAAAGTGAACACTTCTACAGCAGATGAATTATTGTTTAACCCTTTCCCACATACAACAAATCTGCCGCAGATGACTTTAAAAATGTCTGAAAAATAATATGAAAAATCTCTTTTATTGTATTAAAAAAGTTGAAAATGTTGTGGCAAAAAGAGAAATTGCTTGTTTTGAGCAATTTCTTCTTTTGTCATAAAGTTTTCAAAAGTCGTCTGCTGCGGAGGCATCAGAAAGCGTCTATATGAGGGAAAGGGTTAATATGAGCAATCTATCTTGTTTGCACAATCCTCAAATTCATTTTGGCATCAAAGTTCTAATTGCAAATTTCATTGCTTAAAATATCATTACAAGAGGTAAATATGTATATATGTATTCGCATTGGGATCAATAATCATACAACAATGCTTTTCTTAAATCTTAGTTGATATATTGTGGTATACATAAGATATATGCAGATATCATTTCATTTTGGATAGGAAGTAGACATCAATTGAGAATTATCTTATATATATATTCATACATGATTTGAAAACAAAAGTCAATGTTAAAATGTCACAAATGAGGTATGTCAGTTTTATCATTCCATTGAAAAGCAAAATGATAGTAATAAAATAGATGGATTATCTACGTACATTGTAACCTAGCTTCAAGCATGACACCTACTTATTGGTTAGTTCAGAATGAAACACCTTCTAATGCCTCTTTAACCCTTTCCCTCATATAGACGCTTTCTGACGCCTCTGCAGCAGATGGCTTTTTGAAAACATAGCGACAAAAGAAGAAATTGCACAAAACATGCAATTTCTCCTTTTGCCACAATGTTTTCCACTTTTTGTCTTAGGTTATCTATTCAATCATTAAGATTTTCTATTTTTTGACAAAATACGTTCAAAGTCGTCTGCTTCAGAATTGCCGTATGAGGGAAAGGGTTAACCCACCTATAGACACAGAGTACTAGATAAGAGGGAGTGAACAGGTCTTTTCTCCACAATATTTCACTTATTACTCAACCAAATCCTGTGTTGTCACAATGTGGGTACTCAAAATAATTGTCTCACTAAGACGATTCTTTTGAGTACCCACAACATAGGTTTTGAATGTCAAATGAGGATTTTAGAACATGAAAAATGACCCTTATCTAGAGCTCTCAGACACTTTTAAACACATCTGCAGCAGATGAATTTTGAGGAGTAGAAATAATATCATCTATTGCATAGCAAAATGATAGAACTTTAGAAAATAGATAAATTATCTAGTTTCAAGCAATTGTCACCTTCTAATTGGTTAGATCAGAAAATTTAAACCTTTCCCTGAATGAAACACCTGCTGATGCCACTTTAACCCTTTCCCTCATATAGACGCTTTCTGACACCTCTGCAGCAGACAGCTTTTTGAAAACATAGTGACAAAAGAAGAAATTGCTCAAAACGAGCAATTTCTCCTTTTGCCACAATGTTTTCCACTTTAAGTCCTAGGTTATCCATTCAGTTTTAGAGATTTTCTATTTTTGGATATATTATGTTCAAAGTCGTCTGCTGCAGAATTGTCCTATGTGGGAAAGGGTTAAACCTTAATTTCCAACCTGCAGACGCATAATCATAGCAGCTGCAGCACATGACTTATGAAAGCATAAACTGCTCATTATGACCAATTTCTCCTTCTGCCACAATGTTTTTAACTCTATTCAATGGTTACATAAATTTTCCTTTTCAAATGTTTTGATATTTTTGCCTAGATGTTTCCAATGTCGTCTGCTGCAGTTTTGTTGTATGTGGGAAAGGGTTAACAATGTGACTCTGTGTAAGTTTGAAATACTGATAATGGCATAGACTATTATTTCCCCCTCCCCACTTCTTTCAAATATGTCTTTATTATTTGATGAGATCTTTGATTTCTCAAGATATTACCAATTTGGAAGAATTACTCCATGCACAATGAGGACAGAGTTAGAGTTATCTAGCGAGAGTTTTAAATATTTGCTCACTAATAAACCTCATCACCCAATACTAGTACATGTATACCATAGTAATATGAAATTTTTAACCTTTTCTCTGCGGTGCAGACACATTTTGATGAATCTGCAGCGGACATTGTGGCAAAAGGAGAAATTGCTCATTATGTCATAATCTTGGTCTACATTGTAGTGTTTTCCCCTGTTCACAAACATTTAGCAAATAAGTTAACCCCGAAATCTTAAAATTCATAACTTCTGAAAAATCATCAAATATTACAATTGAGTCTAATTTCCAAATAATATTTCTCTTTTAACTTATAACCAAGCAAAACTGTACCAAAATAATATCCCAGAACAAATTAAGTCTCAATATAATACAATTAGCAACAGCGAACCATTTAAAAGAGCTCTACAAATTACCAATATAAATGGACTTTTGAGCATTGAGCTGTTACAAGCAACTTATTCCTGGTTTTAACCATCAAATTTATAAGCTTATAGTGCAGTTGTGGCTCAATCCTCACTGTCCAATTAAATCTTTCCCACATACCAGAGGTTTTCTGATGCCTCTGCAGTAGAACACTCTTGAAAACTGTGGCAAAAGAAGAAATTGCTCCTCTAGGCAATTTCTCCTTTTGCCACAATGTTTTCAAATCAATTAAAAAATAATACATCTATTTAGAGATTTTCCACCTTTTTTGCCTAGATGTATTCAAAGTCATCTGCTGCAGATTTGTTGTATGTGGGAAAAGTTTAAAAGAGTTTCCAGAGGTCCAGATAATGAGGAGTATTCAGCTAATTTCCGTACAATATCTCTCTTATAATCCAACCAAACCCTATTGTGTGGGTACTCAAAAGAATCGTCTCATTGAAACCACAACATAGGGTTTAAGTGTCAAATAAGGATTTTAGAACATGCAAAACTCCCCTCAAATAGAGCTCTTGAACTATTAGCCATATAAACTGAACTGTTGCAAACAACCGACTTATAGGTCAGGTCAATGAACACTAAATATTACTATAAAAACTGACATTGCTTAGTATTCATCATGAGACAGTTCAATTCACATGGGCAATATTATGTAATAGAGAAATAAATCCAGAAAAGATGTAAGATAAACTGATTAAAGATAAAGCAAACACAGAAAAAGAGCGAAAACAACATAAAACTCATACCTACAATATAAAACTTACCATTGATCCGCTGGCGTGGAACAAGTGGACTGCCTGACTGCAAGTTTAAGTTTATCCAGATCTGAGGTAGAATCAGTGTTAGAATCACACAATTTGTAAGAGTCACTCAACCTGTCTATGGAACCCACAGACTGTCTTACATTATTCATAGATCTAATTCCAGGGAAATCAAATTGAAAACGATCACAACCATATGCATATCTATTAGTTGATTTTGAATCACATAACCTAGAGAAATCATAACTATTTCCAATAGCATAATCAATTGAATCAAACGTTGCCAATGGAGCATTTAATAGACTTATATCATCTCCCAATATAGATGAGCAAACACTTTTTGTTCGATCTAAACTGGTTGCCATGGATTCAACATAGTCAAGACTATCAGCTGATTTCCACGACAACCCCTTTTTCTGCCTTGGCTTGTGTTTACCTTTCTTCAAACTAGACTTAAGTAATGTTTCAGAACTTCCATTTATATATGACCTTGCTGCAAATGACCTTTTTGAAAAAAAATGACCTTGACACTCACCATGATAACAACTACAACTGGAATGTTCTGTTTGAGAATTTACAAATGCCTTGGAATCATTTACACCGGAATTTGTATGTGAGCAGCTGTTCTGGATACCTCGAACTTTAGTCTGAACATCTCTAACATTTGTTGGAATATTTGATGAAGTGGTCTCTGTTTTGTTCACGTTTTCACAGTTTAGGATAATACTTTGTTCAGGGTTAATTATACCCTCCCTTTCAAGCACAACACCACTGTCTGAGGTCACAACCTTATCAACAATCTCATCATCTCTTACATCTTTTTGTTCAATTATTTGAAATTGTTCATCACGGTCATTATTAATGTCTTTAGAGCTGTTATTAATATCACCAGGTTCACTTGAATCACATGCTGTCAATGTATCACTATTTCTGTTTGTATCTTTAGCCAGCATGTCCAGACTGGTTTGTTGACTTTTATGTAATAAATTATCCACATCCAGTCCATTAAAAGTATGACTGTCTTCAGTATAGACTGTGTCACTAACATCTTTCTGTATTGAATCAAAGTCTTCCACAATAAGCTTAGGTTTATGATTGGAATTAATATGTCCATTTTTCTGTGAACCTTTCTTTCTATCTCTTGGTCGTTTGTCCAGATATGAAGTCTCCAGTTCATGACCAGATTTTGAATAGCATGTTCCCATATTTACAGGTTAACCGCTCTCTGAAAAAGATGGAAGTCAGTAAGTTTGCTTTCACTGTTTTACACTATGAACACAAGAATAATTAGGTCAATATTTTCAGAATGTATCAGAAAAATATGCCTAAAACATTAGACGAAATCATAGCATGATAATGCATGATGAATTTAATTTAACCCTTTCCCACCTGCAGATGCATTTTGACGCAATAGCAGCAGACGATTTTTAAAAACATTGTGGCTAAAGGTTAAATTTCTCATGATGAGCAATTTCTCCTTTGGCCACAATGTTTTCAACTTTATTAAATAATTAAGCTATATCTTTTATGGAGATTTGTTAGGTTTTGTCAGAATGTTTTCAAAGTCGTCTGCTGCAGATTTGTTGTATGTGGGAAAGGGTTAAATGATCTAATGAGCTGAACTCTGTGATAACCAACTGTAAGGCATTTGCGACCAGTGTTGACAAGGTCAGCCTGCACATGCACACAGTCTGACACCTGGCTCTGCAATGTTTGCTAAATGGTCATAGAATTTAAGACTTTCAGAAACCTCTTTAAATCAGTACATTGCATTCATTTGGACACTTTGCATGGATTTGCAGGCAAATCGTTCTTTCACACATGCAACTATAACATAAAGGTGGGTTTTCAAGCACCACTTTCATCATGATCTTGTGAGGATGAATCATTTATGAGTCATCTGTATCAGCATGTTTTACATATATCTAATTGTCTGCAACAGATTTCTAAATGACACTAATAAGCTATGTAAAAGCTTACACTACTTTAAATCAAAGAGTCTATCTATCCAACTATCTATAAACTATACAGTACATTAAGGTCACATGTAAACAAATTTTGTTCTTCTTCAAATAACGATAATTACAGTATATTGCAGACTGCAATTATGTCAGTATTTTAACATAAATGTTCTTCATAGGCTTCCTGATTGCTATAGTACCACTGAATTGCATGAATTAATGGTCAGATTGCAGGGAGGCACTAATTTAGCTAGCTAGAGTGTAATCTCTACTGCTGCTGATATGACGTGGCTCAATGATTTTTATTGCCATTATCTACTGATCTAATCAATAATATTCACTAGGTTGGACCTTCATAAAAAAAAATCCTCTCAGGTATCAATTAACAAAGTAAAAAAAGTCCAGTGTGTTGGGTGAAAAAGTTGTCAATGATTGTTAATTACCATTTTTTCCAACAATAAGATTCTTCTTTAAATACATAAAAAATTCAACATTAAAAAAAGAATACCAGTCATAAATCCAAAATAAGATTCCTATTTAGCCTAGTCCAACTCAGCAGTTTACCTGTGCTGAATGGCATAAAGTGATCCACCTGATAGCTTCCTAGAGCCTTCAATTTCATCAATAATTAATGGAGATGATTCCATGTACACAGTATGCCTACTTACTCCATTTAAATCAGGTAAAGTTTTTCTCTGCCTAATATATTACAGTAAAAACGAACAATCCTTATGTGAGTAAATGCTTCCTTCTTATAAAAGATTTAGATTCATCAAAGTATTGGTGACTCAAGAAAATTAACCCTTTGGTTAAAACAATATTTTATTTATATTCTAATTAACATGTACATCTTATAACAAATAATATCAGATATAAATATAAACAGGATAGAGCAGAAAACATTAAGCTAATATTTAGGAAGCTTTAAATTTTCCATATGCATAAATTGTGTACCTTTTGCAACACAGATTCAATAGATACTTTCATTTACGAGTCTACATATATTTAACTGCATTTTTTAAAGTTGTCGATCTGCTTCAGAATTGTTGTATTTCGGAAACATTTTATTTGTTCATTGACACAAACAAACTTTGAAACCTGCACATCTGAAAAGTTGAGATTTTGTTGTCAGAAAGGTCGAAAAAGAGAAATAACACTCTAAAATAGCATCTCAGAGTAATGCACTACAGGTCAACAGCTGTCTTAAACCCCAAGTATGAACGTAATAAGTTGGTCATGAATTGAGAAAATGAATGAACCAAAAAAAATATGAAAAAGGCAGATAACTTCCAAGAGTATACAGGCTGAGTTATGTTCCTTGTAATGCTCCATTCCCCTGATCACAAGTTATAAATGTTACAATATTGAATTGAATCTGCATGCTAGACGGTGTACAGATGACAGAGAAAGAAGTGATTCCCAATTGTCTCCCTGCTGAGTGATTACAGGCAGGCAAAACAAATTTCTTCCTTTCACACATGTCAACTTTGTATCAAAGTTATATATAATTGTACAAGTGACACTTAATAATTAAGATATCAGGTAAACAGTCTAACCATTTTTTTTTTTAAATGTGCACAAACAGCTAAAGAAACAAAGACATTGAGCATTAGCGCTGGCCATATCCATCGTTTCTTGGTTCCTGAGATATGGACACTAATGCAGTTGCATGCATACCTTGAACCAGAATTTTCCAAGTGAAATAAAACAGGGGGATAATTTGCATTTTATGTATGATAGAGTTATCTAACTGGATTATTTACATAGGTGTGATGCAATAATTTCTAAGTAAAAACAGGCTATATTTGGTATTCGATATACAGGAAAGAGTTATCTTAATTAACTGTTAATGGTTGGGAACTGGAAAGGATTGTATAAAGTTTCAATCCAATGCATCATGTAGTTTATGAGATATTGACTTTTAATGTAGTTGCACATTTTAATATTTAACTTGATTATTTACATACATGTGATGGTTGGAAAGGGTTGTATCAAGTTTCAATGCAATGCATGAATAAGTTGTATGCTCAACTAAAGAATTTCTTAGTAAAACAAGAGGGCCATTAGATGGCCCTAAATCGATCACCTGAATTTGATCAGGAGTGCAAGGAGTGGACACTGTTAAAGAAATAGTAAAATGGCTTATCAGTAAAGGTGTTTTGTATCTTGAAATCTAACAAGAATTTTAATAAGAATGGAATTATTAATTTTTGTCATTTTGCGCCTTTCCTGATGCAGCCTTGCTGCCCTGTTTTTGAAAAAAATCAATATGGCTTGAACAGTTTTTGTAGAGGGTCACTCAAAGCACATTTCTACAAAATTATTTTGGAATCGGACAAGCTAAGTCTTTATGGAGGATCTTTTGTTTTAAAGTTTGGGTATTTTTCTCCCTTTGTGATGCCACAGCAACCAAAGTTTTACATAAAATGTAAGTCTTTGAACAATTTTAAAAGAGGGCCAATAAAGGAACATTCCTTTGAAGTTAAGTTGAAATTGGTCCAGTGGAATGGTAGGAGTTGTCAATTGTAGCTAAAAATGCAATTTACCCCTTTTGTGATGACGCCTGGTTGCTATTATTTTATAACCAATCAAAAGGCTTGAAAAAATTAAGTAGAGGACCACTGAAGTAAGATTTCTTTTCAATTTTCTTAAAGTCAGACAAGCACTTTTCAAAAATGGAATTTCCAAATTTGGTCATTTTGCCCCTTTTCTAATGCCGCCCGACTGCCATGCTTTTCAACCAATCAGTATTGCTTGAACACATTTTGTAGAGGGTCACCCGAGGAACATTTCTACTCAATTATATTGGAATCTGACAGGCAGATTCAAAGAAGAAGATTTTTAAAGTTTGGAAATTTTTCCCCCTTTCTGATGCTGCAGCAACCAAAGTTCTCAATGGATTTTAAATCTTTGAACAGTTTTGAAAGAGGGCCACCAAAGGAACATTCCTGTGAAGTTTGGTTGAAACTAGAACTATCACTGAAGATGATAAATACCCCCTAAACAGCACCTTGACCTACAACATAACTTTACAAGTAAAAGGGCCATAACTCTGTAAAATAACATGCAATTATAACCCCTTTAGGATATGCACATCTCCTCTTGGTATAGAAGCGTCATGTAAAATTTAATTGAATTCAACCCAGTGGTTTGCAAGAAATATGCCGGACAAAAAATATGGCTTCAAGCCGACCGACAGACAGACAGCCCGACACAGTGACTTCTGTGACCCCCTCTTCTTCGAAGGGGGTATAATTAGTCTTGTGGTTTAGAGGGAGATGATGTTTAAAATAAAATTAAACGACAGACGACAGACAGACGCTCAGGTGATCTAAAAAGGGCCATAATTTACATTGGAAAAACATTGAGGAAAATTTTAATGCAATACATTTAGTAGAAACTGAGCTATGGTGACATATATGTACTTGCATGCAAAACCTTAACCAAAGTGAGACGCCGACCACAGGGTGAGTACACTAATAGCTCTCATAATCTCTGAAAAGACAGCTAAAAACATTTTCAACTCTATTCAATAGTTACACTTTCAAGTTTTAATCTTAAGAGATTCATCATATTTCTGCCTATTAATATCCCCCTCTTATGTTTTCAGTCATCTCATGCAAGTTCTCTTTATGTGGGAAAAGGTAAAAGTTAGCATAAATTAATTAAAGATATCTTTAAAATCTAAATAATTATAGGACCATACCTGGTTAACTATCAAACATCTTTACTACCTTCACCCCTCTACAATTCTCATTAATGAAGTAATTTCACAGAGAAACAAACACATGTAGTTTAAGTATTCCAGCTGTAGTGATCCTCAGGTTATTACATTTCCACCTACATGGTAAACCAATCTACATTGTTGTTTATCAGTGTTCCGATTCACCTGTCTACAGATAACATCACTCTCATCTACTAACATCAACCTGAATCAAACTAACCTACAACACTAATTGAAAATTCTCTGGTCTGGTCTGTTCCTTCACCAGATCTCCAGATAAGGCGTGTTTTGCATGTTCCTAACCCTTTCCCTCACATGACAATTCTGCAGCAGTAGACTTTGAACGTATTTTGTTAAAAAATAGAAATCTCTATAATTGAATGGATAACCTTAGTATGACTAAAAGTGGAAAACATTGTGGCAAAAGGAGAAATTGCTCGTTTTGTCGCTATGTTTTCAAAAAGCTGTGTGCTGCAGAGGCGTCAGAAAGCGTCTATATGGGGGAAAGGATTAAATACTTATTTGACACAACCATATGTTGTGGGCACTCTAAAGAATTGTCTCAATGAGAGGATTCTTTTGAGTATCCACATCCTAGGGTTTGGTTTGATTACAAGAGAGATGTTGTGGGAAAAGAGCTGCATATATCCCTCGATCATCCTCATCATCGCTACATTCATGCACTTTCCTGGACTGTAAACCTAGCTTACCCGATATACTATTTCAAGTGACCTGAATGCTTTGGAAACATAATTATGAGGAAGTATAATAAATTATTATATTAACCCTTTCCCTCATACGGCAATTCTGCAGCAGACGACTTTGAACGTATTTTGTCAAAACATAGAAAATCTCCATAATTGAATGGATATATAACCTATGACAAAAAATAGAAAATATTGTGGCAAAAGGAGAAATTGCACGTTTTGTGCAATTTCTTCTTTTGTCACTATGTTTTCAAAAAGCTGTCTGCTGCAGAGGCGTCAGAAAGCGTCTATATGAGGGAAAGGGTTAAACAATTTAAAATATTAAGGAAATAGGAAAAAATTCTTCACCCAATAATTTCCTCATTATTTGCAAAGTGGGCAATATAATGAAGAGAGCAATTTCTCCTTTTTTCAGTGTTTTCAAAAGATGTCTTCTGTAGATGTGTCAATCTGTACATGTAGGTTGAAAAGGGTTATGAAAGCAAACTAATGCAGAAGAATTTAAATTCTTAATCATGAGGGAAATATTGGAAACTGTTTACCTGGTTTTTTAAATCTACTCTTTAGAAATATCAAAAGAAAGAAAATGCAACATAAAAATAAATCAAAACTAGAACTATCACTGAAGATGATAAATACCTCCTAAACAGGACCTTGACCTACACCATAACTTAATAAGTAAAAGGGCCACAACTCTGAAAAATCATGCAATTGTAACCCCTTTAGGATATGCACATCTCCTCTTGGTATAGAAGCTTCATGTAAAACTTTATTGAATTCAACCCAGTGGTTTGTAAGAAATAGGCCGGACAAAATATGGCTTCCGGCCGACGGACCGACAGACAGACAGACTGCCCGACACAGTGACTCCTATATACTCCCTCTTCTTCGAAGGGGGTATAATAACTTTCGATACTCATTTTGCACAATCATTTTTCCAAATTAGTTGTTGGTTATAAAAGGCACTAAAAGTTAAATCTATATATAATATATAAAAGGGGTGAACTAACTTGAAATTTACACCCAATATTTCCTGGTTTATTTACAGAATAACAATTTCCATTAACTATTAATCAAGTAAACTCAAATTATTGACTTTTAACCCTTTTCCACACAAAGCAAATCTGCAGAAAATGACGTTGAAAACATTTAAATTGGTTTTGAATGTTGAAAATCTCTCTTAATGACAGTGTAAATATTGAATAGAGATGAAAACATTATGACGAAAGGAGAAATTGCTCATCATGAGCTATTTCACCAATTGCCACAGTGTTTTCAAAATGTGTCTTCTGCAGATGTGTCTAACTCACTGTCACAGTAGGTGTGATAAGGTTATATTGTAAAATTCATTCTATAACCAACAAAGAGGGTTTATGATGTACAAGCTGATCTGGTTCTGAATTATACACTAGGGACATTGAAATGAGATCCTTCAGACAAGAAGGGGTCTTTTAAAATTGTTCTTTATGCCAACAGCGTAGACTCGACTAGCAAGCCTGTGCATCCGCATAGCAACCCAATCTCACCAGAGGAAAACAATACATGTAAAACAGCCCCGATTTAACTTTTAAAACTGGCAAGAGTGTTTAACCCTTTCCCTCATACGACCATTCTGCAGCAGACGACTTTGAACATATTTTGTCAAGAAATAGAAAATCTCTATAATTGAATAGATAACCTATGACTAAAAGTGGAAAACATTGTGGTAAAAGGAGAAATTGCTCGTTTCAAGCAATTTCTTCTTTTGTCGCCATGTTTTCAAAAAGCCGTCTGCCGCAGAGGCGTCATAAAGCGTCTATATGAGGTTAAGAGTTAATGAATTTATGAGGGCAATTTAACTCGTTCTCACATGTAGACAATTTCTGAGGCTTCTGCAGCAGACACATTTGAAAACATTGAGGCAAAAGGGGAAATTGCTCATTATGAGCAATTCCTCCATTTACCACACATTTTTATCATTATTCAATTATTGTTTTTAAATAATCATTTAAAGAGAGTTTCCATATTTTTGACTTAAAGTTGTCAAAGTCATCTGCTTCAGATTTGTTGTATGTGAAACAGATAAAAGTTACTGATGATGAGCACCGAGTAAAAAGATTTTAGTGGATAAGGGGTAAAAAAGAATCATGATTATATCTGCGAATAAATAACTGAATCCTGCAATGCACAAAGGAGTCTTCATCAGGTGTCTTAAAACAGCCTCATCTCAGCTTTCACTCACTGTAGGCACTTAAAACAGCAATTTTAATATATGTAACTTCCATAGAAGAAAATAGAATTGTAACTCCCTCTGTTTTTCGTGCATACTGTATTATAATTATGATACTATGACAGGTTTGCAACAAGATCCCTATTCCGCTGATCAACTCTAGTAAACTGACAAAAAGTATGTGAATTTGCATATCTGCAAAATTTAACAAGGATTTATGACAAGGAGCTATGGAATGTTACATTTAATACATCTGTTACAATTGTACATGAGTTTGCACACCAGAAGTATTCCTAATTAGGATAATGGATATAAAACCCTTCCTCTTAACCCTTTCCCTCATATAGACGCTATCTGACGCCTCTGCCTTTTACCACAATGTTTTCCACTTTAAGTCAGGTTATCCGTTTAATTATAGAGACTTTCTATTTTTTGACAAAATGTGTTAAAAGTCGTCTGCTGCAGAATTGTCGTATGAGGGAAAGGGTTTACTCAAACGTCTTCTCAATCTTATGCCACAGATAGCTTCAGAATTACAACAGGGCCATAATCGCCCTGGATTGATTACCTGACTTTTGCAGTGTGATTTTTCATGCCAACCACAGAGTCAACCACATTAACTCATTGAGGCCAGTATCTCTCCACTACCATTAGGCAAACATTAAATCTCCAAACAGCCCTACCCTTGCTGGGCATGTTTTCTGACCAATCATCATGACTTAAAGGAATCTCCTAGAATGTCAACCAAGGAACCTGCAGAATTATTTGTTTTCACTTCGTGGCTTCTAACAAGATGCCCAGGATGGTTTTATAGTACTCAATTGATCTAATAGAATAGTTTTTAAAGTTTCTAGTCTTCAGTAAAGCAAATTGAGAGCCGTCCCCTAGTGGCAATGTTGATCAATGGATATGAATAATTTGAACAGCTTGTAAGTCTTAAGGTCCCCCAACGAACATTAGAGCCAAATGATTTTCAAATCAGGCCAGTTCTTTTGGAAAAGAAGATTCTTAAAGAATGAACATATTTCAGGTGCACAGTTCCTTTTCCCACATATGTCAACAATTATACGAGATATATATCTATAAATGAAAGAATAATTATTGAATAGAGTTGGAAACATTTTGGCTTTAAGATAAATTACTTATCAAGAACAATTTCTCCTTTTGCTACATGATTTCTGCTTCATAGACGTCAGTATGTGTCTCAGAACAAGGGTCTAAGGGTTGAGGACAGTGTTTTGAAACCTCATTTAACCCTTTCCCTCATACGACAATTCTGCAGCAGACGACTTTGAACGTATTTTGTCTAAACATAGAAAATCTCCATAATTGAATGGATAACCTATGACAAAAAGTGGAAAACATTGTGACGAAAGGAGAAATTGCACGTTTTGTGCAATTTCTTCTTTTGTCACTATGTTTTCAAAAAGCCGTCTGCTGCAGAGGCGTCAGAAAGCGTCTATATGAGGGAAAGGGTTAAAGGAAGATGTTCTTTAAGTGATAAGAGTTTTCTGGAAAATAAAACTAGTCTAGGATACAGACAGCTGCTATATTTCTCACAATCAAGTGAGTCATGCACCTGTACAACCCATCATGGGATACAGTGATTCTATCTTTATTGTTATTTGTAAACATGGGGGATCTATATTAACCCTAATCATGCTGAATTCCTGCAAACTCAATATACTTGTACACATTTTCGGTTTTCCCGAGACCCACTTGCCGTCCATGGGAAAAGGTACCTCATAATATGAGCCTGTCCATGGGAAAAGGTTCCTCATAAAACATGCCATACATGGGAAAAGGTTCCTCATAATACATGCCATCCATGGGAAAAGGTTCCTCATAATACATGCCGTCCATGGGAAAAGGTTCCTCATAATACATGCCATACATGGGAAAAGGTTTCTCATAATACATGCCATACATGGGAAAAAGGTTCCTCATAATACATGCCGTCCATGTGAAAAGATTCCTCATAATACAATCCCGGCCATGGGAAAAGGTACATCATAATACAATCCCGTCCATTGGAAAAGATTATTAGCTCATAATACATGCCCATCCATGGGAAAAGATACCCCATTATATGAGCCTGTCCATGGGAAAAGGTTCCTCATAAAACGTGTACGTCCATGGGAAAAAGTTCCCCGTGATACAATCCCATCCATGGGTAAAGGTACCTCATAATACATGCCGTTCATGGATGGTTCCTCATAACACATGCCGTCCATGGGAAAAGGTTCCTCATAATACGTGACAATCCATGGGAAAAGGTACCTCATAATACATCCCGTCCATGGGAAAAGGTATCCTATAATACATCAGGTCCATGGGAAAGGGTATCCCATAATACATCAGGTCCATGGGAAAAGGTACATCATGATACATGCCCATCCATGAGAAAATGTTCCTCATGATAGATGCCCATCCATGGGAAAAGGTTCCTCATAATACATGCCCATTCATGGGAAAAGGTTCCTAATAATTCATGCCAGTCCATGGGAAAAGGTATCCCATAATACATCAGGTCCATGGGAAAAGGTACCTCATAATTCATGCCAGTCCATGGGAAAAGGTACATCATAATACATGCCCATCCATGGGAAAATGTTCCTCATGATACAATTCTGCCATGGGAAAAGGAACAAATTGGTGTTATGGACTGTTTAGGTTCAGATAGGTCTTATCGGAATCTACACAAGTTGACTGAGGCTTTTAACAAGCTTTTATAAGTTAAATGTGAATAGTGAAGATTTTGATTAGACTGTGCTGATGCACAGGTGGATTTGGACCTACATTGTTTGAAAAAGTTGTCTTGACCCTTTACCGGTACCTTGATTGTTGGTGATATGCATATTTATGACATATCCTAAACTAAGAATCAATAAACAAATATGGAATATGGCAATACAAAAATGACACTGTAAGAATGTTTCTTCTGATCTGGGTCTACACTGCTTGCAAATGTTGTTCAAAATCACAGTAAGACAGAACGGGTTTTAAGTCATAAAAAGACGGATAAGGTGTTAACCCTTTCTCACATACAGCAAATATGCAGCAGACAACCTTGAAGACATATTTGCAAAAATGTAAGAAATCTCCATCAAAATGGCTATAATCATAAAATAAAGTTGAAATAGTAGTGGCAAAAGGAGAATTTAAGCAATTTCTCCTTTTGTCACATTGTTTTCAAAAGTCGTCTGCTGTAGAGGCATCAGAAAGCGTCTACATGTGGGAAAGGGTTAAAAATGGCTTATCAGCACAGATTCTCCAGCTCATTCATGGCAACAGATGTTATATTCAAAGAACCCTTCTTCATCTATACAGCCTTTACACCCTACTTGTGCTTGACTCTTTGAAAATTAAATATTAATCAATAACAAGAGGGCCATGAGGCCCTGGAATCGCTCACCTGAGAATGGGCTATTTAAGACATAACTCTCTCATGCTCAAGCCAAACATGTGGCTTCCAGAGTGTTAACAAGATTTCCCTTAAATTTGGTCTAGTGACCTACTTTTTGACATGACATGACCCATATTCGAACTTGGCCTAGATATCATCAGGACAAACTTTCGGATAAGTTTCAACATGCTCAAGTTTAAAATGCGGCTTCAAGAGTGTCAAACGAGATTTTCCTTAAATTTGGCCTAGTGACCTAGTTTTTGACCTGACATGACTCATATTCAAACTTGGCCTAGCTATTACTTAGACAATTATTCTGACAAAGTTTCAACATGCTCAAGCCAGAAATGCGGCTTCTAGAGTGTAAACAAGATTTTCCTTAAATTTGGCCTAGTGACCTAGTTTTTGACCGGACATGACCCATATTCGAACTTGGCCTAGATATCATCAAGACAAACTTTCTGACAAAGTTTCAACATGCTCAAGTTTAAAATGTGGCTTCCAGAGTGTTAACAAGATTTTCCTTCAATTTGGCCTAGTGACCTAGTTTTTGACCCCACATGACCCAGTTTCGAACTTGGCCTAGATTTGATGGAGATATATGTTCTGATAAAATTTCATAAAGATTTGATCCAAAATGTTGCCTCTAGAGTAGTAACAAGCAAATGTTGACGACGGACGACGAACGACGGACAAAAGGCGATCACAATAACTCACCTTGAGCACTACGTGCTCTGGTGAGCTAAAAAGAATGATAGTTTGAATAAGTTCAGACAAAAGATTTTTAACCCTTTCCCTCATATAGACGCTTTCTGACGCCTCTGCAGCAGACAGCTTTTTGAAAACATAGTGACAAAAGAAGAAATTGCACAAAACGTGCAATTTCTCCTTTTGCCACAATGTTTTCCAATTTTTGTCATAGGTTATCCATTCATGACAAAAAAAAGTATGAGGGAAAGGGTTAAATAACAAATACAACAAATATTCCATTCATAAATCATATTAAAAATTACACACTACAATACATTCAAGAATTGTTCAACTATTCATCGATAAAACAGTGATTTGCATGAATGTTTACATATGGCGGCCCTAAACATTCAAACGTGACTGCACATATTTTTTAATATAAAGTATGTTTGTGGTGTCATTGTTACACTAATTTTATATGTTTAACCCTTTTCCTCATACGACAATTTTGCAGCAGACGACTGTTAACATATTTTATCAAAAGATAAAAAATCTCTATAATTTAATGGACAACCTATGACTGAAAGTAGAAAACATTGTGGCAGAAGGAGATATTGCTTGTTTTAAGCAATTTCTTCTTTTGTCACTATGTTTTCAAAAAGCTGTCTGCTGCAGAGGCATCAGAAAGCGTCTTTATGAGGGAAAGGGTTAACCATACAATGTATTTAAAAGCAAGGTACATTTTTATTCAATTGACAAGAAATCACACTGTCCTTGCTGCAATGACAAATGAAATTTAAGTAAGAGTATATGAATATCAGACTGCAGAGTTACGTGGTATAATCTTGATCTACAAAAAATTACAAATATATACACATGGGTAATTGAAATTATTAGACACTGCATAATTAAAAGAAAGAAAATATAAATACAGATACATTTTATTCTGATCATTATCTTCACTTTCAATATCATTTCTTTTTGCCACCTGTGACCACTGTATATAAAACATGTACAGTAAATGATTGATATTTGATATTTGTACATAATTATTTGTAATTTAGTATTGGCAAATTTACTTGAAAGTAATAAAATAAATTGTAAATTACAATGTATTAATAAAAGTCATTATTTCAGACAGAATATATATATAGGAAACATTGAATGATTCAGAAACTGGAAATATCTATAAAGATTTTTGTATCCAAAAAACATTTTTCAGTCTCGAACTCTAGTCATACAAAGTTGCATCTATTGGGCAGTGTTGATTGATAGGTCTTATTTCTATTTTAACAATATTTCAGTCACTGATTGAGTGACTCCAAATCCCTGACGTAGCTCTATTTCTCTGCCATTAATTCTGCTAACTTCGTTTACCTAGTTTTTTGTTAAACAATTACGGTAGATACTTGGTATATATGTATTTTTTCATTGTAAATGTTAATCATTTCCCACAATGTCCACATACAGATACAACAAATCTGTAACAGATGACATTGAGAACACCTGACAAAGTTATGAGAGATCATATGGAAAGGCCAACATATAATTCTCTTTCACTTTACCCAACATGTCAAACTGTCCCATAGTTTCTTCTTTATTTAATATACATGTACAGACTATGTGTTTAGGTATGTTCAAATGTAAACATATTGTAAACTATGTTAATAAAATTTTAAGTGTTTAAAGGAAGAATAGGATAACTGATACTAGACCATTCAGACAGTTTGTTACCACAGAGAATCACTGATGCGGTTTAATATCACTGTGTGTGGACCGTACATTTCAAAATATTTTAATACAAGTAAAGATTATATGAACCTGTTCATGAGAAATGGTACTTAGTTGTTGTGAACAGTGTAGGCCCAGGTCAGCCTGTGCATCTTTTCAGTTTATAATCAATAGCTTCACATCCCGCCAGAGTTTCTAAAACAAATCCTTTCAATAGCAATCTGCGTGTTTAAGCACAGATATTGATCACTGATATTGATGTGCAACAGTATAAGCCAGTGTAAGATATATACTGTTCCCAAAGGTCATATCTGTAACTTTCTGCATTGACAGGCTCTCATAATATTTTTGCTAACAACATAGATAAAGAAAAGAAATACAACTAACTACCTCATAATGCTACTTTAGACTCTTCCAGATTGAAACAAAAACATGAATCCGTGCTAGTTCTGATTCTGAATTATTTTCCTCTTACCTTTCCCTCATATAGACGCCTCTGCAGCAGACAGCTTTTTGAAAACATAGTGACAAAAGAAGAAATTGCTCAAAAGAGCAATTTCCTCTTTTGCCACAATGTTTTCCACTTTTAGTCATGTGTTCAAAGTCATCTGTTGCAGAATTGTCATATGAGGGAAAGGGTTAAAATAGCAAAATAATGGGTTGATGTTATTGACCTTGTATTCACATTGCTTTGAGAACAAAATATTTTAAATCATGCAATAGCATATAATATCGTTTGTAATGAGGAAAAAAAGTGAACCTATCCCTTTCCCTCATATTGACACTTTCTGATGCCTCTGCAGCAGATAGTCTTTTTAAAACATAGTGACAAAAGAAGAAATTGCACAAAACGTGCAATTTCTCCTTTTGCCACAATGTTTTCCACTTTTAGTCATAGGTTATCCATTCAATTATGGAGATTTTCTATGTTTTGACAAAATACGTTCAAAGTCGTCTGCTGCAGAATTGTCATATGAGGGAAAGGGCTATGATTACATGAAAAGATGTCTTTTAATAAGAGAAGAGTAGGTAATCAGTATGGAATACAATTATTAGACTTTTCCCAACATATTTTTTTAAACCAATTACCTTATAATACACTTATTGGGACTTTTCAAAAATGAAAACATTTGGAGAAAAAAATGGAATATCTAGATATATTGGATAACTTATCATGAAATAATTGCTTGAAACTTCTAAGGAATTATGAATATACATTGTCACGAGAATTTTACGAGTTTTGAAATCTCTTTTGCGAGAATCCAACATGGATTTCGAGTCAGATTTGAGACTGCAGCCTGGCTTCGAATCATCTGTTAACCCTTTCCCTCACATGGACGCTTTCTGACGCTTCTGCAGCAGACGGCTTTTTGAAAACATTGTGACAAAAGAAGAAATTGCTCAAAACGAGCAATTTCTGCATTTGCCACAATGTTTTCCACTTTTAGTCATAGGTTATAAATCCATTCAATTATAAAGATTTTGTATGTTTTGACAAAATATGTTCAAAGTCGTCTGCTGCAGAATTGTTGTATGAGGGAAAGGGTTAAGTTCATTGTGAAGTGCAGACAATTCTAGAAAATGTTGTGACAAATGAAGAATTTTGTGACAATGTCTTTAACCTTTTTAGTAAGGCTAATTATACATTGATAATTTGATTTACAGAGATTGACCATGTTTATTCCACAACGTTTCCAAAGTCATCTGCTGCAGATTTGTTGTATGATGTGGAAAATGTTCAAGTGATTTTTGCTTTGATAACAACTATAGAAATTGGAAGATCAGTCAAAACAAGAAAAACTGAAAACAAATGAAAAAAGGAGGAAGTGCACAATTCTCTCTATTTCAAAGGCTTCCATATGTTGTCTCTATGAAGGAAAGGGCAAATCAAAATTGAATCAATACTGTACTTACCTGGCTGTCCCTCAGTTACAGCAATGCATTTAGTCCTCTGATCTCAATGTTTGCACCATAAACAGTGAAAATCCAATACATGTCTGCAACAAAAGAATAGTGTAAAGTCTACTATTTGCATTGGTACAGTATCCCTTTCTGTTATACCTAAATGATTTGACATTTTTTAGAATTGCTGTTTTGAAAAAAAAATCAATTAATTATATTATCTGGAAAATTGGATGAATATCTTTAATACATAGTTGAAAAAGTGTGTGAACATTTCTTTGACCAAAGGTTTTCAAAAGCCATTTGCTTCAAATCATTTTAATGTGCTAAATATCACCTGTTTTTACAAGGGAAAAGAGTTTAAATTGTTATCTTAACCCTTTCACACATAAAGACACATTTTGATACCTCTGCAGAAGACTTTGAAAATATTGTGGCAAAAGGTGAAGCTCATATTGACACAACACTATTCCATTAAAAGTTAAAACCTACTGGTAACCTTAAAACTTTGCTGCCTTTGCATAGGCTCAAATAGTTATGATGACTGCCTGTTTCTTCCCATGATGTCTGCTATGTTCAGAATAAATTTGGCAAAACAGTACAGCAGATATTTAAAATCAATATAGAATTTTATTTTAAGGTGTGTCTGGTAATTGGTCAAGGTAACATTGATCTTATTAATGAAATGATATGCCTTTCTTTCCAAGATGCATAATTGTATGCAGCAAATTTGGTAAAATAAAGGATTATTTTTGGACAGTCTATTCTATGAATTGGGTCAAAGGTCACAGGATTAGCCAGCAACCTAAATTCAGTTCACAACACACATATGGTCTTCATACAACAGTTGGTACCATAAGTGTAGGTGTGATAGCAAAGGAGATATGGCCAAACAAGTCTTTTCTTTAACCCGTTCCTACATAAAACAAGAGCTTCATTAAACAAGAGGCCAAAGAGGGACAGTATCGCTCCACTGCAATTGGGCAAGCATTAAATCTGCAAATAGCCCCGCCCCCTGGTGGCCATGTTTGTTGACCAATCAACATGGCTTGAAGAAATCTGATAGAGGGTCTGTCACCCTAGGAACATTTCTACAAAATCGACTCGACACTTTCGGAGGAGAAGATTTTTAAGTTTTCACTATAGCCATGGATATAAGGCAAAAAAAGTTTTTTTTGTTTCGTTGCCATGGAAACCAGAATTCTGCATGGATCCCAAAAATTTGATGGAATTCTGGTGAGATTATTGTGTGGATCCTTTCTGTGAAGTTTCATCCAAATTGACCCACTGGTTACTTATGTTGATGGACGCACAACACACAACGGACTAAAGGCGATCACAATAACTCACCTTGAGCACTTCGTGCTCAGGTGAGCTAAAAAGGGGCTATAAAAATTGGGCCAGTACTTTTGGACAAGATTTTTAAAATTCTAACAATGCACATATAAGGAAAACAAGCTCCGCCCCCTGGCGGCCATGTTTTTCAACAGATCGGAATATTTGAACAATCTTGGTATAGGGTGCCCCAAGGAACATTTGTGCAAAATAATTTTCAAATCAGGCCAGTACTTTTGGACAAGAAAATGTTTAAGATTTGGCAATTTCCCCTTTTCTGATGTTGCATGCAAAACTTTAACCAGAATTTCTAAGTTAAAAAAAAGGGCCAAAACTTGCATAATATGCAGAATAGAGTTATCTAACTAGAAAATCTACATAAGTGTGATAGTTGGGTAGGGTTGTAGAAAGTTTCAAAGCAATACATTTAGTAATAAGTACTTGCATGCAAAACCTTAACCAAGGTGTGCCTCAGACGCCAAGCAGTATAGCTCTCAAATTCTTCGAATAGTCTAGCTAAAAATGCATCCATAATTAATGGATTTTGCGATAGTAATTGGTCTATGATCAAATAACGACAATCACCTTTTATTGCCTTCATGTTAATTGTGGCCAAACCGTCTTTTTAATCAGAAAATAATTTTAAATAACCCTTTTAAGTTTGTAACCAAACTAATTAGGGTGAGAACTTCTTTAATAAACAAGAGGGCCATGAGGCACTGGATCACTCACCTAAGAATGTGATATTTAAGACTTAACAAGAGAATTCAAGTTTTTAACGAATCATATCATCTAAATAATTTCAACAATCTTAGTAGAGCGTCACCCAAAGAACATTTGAGAATGAATCATTAAATGTGGTCTCTAGAGTGTAACAGTTACTGTTAACAAGATTTTTCTACAATTTGGCCTTGTGACCTAGCTTTTGACTAGACTATATTAGAACTTAGCCTTGTTATCATCAAGACAAACATTCTGGTAAAGTTTCAACATGCTCAAGTTAAAAACACGACTTCCAGAGTGTTAACAAGATTTTCCTTCAATTTGGCCAATTGATCTAGTTTTTGACTGGACATGACCAATGTTCGAACTTAGCCTTAAAAGATATCATCAAGACAAATCAGACTTCCGAAACTCCGTCAGACCTCTTCAGACCTGACTGACAGATTCTTGAAAGGTCTGACTAAGATCCTTTCTTGTCAGCCCAAAATGTCTGACACAACAGATAAATTTGCAAATCAGCACTGGAAATTGCATTCATTTTTTTTTTAAATACTGGTTTGTCACATACACTAAATCTGCAGCAGATGACATTAAAAATGTCTACAAAAAAATAAATGGAAAATCTCTTATAATTGAAGGTATAATTACTGATAAAAGTTGATTGCTGTTAATAAATTGAAATGACCAAGAACTACTCTCTTCAAATGAAACTTCAGATGTTTCAAATTGTTTGGTCTGACAGAAATATTTGGCCAGTGACTCAGTCAGACCAAATATCTGACAAAAGTCTCACGAGTTTCGGGAAGTCTGGACAACCTTTCTGACAAACGATCAAGCTGCATAAGTCAAAAATGCAGTCTCTATAGTGTTTACAAGATTTGTCTACAATTTGGCTTATTTCCTAAATTTTGACATGACCTGACCCATATTCGAACTTAGCCTAAATATCATCAAGTTAAACATTCTGACAAAGTTTCAATATGCTTAAGCCAACGAATGCGGCCTCCAGTGTTAACAAGATTTTTCTTCAAATTGGCCTAGTGCCCTAGTTTTTGACCCGACATGACCCATATTCGAACTTGGCCTACATATCAAAAAAAACTTTCTGACAACGTTTCAAGATGCTCAAGTCCAAAATGCGGTCTCTATAGTGTATAACAAGATCTTTCTACAATTAAGTCCAGTAACCTAGTTTTTGACCCATATTCGAACTTAGCCTAGAAATCTTCAAAACAAATATTCTGACAAAGTTTCAACATGCTCAAGTGAAAAATAGCTGAGATATGGACTCTTAATTTAGTTGCACGCAACACTTTAACCAGAATTTCTAAGTAAAGAAAAGGGCCAAAACTTGCATAATATGCAGGATAGAGTTATCTATGGATATGATATTGATAATCTACATAGGTGTAGAAAGTTTCAATGCATTACATGTAGTATTTAACCTCTTCGCTCATGTAGATGCTTTCTGACGCCTCTGCAGCAGACAGCTTTTTGAAAACATAGTGACAAAAGAAGAAATTGCTCAGAACGAGCAATTTCTCCTTTTGCCACAATGTTTTCCACTTTTATTTATAGGTAATCCATTCAATTTTAGAGATTTTCTATATTTTGACAAAATATGTTCAAAGTCGTCATCTGCAGAATTGTCATATGAGGGAAAGAATCAAGTTCTTGCATGCAAAACCTTAACCATGGTGTGAATTGGACGCCAGGGTGAGTAGTATAGTTCTCATATTCTTTGAGTAGTCAAGCTAATAAAAATACTTAGATTATGGTTCATATTAATTTAAATATGAGTATTTTAAACCTGCATAAGACATTTACTAATTAATATATATGAAACACATAAAGAACATGAGCGATTTGTAATATTTAGTTCATTAATGCTTTTTATTTTTTGGAGATCCCACGTTGGGAGAGCCCTTCCTCTGTTAGACAGTCAGAGTAAAAGAGCGAAAACACGTTATCCTCACGACAGACTTTACCTTCTCTCATAGTCCAAGTCCAAGACATGGTACATTGAAGTTTCCTTCAAGCTTATCAAGGCAGCTACATACTCATATTATGAAAATGGCAACAGACTATCATTCTTCTTGGAATTGAATACTGAAACAAGTTATAATTTTTATACGGATAAACATATCGACGGCTAAGCCGGCGATATTTTCCCGTCAATAGGTAATGTGTATGAACTTTGCTTTGCCGTTTGCTATAACGTCTATCCAAAAATTGTGTCCAGAGCAGCATGCCCATTCACGCAAAATGTTGCGTTAATCACGTAAAATAATCAACATGCACGTAAAATTAATATGAAGAAATAAGACATTCTTAGTATTCTATTTTTTGTTGCCTTTCAATTTTCGGCCACAGGTGCCCATCTCGTTTAAAATCTAAAAATAGCATTTTACTATATATAGGTGCCCGTCTCGTTTAAAATCTAAAAATAGCATTTTACTATATATAGTCAATATATAGTAAAATGCTATTTTTAGATTTTAAACGAGACGGGCACCTGTGTTTTCGGCTTCAAGTCTTTCAACTATGAAAATATACGATCAGGCTGAATCGGCCATTTGTGGATTGGAAAACCCATCTTTATCGGAAATTTTAATGCATCATATCGTTTCGTCATATCTTAACTGTTCTTTATATAGTATACGGAAATATCCGATTGAACAATCGGTTGTCATCGTTCAACTTCGACTATAGCCAATAAGCAATGTACAAACTGGTCACATATGACGTAAACAGCCAAGCAGGGCACAGCTCATTATAGAGAAGTTGCGATTTGGGAAGGGCGAATACGCATCGTCTGCGCGGGCGAAATGGACAAGGCAAAAAAGACAATAAAAAGCTTCTTCCAACCGATAAACAGTAAGCGAAGATATTGAAATAAAAGAAAATGTCCTATTTTAAAGAGCTAGTCATTAATTAGTCCTGTTACGATTAAGAATCGAAATATGATGAAGTGAAACTAGAGTAAAACTAGACGTATATTCGGACACGCTTTTTTTCGGATCCTTTATATGGCGAAGTAACTGTCGTATCTTTTATTTTTCAAATTGAAGTTAAAGACATTTGATAGTGATGCAAGTTGTTTTTACATGATTACACAGTGGTATTTGCCGATTCATATTAACATGCTTTACATTGCAGAAAATAAAACATCACCAGACAAGCAGGTTACCAGTACATCAACAGAGCCTGAATTGAAGAGAAAGATAACAGATGCAGATATATGTTCTGTTTGTCCTTTGCAGATATTTCTTCTTTTTGTCTACAAAAGACACATTTTAAATACAATGTGGAAGAGGGGGGGATATTGCTCATACTTTTGTCTACTTTCAATGATAATCTTAATTTGTACTTTCTGTTTAATTAGTCAATCTGTTAATTTTTTGTCTTTTCCTAGAAATTAGAATGTGGAGAGGGAGATGATAAAAAGAACAAAATCAACATTTCCTTGTTTATTGTTGTAACCCTTATTATTACTGTGTACCCCAAATTTCCAAAGGCAGTGGGTACATGTACCCAAAATCTCAGAACTCAGTGGGCATGCTGCAGAGTGGATTTTTCGATGCAGTCACTTTACTCGTTCGTTTTGATTGGACGAAAAGAAAAAATTGAAAGAAAAAAAAATTGTAGAGGAAATAATTAAATATTATGATACGTACTCAATAAAGGAACGAGCACTTGTAAGAAATTTTATGTGTGATCATTTGTGTTTAATCACACTCATCGTCTATTTCTAAAACAAGTTCAAATAAAAACTCATTAGGGTTTTCTGACTTTCCGGCAGTTACAAATCCAAATTCCTGTAATATGACGTCAGTTTATTAGCGTTACGCAAATGATGAATAAATAACCAAAAGGAGAACGAAAGAAATGATAGTTTGACTCGTCACAAATGTAGTTCCGTAAATTATGGATGCGTTTCATTTGAAGTACTTTATGAAGGGCAAGTTGATCATTTTTCGTACCTGTCATCATAATTTTATGAATATAAAATCTTGGCCATATTTTAAAGTTTAATAATTATATGCTTAACCTGATGATGATTTTTCTTTTTTTTTTCCTTAGGTCGGTAGGACTCGTAAATAACCGATAGTGCTGAGAGCAAGGGGCTAACTGCAGTTCACGGGGAATTATTTATTGATCACAAAAGTTAATACGAGTAAACAAATCGACGGCGAAGCAGGCGATGTTTCCCGTCAATAGGTAATGTGTATGAACTTTGCAAAATTTTGCTATACCATCTTTCCAAAAAATGTGTCCAGAATGGATTTTTCGATGCAGTCACCATTCTGCTACAGTGCTACGTTTTGATTGGATGAAAAGAAAATATCGAAACAAAAAAAACTTCTAGAGAAAAAAATTAAATATGATAATACATACTCGATAAAGGAACGAGCACAAGTAATAGTTTAATAACACTCGTCGTCTTTTTCTAAAACGAGTTCAAATAACAACTTGTAAGGGTTTTTTGACTTTCTGGAAGTAATAAATCCAAATTCCTGTAATATGATGTCATTCTATTAGTGGTGCTTTGTTTTATTGGGGTTTTACGCCGCTTTCAACATTATTACAGTTATATCACGGCAACAGTTCACTTATTCATGATACCTGGGTAAGCTTAACAGTACTAGGCTAGTATTAGTGGTGCAGAGGTAGAGCGTTGGCCTCTTGTATCAAAGGTCCCTGGTTCGAGTCCCGTGATGAGCGGGTCCTGACTTTGGGTATTTTTTCACACAAACGGCGTGAGTACTGGTTAAGTCTCCAGGAAGCAGACATCGAGCGTGATTAATACGGGTAAACAAATCGACGGCGAAGCCGGCGATGTTTCCCGTCAATAGGTAATGTGTATGAACTTTGCAAAAAATTGCTATACCGTCTTTCCTAAAATTGTGTCCAGAGCGAACTTTTCGATGCAGTCACGATACTCGTACATTTTCATTGGATGAAAAGAAAATATCAAAACAAAAAAAACTTCTAGAGGAAATAATTAAATATGATAATACGTACACGATAAAGGAACAAGCACAAGTTATTTTATGTGTGATAATTTGCGTGTAATAACACTCGTCGTCTATTTCTAAAACGAGTTCAAATAAAAACTTGTAAGGGTTTTTTTACTTTCCGGAAGTTATAAATCCAATTTTCTGTAATATGACGTCATAATGTGACGTCATTCTATTAGTGGTGCAGAGGTAGAGCGTCGGCCTCTTGTATCAAAGGTCCCTGGTTCGAGTCCCGTGATGAGCGGGTCCTGACTTTTTTTTGTTTTTGTTCTGGTATTTTGATTTGTTAATTCATTGTATTTGGTTCGAAACATTGTATGTATGTTTATAATCAATAAATATGTTCTATGTCCTATGTTCCTGACTTTGGGATTTAAGTCTCCAGGAAGCAGACATCGAGCGTGATTAATATAAGCTGAAAGCTTGTTTCACAATCGATGTAATATAAATAAGTTTAAACTAAATGAACCAAAAGGAAAACGACAGAAAGTATAGGAAACGTTAGTTTGACTTGTCACAAATGTAGTTCCGTAAATTATGGAATCGTTTTATTTGAAGTACTTTATGAAGGGCAAGTAGATTATTTGTTGTACCTGTCATCATAATTTCATGGATGTAAAATCTTGGCTATATTTTAAAGTTAAATATAAGCTTAACCTGATGATGATTTTTATTTTCTTTGCTTAGGTCGGTAGGACTCGTAATTGATCGGAACAGGGGCAGAAACATTCAAAAAAGAATATTTCTAGTTTGTTATACTTGCTTTCGACTTTGTTAAAAAACACAAGAAACTATTCGATGTTCCATGTAAAATATCGATCCCTTTTTCGAACATGTCAACATGACAAACTAAAATATAAAATGTTTTAGACTAATTTCCCTCTTTAGGTCGATATAAGAAAATGCAATGTTGATGAACCCTATACAAACTTTTGAAATGAAAGCTTAAAACTTACCATCGTGAGATATTTAACTCTTATAATCAAATCGGCGAAAAAATATATTCACCTGTCATTCTCAATCTTTTAGAAGTAACTTCCGGTTGACAGCTACAACGGTGGCGTAAGGTTCGTACATGCGTAAACTATACTGAATCAAAGTGTTGTCACCACTTAAAATATTTTAAGTCTCTGTTACAGCAGTGTTTATATGTCTCTGGTTACAGTTATTGAGCTAAAATATAATGATTTATTCCAAATATCTCCCATTTTCTTGAATCTATGTAGTTAAATTCTGTTTCAAGGGTGTTCTAGTTATATCAAGTATTTTAATTTTACTGTATACAATCATGTACCATTTATAAATGATAAACACTTAATTACATTGGTAAAGTTGGCTTCTGACACTTTTGCAGTAGACATTTAAAAAAAAAAGTGAATACTAACGGCAAAGTTGCTAAAAAAAAAAGACTGCAAGCTTTCATGTTTGTTATGGTATTAAAATATCTTTAAACAAGAGGGCCATGGTGGCCCTGGATCGCTCACCTGATTTTTTTTTTTTCACTTTAGCATATAAGCTCCGCCCCCTGGCGACCATAGTTTCCAACCAATCAACTTGGCTTAAATGAGTCTGATAGAGGGTCACCTTAGGAACATTTCTACACAATTATTTGAAAATCGGCCTAACAATTTTGGTGGAGAAGATTTTTTAAGTTTTCACTATAGCCATATAAGGCAAAAACGCCACGGCCACTGGCGGCCATGTTTTTCGACCAATCAACATGGCTTGAAGGAATCTAATAGTGGGTCACTTAAGGAACATTTCTACAAAATTATTTGAAAATCGGCCTGACACTTTCGGAGGTGAAGATTTTTTAAGTTTTCACTATAGCCTAATAAGGCAAAAAAAGCCTTGCCCCACTGGCGGCCATGTTTTTCGACCATTTAACATGGCTTGAAGGAATCTGATAGAGGGTCATCCAAGGAACATTTCTACAAAATTATTTGAAAATCTGCCAACCAGTTTGGGAGAAGAAGAATTTTGAAGTTTTTTTCATTTCATTGCCATGGAAACCAGAATTCTGCATGGATCCCAAAAATTTGAAGGAATTCTGGTGAGGTCATTGAGAGGATGCTTTCTATGAAGTTTCATCCCAATTGACCAACTGGTTACTGAGGAGAAGATGTTGAAGATTTTTTAAGTTTTCACTTTGGCCATACAAGGCAAAATAGCCCCGCCCCCTGGCGGCCATGTTTTTCGACCAATCAACATGGCTTGAAGGAATCTGATAGAGGGTCACCCAAGGAACATTTCTACAAAATTATTTGAAAATCGGCCTGACACTTTCAATAGCTCCGCCCCCCTGGCGGCCATGTTTTTCGACCAATCAACATGGCTAGAAGGAATCTGATAGAGGGTCATCCAAGGAATATTTCTACAACATTATTTGAAAACCTGCCAACCAGTTTGGGAGAAGAAGAATTTTGAAGTTTTTTCGGTTTCGTTGCCATGGAAACCAGAATGTTGCATGGATCCCGAAAATTTGAAGGAATTCTGGTGAGGTCATTGAGAGGATGCTTTCTGTGAAGTTTCATCCAAATTGACCCACTGGTTGACGCACGACGGACGCCGGACAAAAGGCGATCACAATAACTCACCTTGAGCAAAGCTCAGGTGAGCTAAAAAGATAAACGGCGATCAATATGAGAAAACACTAAGAAATGGAACATACGCATATTTTTTGACTTGAATAACAGAAAGGTTCTATGTGCTAACCAAAGGCTCATCGGCCATCTCCATCCAGCTTCAGTTTCTATAAATAGAATATCAAGGCCGATACTAGAGATTACGCGAGGCTCCCAAGAGGTGTATACATAAGTTTTAATTGACGATAAATAACCGAAAACTTATCATATATCAAAAATAATAATGCTCTTAAATATTATATTTCATACGTTTTCACTGATATTTTTCACTGAAATTTATTTCTTAAGGAAAACAATTAAAAGTTAGTATGCAAAACATTTCATTTTAAAACTTCATCTTATAAGTGCCTCTTGTAGGATCGCCAACTTAACTATGAACCAATCAAAACGTTTCATTTCCTTTATTTCTTCCGACATTATTTATTAAATACAACATTTGATTGGTTTACAATCTAGATCATTTGTTTAACATCTAGGGCAAAACTGAGGTTAAACAGCCATCGCCGAAAAAATAGCAAGGGTCCAGAATATCCTCTCCTGAAATTAACTATGCATGTAACTGCTTAATTTTCGCATGAAGGTCCATTTTTTCTCAAATTTATAAAAGGTATGACTTCAAGCCTTTTGAAGGCCTTATTGATCATCTTTAAAAACATGTGTACTTCAAGGGCCGTAACTCTGCCATGTATTTTGCAGTGAAAGTGAAATTCTGCAGCAATTCTATTATCGGAAGATATTTAGACCCTTTCTGGTAAACAACAAATATAAAGCTGATAACATTGAAAATCTCAAGGCAAAGCTATTAAAAATATATTCAAATGAAAAAGCATACATGTTACTGTGTACAATGCTTGAAAAGAGTTTAAAAGGATTGTTGCAACATGAGAAATAGCTGAAAAGAAATAGTTTCTCCTTTTGCCACATTGATTTTTAAATGTGAGGGCAAGTTTAAACCCTTTCTCACTTATCTCAAATCTGCAGGAGATGGATTTTAAAAGATTTTGGCAAAACCTTGAAAATTCTCCATAATTAAGAGGGTTATTGCTGAACTTGTGAGCAATTTCTCCTTTTGCCACATTTTTAATCACCGATTCGGTGGGCATGATGATCTGGTTTTTGGCCTGTCTGTCTGTACGTCTGCACGAAACAAACTTTAACCTTGACCACTACTTTTGAACCATATTCTGTCAGTACCAAAATGTTTGACCTGGCGACATTGACCTTTGACCTAGATGTTGCCATTCTCGAAAAAAACTTTAACCTAGACCACTACTTTTGAACCATAACAGGTACGGCTACCATATTTCACATGTGTATTCCTTGTGACATGACCTTTCTGTCAGTACCAACATTTTTGACCTTGCAACCTTGACCTTTGACCTAGATGTTGCCATTTGCCATTCGGGGGCATCAGTGTTTCACAAACACATCTTGTTTTTTAAAAGTTGTCGGCTGCAGAGGCATCAGAAAGCATCTATATGAGGGAAAGTGTTATAAAATTAATGTTTGTTACTCAATCTTTTTTGCAGAATTGTGTATTTTACTACATGAAAGTATATGTACATGTATAATAATATAAACGAGACTGGTACCTGTAGAGATCCCCACCAAATGCAAAATTGCAATATTTTTTAAGAATGGTTGGACACCGTGGTATACTGGTTTCTTAAAAATCTAGATTGAATGTGTATTGTTGTGATGATGATTAATTTTATCATGATGATTGAATGAAAAATTTGGCATCTACATCATTCAATAGGACTTTCTAAAAATTTCACCTAGTTTTCGCCCCATGTGCTTTCAAACTTGAATGTTCTGATGAATCTTTATGATGATTTGATGAAAAATAAGGCCTCTAAAGTGTTGAACAGTTCACAAGGTTTTTAACCTAGCAGTCTAGTTTTTTATCAAATGACATGTGACCCAATGTAGATTGCGACGGAATTTTGTTTAAGATATAAATTCTGGTGAACTTCTATTAAGAAAGGATGTAATATGTGTTCACAAGGTGATTGTCATTTCATCTTTGGAAACCATTATGGGTAAAGATGAAAAACTTCACTTTGATTAATTTCTACTTTATCCACAAATTATTTAAATCTAGTTAGCTGCAGGAAATATGCACATTTTGCAATTTTGTTAAATTGATGCCCCTGGATCGCTCAAGAGTAATGCAATGTGATTAGTCATGCCAACCACAATAACTAAATTTTTCCACCAATCATCATGGCTTGAAGTTATATCACAGACGGTCACCCAAGGTATATGTGTACCGTTAATTCTTCAAAATTATTAGAAAATTGGCTCCATACTTTCGGAGATAATTTTTAAAGTTTTCACTATAGCCATTTAAGGCAGAACAGCCACGCCCCCGACGGTCTTGTTTTTCAACCAATCTACATGGCCTAAATAAATCGGATTTAACAACGTTTTCAACAATCTTTTAGTCATATCATGGGGAATCAGTTATAAGGTCACCAAGGAACTTTTCTACAAAATGATTTGGAAATTGGCCAGACACTTTCAGAAAAGAAGATATATGACAAAACTGCCTCGCCCCTGGCGGCCTTGTTTTTCAACCAATCAACATGGCTTAAATGAATCTGATAGTGGATCACCTAAGAAACATTTCTACAAAATTATTTGAAAGTCAGAATATCGGTTTGAAGGAGACAAAATGTTAAAGTTTTTTCTTTTGGTTGCCATGAATACCAGAATTTGGCATGGATCTAAAGAATTTAATGTATTTTGGGGAGGACATCAAGGGTGCTTTCTGTGAAGTTTCATCCCAATTGACCCAGTGGTTACATAGAAGATGTTGATGGACACCAAACAAAGGGCAATCACAATAACTCACCTTGAGCACTTTGTGCTCAGGTGAGCTAAAGGCGATGGACTGACCAAACAACATGTCACCTGACATAGTGACTCCTATATAACCCCCATCCCAAACTTAACCTATACATGTGTATTACCCATTAAAGTCACTTCCTGTTGTTGTAAATCAAGGCAAACTTTACAAATTTACAAAAACTAAAATTAGTCCACATGAAAATACCCTGTTTGACCTTTGCATGTCAAGAACAACGACTATGATATCCCTGGGTGGAATGTAAAAAGATATTGGAAATGCACCAGATATGCATGAACCAATTTTCCAACAACTGACCATAACTTTAATATAACTATTTAGATGCGAAAAATATTTCCTAAAGAGCACAGAAGGATAAATATTTACAGCACAAAATCTACGGCAACAAACTGACCAATGTTCAGAGGAAAATCGGAATGCTCGCAGCAAAGTGTAAGCTTTTAAATATCCAAAAAGATACATGGCAAGAACAAAACTAGTTTTAATATTTTATTCTATTATTACTACAAAAGACAACAAAAATTAACCTTTAATCAAAAATTGACAACTTTTCTTTTTACAATGTTGTTAGTAAAGATTTTGTTTTATATCCTTTCCTAACATTGTCCATTGCTTACTAGTCGGCAGTAGTCTTTACAAAAAATTGTTAATTCATTGTATCAAATTAATGTTTTTTTCTTCACAGGTGTTTTTAAAGTGAAGATCGCTTGATTTTGTGCGTATTTTAAGTTCCAAAAACATCTCCCTAAACCAATTTTGAAATAGTTTGAGTATCACAAGTAACCAGCTCCCTTAGCTTCATAAGAAAGTCCTCCTTCATTCAATTTCCAAGGATATCCTTGGACAGCTGATACTGCAGTCTCCAGCATTCTCCTGCTCACCCAATGCGTTTGTAACCACTGAACGTAATTGGAACTCCATTCTTTTTGTATTTCCCAGTCAAATTCATATGATACCTCTACAGCTGGGAAAACCAGCTTGACAAACTTTCTCTTCTGTGCTATCAGTAAAATTGATGTACTGGAGATAGGAAATCCATATAGAAGGGTGTTGAGTTTTGAACACTGGTTGACCATTGCAACCAAAGCAGCAGGCATTCGACTATCACCACTTTCAAAATTTTCCAGAAAATAGTTAGTATAGGTAAAATTTTCTAGTGTGTTTTTATAACTACTGACTAGATGATCCATTACTCCTTTAGTCACTATATTAACTAGGTCATCCAGTATCAGTGACCTTAGAGGCATTAAAGGTACAAAGGAGTCTTTAATGACTAAAATATATCGAAGTATGAGATCAACTCGAAAGCAAGGCTTTATCTGTAGGACTTCCATCCAAAATTGGTCTCCTAATTGCTTTGCATCAGATAAGGAAATTTCTTCATCTTGGTAGAGTGTAATTTCTTCTAGGTTACACTTGACTAGTGTCATAAGAATATCATTGTTCACCTTTTCTCTGCGTACTGTCAGCTTTTTCAAGCCTTTAAACTCTTTTAGAAGTTCTAAATATCCGTCATGTTCTATAAGAGAGTTTGAATTGAGCTCCAAGTTTGTGACTTTATAAGCAACACCAGCATCTAAGATTGTAAGAAAGGCGTTATCCTCATGAGGATCAGACCAGTCTATATACGGAGAATGGAGATGAAAGCTAGTCAAGTTATGGAAATTAGTCAGCATATTGCAAACAGTGATGATGCAGCTCTTCTTCCATCTCATCTCATGAAACATGTGTGAGCTCTGTGGCTCTTGTGGTGTTATACACAAATGCATTAAATTTGTACATTTTTCTGCTATGGCATGAAGAATCCTTAAAACAGATCGTCCAATTTTACATCCAAACGAAAGACTGAGATTTTTCATAAACTTTCCATAGACCTTGATGCAAAACAGAAAATTGGTTCTTTTTTCTTTCACAAAGTAGACATTTTCTTCGGACTCATTGCAGTATTTAACTTTTGGCCAGGCTGTTGACGTCTGTAAATGTGCTTTCCATGATGGTATGGCAATAGAGCAGTTCAGTTTCTCATTCCAGTCCAACAGACTTAAAATCTGTGTGGCTACAATAGCTGGAATATCATCAACAGAGAGTGCCAGCGTGGACATTCTTACAGCACCAGTAAAACAACACTCTACAGCATGTGATTGACCCACCTCATCTCAGCCTGGGAAGAGAAAAACAGAACAGTAAAATTAATGTACTTCAACAAAGGCCTTTATGAGGTGGAGTTAACTGGTCTTCGCTTCACAATGTTATCTTATAACTCATTGAAACCCAATCTTGCAGGCACTAAAAAGAATCGTCTCACTGAAACAATTACTTTTTGAGTACCAGAACATAGAGTTTGGAGGTCAGATCAGTTCACCCAAGGCCGACTTGACTCGGGGGCGAGTGGGTTACAACTTACAGGCCGAGTTGACCTGTTTTAAAACTATCAGAAGGCCAGTCTACTTCAAATTGTAAAAAATGAATATATGTTGATAAAGCTACAACAGACATCAACAAAAGAGAAAAGAGAAAATAATGTCCAAATAAATGTAGGACTGATGTAACATCAATTACCAGTCATTTCTGTTAAGATATGAAAATGACAGAAATCATTTTTAAAAGACTTAAATTTTTCATTTCTTATAAACTAAAAATGTAAGTGTTATTTTGTTTGAGATTTGAGTAGTAAAAACGTTTTGAAAGTTATTTGTAATGAATTCTCATTGTTTTGATATCAAATCTTAATGTCCTTTATTATATACAGTCAAGTAACCCTTAGCGGATCATAACCAATAGCGGATCACTTTAATGTTCAAGACACGCTATTAAAAACTAATTTATTAGACAAAATTGTTGTGTATAAATTGGCAGGTAAGTACTTTAGGGTATTATTTAGATACACAATAAAAATGTTGCTTGTCGGACTTCAAATTCATCCGTATCATCTGAATGCCTGATGCAAGTGTTTACGAGACCCAGTTATTTCTACCTTGTTTTGAAGAGAACATGTGTTTTTCGCGGCAACAGCTAGCGATCTTAATTATGTTAGTTATTTATTTTGACATATTATGAAAGACAAATACATACACCTATTAATATGTAACCAATCATTTTCATTTGTCTCTGCATGTTTACACTTAAGCGATAATAGAATAAGTTAGGTAAGTTACCATTAGCGGATCGCCATTTTGTTTCCATGACTGAGTCTGAGGGGTTTTCTCAACATTTTATTTTCGACAATTTAGCCATTCCAAAAGATGCTAGTGATTAAATCGGAAATCTATCAATACAAATCTGCAGTTAGATAAAATATAACATGTACAATAACGGCAGAAGTTTTGACAGCTAAAATGTTGCTTGAGATGATCCCCCTGATATCAGAAAGTCATGTGATCCCCTATTGCTACAATTGATCCGCTAATGCATCAATAACTTGAACTGGTAAACAACGGTCTGTACAGCTGTTTCTGCACTAATATTGAAAAAGTGTGTGTCAATTTAAAGGAAAATCATTTTACTTGTGGACTTTAAACAAACAAGTTCCGAAACATTGACCGTTTCTTTTACGCACTACGTTGTTTCGTTACTGATCCGTTAAGGGTAACTTGACTGTATGCTTAAGCCAAATCCAGCTTAATTAACACATGTTTTTATATGAATTGTAGAAAAACAAAACATAACAACGTTTAAGGAATTATAGAACACTCGTTCCACAACCGAAATAGATGAAACATCATCAGAGTATGTATCAGTATGATCAGTTCACACCAACATAAGTTCTGATCAGTTAGAAAAAATAGGTTTTATGACAAAAGTTGAAGGATCTATAGTAAACTATAGTTATTGCAATGATTTGACGATATTTTTTATATGACACATCTTGCCTTGAAACTTTAAAAAGCAAGTTAAATGTTTCATAAATAGATCTACCTTAAAAACAGCAGATTTCTGTATAATTTCAATCGCTTGGTGTCAAATGAGTCATTCTAGAATCTGTCAGCTGCAGACAAAACATGGTGTTTGTTTGGAATGATTTTTGGGCAATTTTGATTTTTTGAAACATGGCATTTAATGTTCCATAATTATGTTAATACCTTTTTTGATTTCAGCTACAAAAATATATCTTTCTCACTTCTTGTTTCTTCCAGCTTTTAAAAAGAAATGTGTTGTTTGAAAAATGTGTTGCTATGCAATTCGATTCAGAAATGAAAATGAAAAGGACCTCCTCTTTTTGTTCGATTAATATTTACGGAATACTTAATCGCATTGGCTTAGCAGTTGAGTTCAATTAGTACTCGAGTGTGACTTACTCACCTACATGGGTTATCTCCCCTTATATAACGCCGATCGTCACAGGCCATATGAATATATTAATATGTTTGTTTCTGCATTCAGCCACCGGCTTATGGAAACGGACAGAATTCTGCCTTTGAGATTTTAAGTTGCGCGCACACAATTTATATGTTGCAGGATGTTAAAGCGTAATTCCATGTTAATTAAGCCCTCCTGGTTTCATCCTACTAAAATAATAATCCAAAATATGATACCCTTTTTCATTTATTAAGCTTTGTTTGCATTTAAACATCCAGTGCTTTATTAAAAAGAAATCAAATAATGCCAAACATTATCTTTAACATAAAATTTGATTGGCTGACAGCTTGTCCAATTCGATCCAAAAAAAGATGAGTCTCTACCTAGCTGTTGTTTGATATTGGAAATATGTACGAGGAACCAGTTTACTACTAACGTCTTGAAAATACGTTGGACATAATAAGTCTTTCTACATTAAAACATCAAAATAAAGTATGTTACCTTAGTATGGTCAAGGCTTTATCATTTGCTCCCTAAATATTTATTGTTTATATATAGTCTCACGAGGAAATGCAGAACTTTATGCGTGACAGAACACGCAAAATAAACGAGAAAATAAATTACGCTTGTACTAAGAAGTAAAGTAAGGGGCGCCACCTAGCCAAAACGGAACAATAAAATAAAAACAATAATTGACCATCATGGTTCTATACATCGCTCACATGAGGTATATAGTTGTAATTCAGAATGCAGGATAAGATTCACTTTAGATATATTATTTTTAACTCATGCAGACATCTTGTGCAGCAGAGAAGGATGGAGTGAGCAATTGTAGAAGAGAGCCACTAAAAGTACTTATATGTGCAATTATTTTGCCATTTCGCCAGTGGTTTAGGACATGTTATTTAAAGACTTTTGTTTCTTATTTTAGTTCTTGGAGCCAACTTTAACAGAACAGTAAAGTGGTTTGAAATTGTTTGTCTATCGTCGTTTATCTTTTAGTTTCAAACGAAATCTCTTTTTAACAACATGACCAATTTCAACCCGGTGTCACTAAACAAAGTCTGGTAGAGTCTGGTGGTCAAATATCATATTATATCAATGCTTTGTTCTGTTTTTGTATTGAAATTAATAAATTAAAGTCATATTGTATCTAATAAATACAAAATATTTTTGTTTAAGCAAATATTCAAAACGAATCCTATTTAGTTCTGTTTTAAGGTCCGTGAAGTTAGGTTGACGAGTGACGAATTGACGAGTGACGAACTGTGACATTTCTTTAGGTCCGTAAAGTTAGGTTGACGAGTGACGAACTGTGACATTTCTTTAGGTCCGTGAAGTAGGTTGACGACTGACGAACTGTAACATTTTTTCTAAAAACTTTATTTCTTTCTTTTAGATAATGTGTCTGGACGTATTAAATGCAATTTAGGCCCTATTTCATGTTTCATGGCGATCAGTCAATCAGACGAGCTTCGTCAATTCGTCAACTCGTCAATTTAGTTGACGAAATTGACGAAAAAAATATTTTTCTAAATACTTTATTTCTTTCCTTTAGATAATGTATCTGGACGTATTGAATGCAAATTAGACCCTATTTCATGTTTCATGGCGATCAGTCAATCAGAAGAGCTTCGTCAAGTTCGTCAACTCGTCAATTTAGTTGACAACATTGACGAAAAACATATTTTTCTAAAAACTTTATTTCTTTCATTAACTTATAGATAATGTATCTGGACATATTGAATGCAAATTAGGTCCTATATCAAATGTCACGGACATCAGTCATTCAGAAGAGCTTTGTCAAGTTCGTCAATTCGTCAACACGTCAATGTTGTTGACGAATTGATGAAAAAATATTTTTCAAAAAACTTAAGTTCTGTCTTTAAGATAATGTATCTGTACGTACTGAATGCAAATTAAACCCTTTTTACATTTCATGTCCATCAGTCATTCAGAAGGGCAACGTAAAGCTCGTCAATTCGTCAACACGTCAATTTTGTTGACGAATTGACGAACAAAATATTTTTCCAAAAACTTTATTTCTGTCTTTCAGAGATACTGAATCTGAACGTTTTGAATGAAAATTAGACCCTATTTCAATTATCCTGGCCATCAGTCATTCAAAAGAGCTACATCAAGTTCGTTAATTCGTCAACACCTCAATTGTGAAAAAATATTTTGAAGCGCACTCACGTATGGAATTATCACATACACACGAACTGGTGAAAAGACCCGTAAAGCAAACAATGCATGAAAATGAGCCCTGATGTTTTTCAAGAAATAATACGTTGACAAACATCACAGCATATTCTTCTTCAGTTGAATCTCTTCATACACAGGTTCTAACTAATAGCTTTCTGAATAGTGTGTCGATTAGAAAGGGACTGCACAGCCAAACGTTTGTTTTTATTACGTCTTAGTTTGTTTAAGAATGTGTCTTCCGATTTCGGGTTTATTTCAGATGTTGATTCTCTGCTACATAAATATAATATTTACCTTTTCCTAGTAGATATTTTTTGGAAACATTGTATTAATAAAAAGGTTCGTAACTACTATATAGAAGAATGGAATGTTAGAACGTCTTCGGGACAGTTTGTCTTATACAGAAAACTACACTATCAAGTTCAAGTTCAAGTTCAAAATCGTTTATTGGCATATAAACATATGTTTGTTGCCAGAAACAAAAATACATATATACATGTGGCGGCAATAAAGATAATTAGAAACATAAATATGGAGAAAATATGAAATATACAAACATATCACGGCAATAGATAAGCATACAGTTTGTGTACATATTATGATTATCTAGTACAGGATGATCAACATATTTACAGAGTAAGTATTAAGAAGTATTTAGGATATCTCTTTTGCAGTTGGCAAGGTATACAAATTTACCTAGGTTAACTATTTTTTTCTTTGATTGAGATTCCATCAAACCTTTAAATTTAAATGTATTAGGCCAAGTGTAGTAGTATTTAGGTAGGTATAACATCCTAAGGTCTCTATATAATGGACAGACTAATAAAAAATGATATTCATTTTCAATAGTGTTACATTTACAAAAAGTACATTTCCTTTCATCTCTTTCTAAATTTCTATGTCTGCCTACTTCAATTAACAGTTTGTGAGATGAACACCTGAATCTTGTTAAAGCTATTCTATGGTTTTTATTTTCAATAAATGTAAGATATTTTTCGTAAATGAAACATTGCTTGAATGATCTGTAGCAGTCTAATTTGCTATAGGTGTCGAGGTCCGCAAACCAGCTTTGTAGATAACTATCATAAATTCGACTTATTACAATATTTAGGTTTACACCAGATGCGTCGGGTAAAACATTCAAATATGATAAACCCAAACTATTGACTAGTTTTTGTAAGTTTAATTTCCACGAATTCGTGGCATTTCCGTGGGTGTCACTCATGTTATATATTTTAAATAAGAGAGAATCAGGGTGTTTACAAATCTTATACCAGTATTTAACAATGGATACGCTTCTTAGTACATGTAATGGAAACCTTCCAGTTTCACCGTACACTGTTGTGTTGGTGGTTTTCGGACTTACAGCTAATAATTGCTTTAAAAACTTTAAATGAACTCGTTCGATGTCAGGAGCCTTATGGAATCCCCATGTCTCTGAAGAATACATTAAAATAGGTAGAACCATAGAATCAAATAATTTCAATTTTTCAGGGATATTTAAAGGAACGTTCATAAACAAAGTATTTAAAGAGAACAATGCCTTCAACCCTTTTCCTGCCAGATCCTTTTGTGTAATACTAAATTTACCATTTGATGCTAATGTGCAGCCAAGGAAGTTAAACTTGTTTACAACCTCAAGTTTATCTCCATTGTATACCAATTTAACGTCTGGAATTGTATTTCCTTTTTGGCAGACCATCACGACTGTTTTGTCTGTATTTACCATTACACCCCATTGTTTTGAGTAATCATTTAGTTTATTTAATAATAATTGTAAACCTTCTTGAGAATACGAAAATAAAACAGTATCATCAGCAAAAAGCTATCAGTTCTCTGCTAATCCAGTGTGGGACTACGCAAAACGTAATCCGAATATGCTACGTGCTTGTTTTTCTATCGCCCAAATAATTGCATACACGGCATGCACTGATTTCTCCCATTGCTCACGGTGTGGAAATAGTGATATTAAAACAAGTTTGAATGAGCATATTCTGATTACCGTAACTGTTTTTATTTGTTTGGTAACAAACAAATATAGTTGCCAGTATCTGAAGGTTTGCCTTGTTAAGCTCAGTTCTCTTGTTTCCTACGCCTGCATGTAGTTCTACTTATATGAAGTGCATTTTCAAATAATTCAGCATTATTGAAAAATTTACAATTCTTTTTATCTCATAAGTTGTATAGTCTCTTCTGGTTACTGGAAAGGAATTTCGTAATATTATGTAACTATGTGTTTTAAATAATCGAACGCGGATTAAATCATTATTATAATTAGTTCGACCGAAGTACTCAACCGATTTGCCGTTACACCGGTACCAAATGATCAGCCTACGCGCAATGTAGTACCTGATTTTAAACGCTTACGATTGAAGTACAATCAGATGAACCCGAAAATCAGTTAAAACTTAAAGTGTTATAACCTCGTACTGCAGTTACAAAATAAATTGGAAATGAAATGAAACATTGTATTTAAAAAATGAACACGGAGAGATTTAAAAATCACAATGAGTGAACTGCTACAGGAAGAACTATTTCCGATTTAAGCTCCAGATACGGCATTTGAATTTTCAATCACGCATTGAAATGTAGATAAAAAAGAGAATTGAAAATATTTTCTTTGTGTCTTGTCAGCCATATAAATATTGTATATCGAATTAAAAAATAAATATTTGTGTCATAAGATGCATTTAAAATGAGAGTGACACATTTGCAGAGAAATCGTGATCGTCAAATTCTATTTATAAATACAACGGTATGGGTTATTCTCCGTGATGGCCAGACTTTTCGACCCTCCGACTTTTAGACCCCTGATTTCTAAGACTTTTAGATCCCTCTGTTTCGATTCCTAGTTTCCGACCCCTCGTTCAATTGTCAGTTTAAATACTATTAAAAATGTACGTTGTTGTATATTCACTATGCTGTTTACAAAAATAAATTGATTATCAGTACACTATTTTTAATAATTACGTTTTCATATCTTGTAAATTCGCTGTATTGTTCAATAAAAACTATTTATATTGAATCTTCGATACGTCAATGAAGGAAGCTTTAAATATTTCACCCTATTACAACAACTCATATTTCTGATACACTAGTTTTGTGGGCCCAGGGCTTGTCGTCTTTACAAAACTGTTCGTGTACGTAAACCTCGATAACCTTGTACAGGTATCGATAAGAACGACAAGCATATTATATAGCGCTATATAGCTTATCGCACTCGATTCTCTTCTCCGTATAAGTAGTCCCAGGTTATCGTGTCAATATTAAATCAAAACATAGCAGAAAGAACATTCGTGGCTACGCTTCGACGAATCGCTACACGCCATGTAGAATTTTGGAGACGATAAAACTTCGTCTTTTGTCACTGGCTGTACAACTTTTCGTGTTAAAACAGTCAACAGTCATGCAATTAGTATATCACATGTGTCTGAAGTAAAAACCGAAAATTGTCGTCTGCTATTACACTGGCAAAACTGACAATTCATGTCAGTCTGCTCTGTGAACAGCTCTGTGACTTTTCTTAACACAAATAAAGTTAAGTTTTGTGTTATTTGAGTTATTATTTCTTATTTGAAGATAGTTATCATAAAATATTCGGACAAGTTGTATTTGAGCCTGGGCAAGTAAATGTTCTTGTCCTACTGGGCAAGTAGGTTCAGAAGTTAATGTAGAGGCCTGGGGCCTTTACTTAATAATATATATATTCATTAGATTTATTAAATATTTTGAAAGAAATGTCGGCTTTTATAATTATACCTAAACAATACATTTCAAATCGCAACTTCAGCAGTTTTCATGTCTGAAATACAATCTTAAATTATGTTGCATTTCTAAATGACGGTCCACTGTACAAAACAAGACATCAAGCAAATTAATTAATAATCTATCAGATAAACCAACAAGCAATCAATTGCCGATTAGCAGTTAAGCATGACTGATCATTTTACCAAGCTAATTAGTTAAAGACAGGTGTATGCTAAATCATCAATTAACACCTATATACACCGATAATTGAACCAAGGGTCGAACAGTCTTAGCAATCAGGGGTCGAAAAGTCGGAGGGTCGAAAAGTCGAAGGGTCGAAAAGTCTGGCAGCCTTTTGTCCGGCATCTGTCGTCCGTCAACATCTTCTCCTCAGTAACGAGTGGGTCAAATAGGATGAAACTTCACAGAAAGCATCCTCTCATTGACCTCACCAGAATTCCTTCAAATGTTTGTGATTCATGCATAATTCTGGTTTCCATGGCAACGAAACCAAATTCTTCTTCTCCCAAACTGGTTGGCAGATTTTCGAATTCGGCGCTATTTTGCCTTATATGGCCATAGTGAAAACTTAAAAAATCTCTTCCTCTGAAAGTGTATGGTCGATTTTCAAATAATTTGTAGAAATGTACCTTGGGTGACCCTCTATCAGATTCCTTCAAGTCAAATTGATTGGCATTCAATACGTCCAGATACATTATCTAAAAGACAAAAATGAAGATATTTAGAAAAATAATTTTTTCGTCAATTTCGTCAACTAAATTGACAAGTTGACGAATTGACGAACTTGCCGAAGCTCTTCTGAATGACTGATGGCCATGAATTTTGAAATAGGGCCTAATTTGCATTCAATACGTCCAGATACTTATCTAAAGGAAAGAAATAAGGTTTTTCAGAAAACTATTTGTTTCGTCAATTTCGTCAACAAAATTGACGAGTTGACGAATTGACGAAATTGAAGAAGCACTTCTGAATGACTGATGGCCATGAATTTTGAAATATGGCCTAATTTGCATTCAATACGTCCAGATACTTATCTAAAGGAAACAAGAGAAAGTTGATGCAACGCATCAATGTCGCCGGAAATGCATACTGCAGTTATGCATAACACTAACATTATAGTAGTTGAATAAACAGTTATCAACTGAGGGGCATATTGGAACATCAGGGGCGGGGTCAAGTGAAAATGTGTCATAACTTGCATTGTTTTGTCAACGAAGTGAATGATAATTGAAGCCTTTCATTGTTTATGATCAATCTCCATTCCAAAGTAGGTTGACCATACACACAGCCAACTAATTATTGATCATACACAGTAATGGAAATGAGTAATCTTGACAATCATTAGTCTTAGTCTAACCCTATACAGTGCTTTCATTAAGGAATAATTATAAGATTTGTGAATTCCACATACACTTTTCAAGATGTTTGTCAGAATATTTGAATTCTATCATTTATCAATAAAACCACAAAACAGACAATTTAGGATTTGCATGCAATAGCACGTCATTTTATGTTTCCCCTATTAAAGTCAACATTGGACACCTTTGCAGCAATTTACTTTTAAAACAATGAGATAAGGGTTAAATCGCTGAAGACATGAGTTTTCTCTTTTTCTCAAAATGATATTAGCTTGGCATCCTAATTATATCATACCTTAACAAAGGATGAAATTTAATCCAATATTTACAAATAAGACACATTTAAAATTGTCAAGGACGAAATAATTTTGTACGAAAGACCCGATTCGTGACCTACATTCTTCTTCGCAGAGGTGTCGTTCTTGAAACTCTCTTTATAGGCAGAGAGTGTTCGTTCAAAGTCATTTTTCTATTAAAACCAGTTTTATCTCGGTTTGTTCTTTTCTTCATTTGTTTTGAACCAAATAAACATTTTAAATCACCTATAATTTACTATTTGTAAGTGAGTGTAAAGAGCTGCTCTCTGCAAAGGAGATTGATCTACGCAGTTGGTATTCGCGAGTCACGCGATCAACAGTTTTAGCTTAGAAACAGTTCATATTTTAGATATACATGGATAAACATTATAAAATGAATTCCTCACAAATCAAGACATCTCTTTGAACATGAAAATAACATTCAGTAAATTAAGATTGCTATTTTAAAGGAGATTCGGCGTGAATTTTACTTGATATTGACACAAAACAGTCTGCTTGCTGCAAGTCTCATGGGGACGGTTTTGTCTTCGTAAATAAAACCCCAAAAAAAGAGATGCGAGTCAAAATAAAGAAACTACTAATACTTAAAACATCGGAATATTTATTTCATTTTAGATGTGTCATAACTTAGTGTTTTTAAACAAACGCAATTGTAATATGTTCAAGACATTTAAATTTGTTTTTTTCTAATAATAACTCCTCCTCCCATGTGATTTCCGAAAACCTATTAAAAATAGAAGTCGCGGGCTTCTGCCCGGCGACTAATAAATAAAGTTTTTTGAAAAATATTTTGTTCGTCTATTTCGTCAACTAAATTGACGCGTTGACGAATTGACGAAGCTCTTCTGATTGACTTATCGCCATGAAACATTGGAATTGGAGCTTTGGATGAATTGATAAATGATTGAGTTATACTACAGAAAACGTTACTGCTAATATAGAAAAAAAAATATGGAAATTTCCCCTTTCCCCACTATGTGTATAGAAAGTATTCTATAGCATAGATAGAGTTAATACATTTACCGTTATAAAAAGTAAGGTGTGAAAATTGTAAACGTATTTGCTAATCCTCTATTGTCATAAGGTGAGAACCCCCATACTGTGAACAACGATTGGACTGTGAAGACAAGCTTTTATACGTGGAAAATGGCGCCCATTATGGTAAGCAGTTTGTTTATTTGAAACTTGTAGTTCTAATTTAAATTATATACATATATTTATTTCTCTGTTTCATGTTAAGACAGGGACGTAGATTAGTGAAACAAACTAAGTTTCATTGTCGCATATATCTGTTTTCACTTGGCATTTGCTTGTGAATCGCAGATGTTAAATATTCAAATGTACTCAATACATTCTTTCAATAAAGTAACCTACGTGAAAATGCTTTTATTTCAACTAAAATGAAACAATTACAAAAAGGGTTATTGGTGGACGCATGTATTAGTCTGGTTCCAGGTAAGTACATCTAGCATGTACCAACAATGTCGACTAGATTGGTCCCCATCCCTTGTACATGTCTACAGCAGATCAATACACAACTACATGTTTGGAATCAAAGTATTAATGGTGAAGCAAACTACTTTAGATGATACACACTATAAATCTCAGGGGGTGTATATAATTAGTTAGTTAGTTAGTTATTAGTTAGAAGGTTTGAAGCAGACAATTTTGCCATAATGGGAAAAGGAAATCATGCTAACACCTCTCACTTTGACGATTTTCAGAATGTATCTATTTGGTTATTAATTATTGTAAAGTTGTTCAACTATTTCATAATCCCTTTAAATGTTGCAAAGCATACGACCAGGCCGACTCGGCAAAATATTTCTTCCGACGTTTGACAAAAGTCAATGCGACAACGTGATTCGTCTTTCACCAATTTGCCAATAACAATCTATGTGGAAAAGCAGACAGTTGCTTGGAAAAACTGCCGCGTGGATTACTGGTGTGAGCGATCCAGGGAACACGTGGATATGTGACCTGCCCGTCGTGATATGACTGATGTTGAAAACGGCGTTAAACCTCTAACAATTAAACTAAAAGCTGACGCACCGAAGATATAAATCATGTACATTTTCTATACATGTATTTTATAGAGGTCGAGATAAGGTGGAGTAAAATGTTTCCCAATTTAACCCCATATTGAGGTTACTCCAACGAACAGTGTAATGAAGAATATTCTTTTGAGTACCCACAAATTAAATTGCTTATACCGTTTCGTAGTCGTTTGCTAGAGATTCTACGTCTATGGGAAAGTGTTAAAAGAGAGAAGAAATAGAAAAACTTCAAAATTGAAAGCATGAATGTGAAGAATTGGGAAACTGCAGTTGAATTGTGTTTATTTTCTTCATTTTTTCATGATAAATTCATTATTTAAAAAAAAAAAGCATTTTACAGAGGCATAACACTTGCTCGAAATTTTAAGATTCTTTCTTTCGACGTATAAATAAACTTATAAAACATCTAATGATCATTACCTGTGATTTAAATAGTATAAATTGAAATTATATCTAAATGATATTCATTGCAATAATATTTGAATTATTTTCATTGAAATAAGATTAAGATGATATTTCTTAAAACTATATTTAAATTATATTTATTGTAAATAGAGATTCAAGATTCAAGATTCAAATTTCTTTATTTCGTAACGTACATTTTAGATATCAACGTGACATAATTTCAGCAGTATGTTTAAGCTAGTAATAATAATAGTATAACATAGATTGAAAAGATATTTATTGTAAATAGATTGAAAAGATATTTATTGAACTTACATTTAAACGGTATTTACTGATTTTTATTCATGTGTTAAAATAACTCTCAGTGCATTCTTTAATTGGTCATTATAACTCATGATTAACTGTTGCTACACTGCCATATATAGTTCAAATCTGCCAAAATGTTTAAATTCATCTAGATGAAAGACACTACAGAATATTGATTTTGAACATATGGTAAGCATAATTTAATTGTTTTCTGTATCGGAAAAGACTTAATAACCGCATATTAATAATCCTGCCCTGGAAACAGACATATTTATATACCTCTATAGCAACCAGAGTTTGAAAACATTATGGAACAAAATAATGTATTATCAGAATGTAGCCCTTTTCCCGCATACAGCAAATATGCAGCAGTCGACTTTGAAAACATGTAACCTAAAATATGAAACATCTCTATAGGTGAAAGTATAAATATTGAATAGAGTTGAAAATAGTGTGGCAAAATGTAAAATTGCTTAATATGATCAATTTCTCCTTTTGTCGCAATGTATTCAAAAGTCGTTTGCTGCGGAGGCGTAGGTCCACCAAACGTTTGAATGTGTGGAAGGAGGAGCCATAACACTAGAGTAAACAAGGTTACCTGGGCTAAACTTAAACGTGACTGAGAGTTGATCGGTTTTTAACGAATTATTTTTTCTCAAAAAATAATACAGTTAACGCGATCGTTTTTTTTTCCGGAAGTCACGGTTAAACTACACTTCCGCTTAGAATACACATTCGCTGCACCTAAATAGTCCTAGTATTTTTTCGATATTAAAATGACTTCTACGTGTTATTTCAAAACAGTGAAGTCTTAATTATACTATCGAATCATCATAGATAATCAATTTTCTAGAAAATATCAAATTAACAGTACGCGCATATATATTTCATTTGTCGGCAGGTACGTATAAGGCACGAGTATGAATTTTAGTCGTATGCCCATTCACTAGAAGTCGACCCCACGCTGTATAGAACAATGTTAATCTCACAAATATGCCACTACGCAGAGCTAATTATAGATCATGGTTTACATACGCGCGCATTCAGTTAGCTTAATATATATACGAAAGTAACGCTCATACGTTGTATCAAAGTACCGTGGTGTAATGCAGAGCGTGTAGAACTTCTAAGCATGGACTATTTATGGACGCGAGTTCGGGTCCCAATTGGAACTGTTCTTTTTTTTTTTTTTTTAATTCTTATTTTATGCGATTTTTGAAACATTATAGATTTATAATAATTAATTCACTCACATGAAACATAGTTATAATATAAGCCGAAATCCTGTATCCGCCCCTGGTGACGAAAACAAATCAAACTAACAATGTAAATCTCACAAATATGCCATGGGTGTTTTGACAGACTTTACGCAGAGCTCAGTGAAAGAGTTAGTGTGCATGTTAAACGCTCGCATCGCCGTTGAAATGCTACATTTACTAAAACTGTCAACTGATAAAAAAAATCTCTGGACAAAAATATTAATAATAATAAAATAGACTAAATTGTGCAATAGCATGATCAATTGCATTCATAAATTTGATTTTACAATACATGTTCAAAATAATTCGTTACCAGTACTTTCTGTACTTTGATTACATTGTGACTTAACTTTATCCCTTGGTGTTTAAAGCCGTCTTTGACTGGTTTTTGCTCAGTTAGCATATACATGTATATCCCGTCTTTTTCGCACCAGTACTCCGTACTACATTCTTCCCAGGAAGTTTGCTACCTTCCGATATATGAGCCGTCCTGCGAGAAAACCAACAGTGTGGACTCTGCGTAAGGTATCGACCATGATTAGCCTAAAAGCATGCCGCGCAGGCTTACCCGGATAGAAACTTTTCGCCTCCTGTGGATTTTCTGTTTCAGGAATCATAACTCTATACCGCTATTCCCCGAAGACGGAATGTGTCGGCCCGGATTAGTCTGCGTGGACTGCTCAGGCTGATCTGGATCGATACATTACGCAGAGGCTATTATGTCGGTTTTCTCGCGAGACGGCTCATATATTTATTTTAGTCCAATTGTGGAAGGAGAATGATGATTTTCGTCACCAACAAAAATCAATGGCCTGGCTGAGTTTGAATTCACGGCCCCGCGATTTATACATGTCATTACCAATTACATAGACAATACTATACACAATTGGACGGCGCTCTGCGAATACCAACCGTAAGCAATTTGCGATCAGTGAAGATCTTAATCAGTCTGATCTGGATCCACACGGTTCGTCAATTAGTCAGGGGGTTTTAAGAAAACTATTCTTCATAATGTTGTCAGGATGCTTTAAAAGATGTGTGCTGCATACAATCGCATACAAAACCTTTCCTATATTTGAATCTCTTCACTGTAATGTCACGCATCTGTAATAATGAGTATTATACCAAGAGTTAAAGAATCATTAAAATGTATTCTTTTTCTGTATAAATAAAAGTTATATAACCTTTAATAATCATTAGCTGTAACTTAAATGGTATCAATTGAAATGATAATTATTGCAATAAGATTTCAATTATATTCATTAAAATATGGTTTAAATGATATTTCTTGAATATAGATTTAAATCGTATTTCATGAAAAGAGATTTAAATCGTATTTCATGAAAAGAGATTTAAATCGTATTTCATGAAAAGAGATTTAAATCGTATTTCATGAAAAGAGATTTAAATCGTATTTCATGAAAAGAGATTTAAAAGATATTTATAGAAGATTACTCTCAGCACAGACTTTAATTGGGCATTATAACACCTGACGAAATTATTCTAAAATGCCATACATCTATATATTTTTAAAGGATAAAGAATGCTCAGCACAGGATGAGCATGATCATGAAAATCAACGAATAACGTTTCTTTCCGTTTAAGTATTATTTGTGTATACGGTAATTTGAAATTAATTATTAACGCTTTTCTTTTACATACATGTATAACGGACTAGGGTGCTGTCAGAGGCACAGATCAGGTTATGTTTCAAATATCATTTTAATTTTCATTTTGTAACTGATAACCTTCCTGAGTTACAGACAGATTTTCACTATCACGATCCATGGAATTTTCATTTCAGTCAAGGATGTCTGATTTAAAGCTGCCAACATATTTAAATTTATCTGAATGAAAAACATTACAGATACATAGATGTAACTAAATTTTGACCAAATAGTAAGCATACTTTAATTGTTTTCTGAAAATGAAATGACATAATGACCGCATATCACTTAATCCTGCCCTAGACACACACATATTTATATACTTATACAGCAGCCATAGTTTGAAAACATCACGGAACACAAGTGCTGAACTATTACAATGTAGCCCTAACCCACATGCAAGAATTATGCAGTAGACGGCTTTTTGAAACATTTGTATTTAACGCCGTATTTAACAGGTTTTGTTCTTATATATATATCCCGTTATTGTCGCACAAGGACTCCGTATTACATTCTTACCTGGAAATGTGTGTTGCTTATAATCGCATACAGAACCTTTCCTATATTTGATTCCCTTCACTGTGATATGACGCATATCATAGGGTTGGTTTAATAAATGTGTGTTGCTTATAATCGCATACAGAATCTTTTCTATACTTGAATCCCTTCACTGTGATATGACGCATATCATAGGGTTGGTTCAATACATGTGTGTTGCTTATAATCGCATACAGAATCTTTTCTATACTTGAATCCCTTCACTGTGATATGACGCATATCATAGGGTTGGTTTAACACATGTGTTTTGCTTATAATCGCATACAGAATCTTTTTTATATTTGAATCCCTTCATTGTGATATGACGCATATGAACTTATTATGCATATGTAAATTTGTATAAAAGACCAGAGGCTCTTATTACTGAATAAACGCATTGTACATGCAGTATCCATTCTGATCCTTAGCATAAATGCGTAGTCTGGCATTTGTTTACGATGGTTTCCTGGAGCACCGCGCATTTGTTTGTTTCCCTTTTCAACTTGTTTTCAAAGCAGTTATCTGTACTAAGGAGTATTATTCTCCAAGAGTTAAAGGATTGTGATGTATATTTACAACCCAGTAACATACGATTGATCAATAACATTTTAAAAGGTACAGTTATATCATCAGAACAACCATTTTCTTCATGCTTTAGCATCTCTTATTGAGAAAATGCAAACCTGTTCCACAATGTTTTATTTCTTCTTCTAAAGATGATACATTAAGCTTTTGATCAAATTTGGTGTTTGCTGTTATATGTTATCTTCGCCGTTTTAACCCTGTTCCACATGCAGACGCATTTTGACGCAATAGCAGCAGACAACTTTTGAAAACATTGTGGCCAAAGGGGAAATTGCTCATGATAAGCAATTTCTCCTTTGGCCACAATGTTTTCAACTTTATTTAACAATTAAGGTATCTTTTGTGGAGATTTGTCAGGCATTTAATATGCCGGGTTAGCTTGCGCGACGACGTCTATACGAAAAGTAGAAATTGCGAATTTGATCAATTATTCTTTTCCAATCACGATTTCACAACTTGTCAGTTTTAAACTGAAGCCAAACATGGTCATTACAGAAGTACTATCATTTTCAAAATCCGTATTTTTCAGGATGTTGTCTGTCGAGCTCTAATAGGACCAAGCGGAACTTTATAAAAGCCGTGATGTGACATATATGATTCTGTGAATAAACAAATAGACAGACAATAATAGTATATGTTTCTGTGAATAAACAAATAGACAGACAATAATATCATCAGTAATATAATAACCTTCCATCTGGGATATAAGAAAGCTGTAGAGATGAGTTTTGTTTTGAAAGGAGCTTTACGCAAATTTCAACAATTTCGAACCCGCGACCTTCTGGACCCGAGGCGGACACGACACCAACAAGGCGGTAGTTAAAAAAAGAGAAAAAACAAAACATCATTCGTACTCAAACTTGTGTGTATATACGAGCCGCATCTAGCGATTTCCGGTCTGAATGCATATGCGCACAGTGAAGACTCAGGCGAACCAGTGCAAAAGCCTTTACTGTCCTGTCCGTCTGCATGTTATATAGGCCCGTAGCAATTTCTACCTTTAGCAGAACGTTTTAAACTATTTAACACTCAAGGTTTCATTTGTTGAGGTTTTCTTTATTGTTGCATAGTTTGTTGTATGTGGGAAAATGTAAATGAAATGGTTGTGTCTCAAATTAATTAAAGTATATCTTTTATAATGAGATTATTATTTCATTGTAAAGTAATGTAGTTTGGTAATTAATTAGTTCTTCCAACCACTTATATTATCCTTTAACAGTTTACCTAATTTGAGTGTCGGCTTTGAAAACACTTGTAGAAATCAAAGTACTGAAAGTGCTCACAGCAAGGGGCTAACTGCAGATAACATTTGGACATGGATGTACCGATCCCAAAAGTCTAACTTGAACACTTTACACTAACACTTTGTTAGTTAGCACTTTATATCCATATATTAAATGATAAAGGAGTAAAGCAAAATACTGTACACACAGTATGATGGTCTATCGATATACTAAAACTTGGCATACACATGCGCATCTGCTATCTGGATAGTTTCTGCTTAGCACACCTCCTGGTTTACAATGGATTTTTAGCCGTGGTTTTTTTTAATGCAATGAACACATATGCATTTCATATCAAAATCACAATAACCTAACAATGATAATTATATTGTGAGTCCAATTTTACTTTCAAAGCAGAAATAAAATCCTGTGTTATCTACATTTTCTTCAGCGTGCAATGACTGAAATATTGTTAAAAGCGAAGTAAAACATCATACACACGATTTAATCATTTCTTAGTGTTTCACAACGCATAGGTGAATAGTTTTAAATGCATTGCTTTTGAATTCATTTTAAATCCCAACATTTTGAAAGAGTTTATTGCAGCGGTGTTAAATGACAATTGCACCACTGATATCGGTAATTTAAAAGACAAAAAATATTATATTTTTCTTATAAAAAAAATATCTGCCCGAAGCGGATTATCGGCTTCATATGTCAACAAGTTACCGCATTTTGATTTTTAGACAGGAACTATTGGCGGTACGAGATGACCAACATGGGTATTAGCTGGCAACAGTCATTTCATTTTTAACAAAATATTCCACAAATCATCCACTTTCATTGACATTATGTACGATCTGCAACCACCAATACATATATATGAAGTCGAGATGGTGTTCATAAACGGAGAGCTGATGTAGAAAGACAGATGTGAAGTAATTCAATGCCGATACCGTAAAACGCCTGTCTAGATTCCATTCTTAAAATGATGCATCGTTTCGAAAATCGGCTACTATAGCAATTGGCTCTTACGAGCCCCTTGCTAAAAACCGTTAAGCAACTATGTTCGATGCATGGTTAATAAGTAACCTTTGTTACATGCAGATGCATTTTGACGCATCTGCATCAGATGGCGTTTGTTAATATTATGGGGGAAATGAGATTCATAACGCAATTCTTCTCATTTTTCCACATGTTTTCAACTGTTATGCTCCGGATCACACATTGATGATCAGAGTTGTTACGTTTGCCCATATAGTTTCAAAGACGTCTTCCACATATTTATTGCAGTATGGGTGGGGCTAAAGGGAAAATAAGTCTCTATATGTACGATTTCTTCTTTTCAACAATGTTTTAAAGTTTGAAACGTCAACATCGTCTATTTGAGGGAACGGCTATGTGTTTTTTGCATCTTTGAAACCATTCAAGAAAAAGGCTACATTTCGAAGGAATGTTCTAGATGTTTATGTTTTTTTCCCATATAATATTGTCGCTAAAATACGCTTCCATTTTAAACCTTCCCCTCATACAACAAATGTGCAGCAAACGGCTTCATAACCATATTCCATTAAACACGATGAGTCTCATAAAATATGCTTGTAAACTTATTGAAAACTGTTAAAAAAATGTCGCAATAGTAGAAATTGTGCATTATCAACAAGCAACGTCTTCTTTTGACACCATATGTTCAAACATGTGACCCAAGTTTTTTAGAAATCCTTTAAGCCGTCTTGGAGACACGGAGCGGACACGAAATAAAGCCTCAAATATTTGACCTTCAAGCGTGACCTTGACATTGACCCGGGACAGACAGACATCAAGGACAAAAACATTATATCTCCCCTGTATACAGGGGGAGACATAATAACAAGAAAGAACAACAAGGAAAACAAGAAAGAACAAGTTAGAAGAACAAGAAAGAACAAAGAAGAATAACAAGAAAGAACAAGAAAGAATTACAAGGAAGAACAAGAAAGAAGAACAAGTTAGAACAAGAAATAATAACAAAGAAGAACAAGGAAGAACAAGAAATAATAACAAGGTATAACAAGTTAGAACAAGAAAGAATAACAATGTAGAACAAGGTAGAACAAGAAAGAACAACAAGGAAGAACAAGAAAGAATAACAAGGAAGAACAAGGGAGAATAAATAACAAGACAGAATAACAAGGAACAACAAGAAAGAATAACAAGGTAGAACAAGAAAGAATAACAAGGAAGAACAAGAAAGAATAACAAGGAAGAACAAGAAATGAGAACAAGGAAGAACAAGAAAGAATAACAAGGTAGAACAAGGAAGAACAAGAAAAAAGAACAAGGAAGAATAACAAGGAATAACAAGGGAGAACAAGAAAGAATAACAAGGTAGAACAAGGAAGAACAAGAAAGTAGAACAAGAAAAAAGAACAAGGAAGAACAAGAAAGAAGAACAAGGAAGAACAAGAAATGATAAGGAAGAACAAGAAAGAATAACAAGGAAGAACACAAAAGAATAACAAGGTAGAACAAGAAAGAATAACAAGGAAGAACAAGGGGAGAATAAATAACAAGGAATAATAACAAGGAAAACCAAGAAATAATAACAAGGGAGAAGAACAAGGAAGAAGAACAAGAAATAATAACAAGGAAAAACAAGAAAGAATAACAAGGAAAAACAAGAAAGAATAACAAGGAAGAATAACAAGGTAGAACAAGAACGAACATGAAAGAATAACAAGGAAGAACATGAAAGAATAACAACTAGAAAGAAGAACAAGAAATAATAACGAGGAGGAAAAACAAGAAATAATAACAAGGAAGAATAACAAGGAAACACAAGAAATAATAACAGGTTAGAACAAGAAAGAATAACAACGTAGAACAAGAAAGAACAACAAGGAAGAACAAGAAAGAACAACAAGGAAGAACAAGAAAGAATAACAAGGAAGAACAAAAAAGAATAACAAGGTAGAACAAGAAACAATAACAAGGAAGAATAACAAGAAATAATAACAAGGAAAACAAGGAAGAATAACAAGGAAAAACAAGAAATAATAACAAGAAAGAACATGAAAGAATAACAAGGAAGAAGAACAAGGAAGAACAGGAAATAATAACAAGGAAGATAACAAGGTAGAACAAGAATGAATATGAAAGAATAACAAGGAAGAACAAGTTATAACAAGAAAGAAAAACAAGAAATAATAAGAAAAAGAAATAATAACAAGGAAAGAAGAAGAACAAGGAAGAACAGGAAATAATAACAAGGAAGAACAAGAAATAATAACAAGGTAGAACAAGATAGAAAGAATAACATGGTAGAACAAGAAGGAAGAACAAGGAAGAACAAGAAAGAAGAACAAGGAAGAACTATTTAGAACAAGAAAGAAGTAGAAAGAACAAGTTAGAACAATAAAAAATAACAAGAAAGAAGAACGAGTTAGAACAAGAAGAAGGAACAAGGAAGAATAACAAGGAAGAACAAGGAAGAACAAGAAAGAACAATTTAGAACAAGAAAGAAGAAAGAAGAACAAGAAAGAATAACAAAGGAAGAACAAGAAAGATGAAAGGAAGAATAACAAAGAAGAACAAGGAAGAACAAGTAAAAAGGAAGAAGAAGAAAAAAAGAAAGACGAAAAGAAGAAGGAAGGAAGAAAGTAAAAAGAAGAAGAACAAGAAAGAACAAAGAAGAACAAGAAAGAATAACAAAGGAAGAACAAGAAAGATAAAAGGAAGAATAACAAAGAAGAACAAGGAAGAACAAGTAAAAAGGAAGAAGAAGAAAAAAAGAAAGACGAAAAGAAGAAGGAAGGAAGAAAGTAAAAAGAAGAAGAAGAAGAAAGAAGAAAGAAGAAGAAAGAAGAAATGAGAAAGAAGAAGAAAGAAGAAAGCATGAAGAAGAAGGAAGAAGAGGAACGAAGAAAGAAGAAGAAGAAAGGAGAAGGAATAAGAAGGAAGAAAGAATGAAGAAGAAGAAATAAGAAATAAGAAAAAAGGAAGAAGAAGAAAGAGGAAGAGGGAAGAAGAAGAATGAAGAAAGTAAACAGAAGGAAGAAATACGGAAGAAGGAAGATTAAAAAAGGATGAGGAAGAAGAAAGAAGAAGAGGGAAGAAGAAGAATGAAGAAAGTAAACAGAAGGAAGAAGAAGAAGAATGAATAAGGAATAAGAAGAAGAAGGAAGAAGAAGAAAGAAAAAGAAAACGAGGAGAGAAGAAGAAGATAACAAGGAAAAGAAGAATGATTGAAAAAGAATAAGAGAAGAGGAGTAAGAAAAAGGAGAAAAAGAAGAAGAAGAAGATAAAACATTTGAGGAGGAGAGATAACAAAAGGAAAGCTATGAGGGAAAGAAGATGAAAAAGAAGAAAGAAGAAACGATAAGAAAGTTGAAGAGGGAAGAAAGAATGAAGAAGATGAAGAAGGAAGAAAGGAGAAGGAAGATGGAAGAAGAAAGAAGGAAGAAGAAAGAAGATTGAAGAAGAAGAAAGAAGAAAGCAGGAAGGAGAAGAAGAAGTAATTAGATGAAAGAAGAAAGACGAAGAAAGAGGAAGATAAGAGGAAGAAATGAGAAGGAAGAGGAAGAAAGAAGAAATAAGAAAAAGGGAAGAAAAAGAACGAAGAAGAAAGAGGAAGATGGAAGAAAGAAGGAAGAAGAACAAGAAAGTAAAAAGAAGGAAGAAATACGGAAGAAGGAAGGAAGAAAGAAGAAGGAAGAAGGAAGAAGAAGAAGAATGAATAAGTAGGAAGAAGAAGAAAAAAAAGAAAGAAAAAGAAAAGGAGGAGAAGAAAAAGATAAAAGACAAAGAAGATTGAATGATTGAAAAAAAAAAGAGGACGAAGATGAGCAGGAAGAGGAGTAAGAAGAAGAAGGAGAAAATGAAGAAGAAGAAGAAGAAGATGATGAAAATAACCGATATATATATTTACAGTATGTATTTGATAATCTATTCCAGGGCACATGTACAAGATTGATTGGGTCATCATCTGTTTTAATTCCCTTAAAATAAACTCTACACACATATCGGACTTAGAAATAATTTCATATAATTGCATATGCAACAGCTCAATATGATCGAAGCGCCGATATTATTGGATTGTTTCAATCAGAGCGCTTAATTCCAATCCGCTCTTAAAGCTTCAACTTCGTTCAAGTCTGTTGCAGATTTGTTGTATGTTGAAAATGTTAAAAACCATATTCACATAAGTTTTGATAGTCATCATATATCTTTATGGCTGATCATTCACCGTCTCCATGACATGATATATTTATGTGACATTTTGATGCATCTGCTGCAGATGACATTTGAAAGCATTGTTGCGAAAGAAACAATGTTTTCATTCAGAGATTTTCCGTTATTTTGGCATACAATGAAGAATCGTCGATTGTGGGAAAGGGGGGGGGGGGGGGGGGGGGGGATTAAAGCGATTGGTGTTAATTCATAAGTGGTAATTTGTGAAACAACAAGGACTGAAGCCATTTCAGTGCAATCTCTATGAAGGATAATTGTCAAATAGTTACAATGAGCAATTTATCCATTTCTCACAATGATTTCAACTCTATTCATTAATCATACTATATTTTTGACTTGATATGTCCCTTGCTGCAGATTTATTGTATGTGGGAAATGATTTATAACCATTATATTCTTGAATTTTAGACTGTTTAAAGGGCTGTTTTGAAAACGTTATTGAATAAAGATGAAAACATTGTGACAAAAGGAGAAATATCCAATTATAAGCAATTAAGTCACCTTTTGCCAAATGTCTTCTATCAGTCTGCTGCTGCCATTTGTATTTTCCTTGTTATTTCGTCTGTTCCTTCAAATTATTGCAATTGAAAACATTGTTAAATGAGCATTTTCTCCATTTGCAACAATATTATCAAACGTCTACTGCAGATGTGTCAAAATGCATTTGCTAGTGGGAAATTAAAATATCTATAAATACGTGTTTGAAACATCGTAGCAAAACGAGAATATTTATTATTGGCAATTTCTTTTTTTGAGTACAAAGGTCGACTGCTGCATACATCGGAATACATCAGCATATTAGAAAAGGTTACGGATCGGGTTTATCCGATATACAAAATTGAATACTAGATCACAAGAAATATCTTGAACATTGGTAAATAAGTCTCTAGCGACTCACCTCTTTACTACAAATGAACTGGTTGGCCGATTTCAAATAATTTTGAAGAACTGTTCCTTGTCTTGTTAAAACATTGAGACCAAAACAGAGTAAACACTGCGAGTGTGTGTGAACAGGCAGTTCGGTTATGACTGAAAATTGATGAAAACTTAAACCAATAAATCATTTGGTAGAACATTTACAGTTTCAAGTATATTTTTCGGCATATAAAGTTTATATTGTATTGCCATAAACATATCTATATACATGTTTAACAAATGAACTGGCACAGGGGGGAAAAAACAGATAAACACATTTTATGACAAAAGCATTTAATGAAAAGACTGGAAATCTGTGCAGTCAAATCGCATATTAACCATTCCATACGATTCATCAAAGCGTCATCAGCTTTGATGAATCGCACAACATTAGTGAAATACATAAATATATATTAAACCGACATATTGAATTCGGATCTATAGAAATTGTAACTTTGGTAAAAAATTCGATGTAACGTGAAATATACATTAACAGTTGACTCGATGAACATACATAAAAACTAAATTCTTAAACCTTTCCCCAATTCGACTTTTATTGTAAAGTTGTTCTTTTCAAGAAATTGTCGCAAAAGAAGCAATCGCTCATATTGAACCAATCCTGCTGTTCACACAACAAAGCGCTGTACATATTTCACTCGATAGATTTAAGTTCATACTTGCACCATATTTATAATGTGGAGTACAAAATCATGTTTTCAAAAAAAGGAGTATTCTGCAGAGGTGGAAAGGGGAAGAGCTTTAATGTGCAAGCAAAACACATGCAAAAGGAAATTAGCTTTGAACTACAATTGAACAGTATCAACTAAACTAAAAACAAGAGCACCGCGTACGGCACAGACGCTCGACTGATAGGGAGAAAACGGGGAAAAAACTGAGCTAAACAAAAACCTTATTTATTTATTGGGGTTTTACGCCGCTTTCAACATTATTTCAGTTATATCACGGCGACAGTTCACTTATTCATGATCCCTGGGTAAACAAACCAGTACTAGGCTAGAAAATGTGCCTTGCCCAAGGGCACTCCACTATGACCGTAGTGCCGCGACTGGGGATCGAACCCGGGACACCCGGTTTCGAAATCTCCGACGCTAACCATTCGACCACAGCAACAAAAACCTTAACCGGACGACCACGCCGCCGCCGCCGCCGCCGCCAGGGTCATGACAATAGCTCTCGTTCTTTCAAAAGTCGAGCTAAAAAAGCAAGCTTAATATCTTAGATGAAATTTCAAAAAGTGAGAGTGAGCATTCTAAAATTCTTCTTTTGTTCTTTTGCTGAAATGGTTTCACTCATAAATTACATTACTATTTTCAATGAATTCGTGAATGTTCTTCAATAGGAGATTGACATAAACTTACGGACGTTTTTTAACACCTATGCAGTGGACAACTTTTGACAACACTATGGTAGCAGGAAGAATGGATATATGTGTTCCATATCACTCAAATAAAGAAATCGAAATTGAATAATAGTCATTGTTAAAGGGGTTAAATTATCATAACATAACAAGAATTAAACATAACATGAAATTTAAGAACCGTCAACATATTTATTAAAATCATTAGAAATAGATACAATATACATAAGACATTAAACTACATTTACAAAAGATTGGCGCATCGACAGCTAAGGTATATTTATTAAAATCATTAGAAAGATACAATATACATAATACAGTTACAAATGATTGCGGACGTATTTGACACCTAGGCAGTGGACAACTTTTGAAAACACTTGTAGCATTCAGCAAGTTTATCTGAAAACATCTGTTATTAAACTTAGCGACTGCGGATTATAAATAATATGTGTTAAGACTTTATATCATTATATGTAAATATGTATATACGTATACACCTATAGGTGACTTATAGGCCCAAAGGGCCGGGTGTGATCATTTGTTTTTTATATAATACTGTTAATCATAATATGTTTCACACATGTCACTTTAATAAACAATTTCTTATCTTATCTTATGTAGCAGTAAAAATGGATGAACAATTTATAAGAAGAAAGCTATATGTGTTCTCTTTAGCGAGTGCTTCATATCAAACACATAAAGAAATTGAAGTCATTGTATGGATAGCATGGAACTGTTTACGCACTTGTTAACAATGCTGAATGAAGTTTACCGTTACACCCGGTGTCACAAGTTTGTATACATTCAACATACAATGGCATTTATTCAAAAACTGTTGTTCAAGAAATAAGAATATTACCAGCTCTACATATGGGAAAGAGGGGTCAAATTATCATTAGAAATAGATACAATATACATAAGACATTAATTAAATTTACAAATGATTGTAGACGTATTTGACACCTAAGTAGTGGACAACTTTTGAAAACACTGTGGTAGCAGGAAAAATGGATGAACAATTTATAAGAAGAATGCTATATGTGTTCTCTTTAGCCAGTGTTCCATATCACACAAATAAAGAAATCGAATTTAAATAAAGAAATAAAGAATAAAGAGTCATTGTATGGATAGCATGGAACTGTTTACGCACTTGTTAACAATGCTGAATGAAGCTAACCGTTAAACCTGGTGTCACAAGTTTGTATACATTCAACATACATAACATTTATTCAAAGACTGCTGTTCTAGAAATAAGAAAATGACAAGCTCTACATATGGGAAAGACGTGTTAAATATATCATTTATCGTAATATAACAAGAACTAAACCTAAAATTAAATTGAAGAACCGTCAACACATTTATTCAAATCATTAGAAATAGATTATAGCTGATTGCAGAAGTATTGACACCTATGCAGTGGACAACCTTTGAAAACACTGGTAGTAGGACAAATGGATGAGCAATTTAGAAGAAGAATATTATATGCGTTCTCTTTGGCGAGTTTCATATTACAGAAATCGCTTTCATTTTGATATTTGTTAACATGATATCTGGTCTCAATAGGAGACGGACATAAATTGACATTGTATACATAAACTACATTTACAAATAATTGCGGACATTTTTTGACACCTATGCAGTAGACGACTTTTGAAAACACTGTGGTAGCAGGAAAAATGGATGAGCAGTAAGTAGTAAGAAGATTACTATATGTGTTCTCTTTGGAGAGTGTTTCATATCACACAAATCGACAAATCGAAATTAAATAATTGGTCATTGTATGGATAGCATAGAACTGTTTACGCACTTGTTAACAATGCTGAATGAAGTTTACCGTTACACCCGGTGTCACAAGTTTGTATACATTCAACATACAATGGCATTTATTCAAAGACTGCTGTTCAATAAATAAGAAAATGACAAACTCTTCATGAAAGAGGGGTCAAATTATCATTTATCGCAACAGAAGAATTAATCATAAAATGACATTAAAGAACCGTCAACATATTTATTAAAATCATTAGAAATAGATACAATATACATAAGACATTAAACTACATTTACAAAAGATTGCAAACGTATTTTGACAACTATACAGTGGAAAACTTTTGAAAACACTGGTAACAGGAAAATTGGATGAGCAATTTACAAGTGTGTATACATTCAACATACCATGACATTTATTCAAAGACTGCTGTTCAAGAAGTAAGGAAATGACATGCTCTACATATGGGAAAGAGGGGTTAAATTATCATTTTACGTAACATAACAAGAATTAAACATAAAATTATATTTAAGAACCGTCAACATATTTATTAATCATTAGAAATATATAAGACATTTACAAATGATTGCAGACGTATTGACACCTATGCAGTGAACAACTTTTGAAAACACTGTGGTAGCAGGAAAAATGGATGAGCAGTAAGTAGTAAGAAGATTACTATATGTGTTCTCTTTGGCGAGTTTTTCATATCACACAAATAAACAAATCGAAATTAAATAATTGGTCATTGTATGGATAGCATAGAACTGTTTACGCACTTGTTAACACTGCTAAATGAAGTTTACCGTTACACCCGGTGTCACAAGTTTGTATACATTCAACATACAATGGCATTTATTCAAAGACTGCTGTTCAATAAATAAGAAAATGACAAGCTCTACATATGGGAAAGAGGGGTCAAATTATCATTTATCGTAACATAACAAGAATTAATCATAAAATGACATTAAAGAACAGTCAACATATTTATTAAAATCATTATAAATAGATACAATATACATAAGATATTAAACTACATTTACAAATGATTGCAGACGTATTTTGACAACTATGCAGCGGACAACTTTTGAAAACACTGGTAGCAGGAAAAATGGATGAGCAATTTATTAGAAGAATGTTATATGTGTTCTCTTTGGCCAGTGTTCCATATCACACAAATAAAGAAATCGAATTTAAATAAATAGTCATTGTACGGATAGCATGGAACTGTTTACGCACTTGTTAACAATTATGCATGAAGTTTACACCTGGTGTCACAAGTTTGTATACATTCAACATTAAACATAAAATTATATTTAAGAACCGTCAACACATTTATTAAAATCATTAGAAATAGATACAATATACATAAGACATTTACAAATGATTGCAGACGTATTGACACCTATGCAGTGGACAACTTTTGAAAGCACTGATAGCAGGAAAAATGGATGAGCAATTTATAAGAAAAATACTATATGCGTTCTCTTTGGCGAGTTTCATATTACAGAAATCGCTTTCATCTTGATATTTTTTAACCCGATATCTGCTATCAATAGGAGACGGACAGAAATTGTCATTAGTCGCCGGGCAGAAGCCCGCGACTTCTATTTTTAATAGGTTTTCGGAAATCACATGGGAGGGGGGATTATTATTAGAAAGAAACACATTGAGATGTCTTGAACATATTACAATTGTGTTTGTTTAAAAACACTAAGTAATGACACATCTAAAATGAAATAAATATTCCGATGTTTTAGGTATTTTCAGTTTCTTTATTTTGACTCGCATTTATGTTTTGTTGTTTTATTTACGAAGACAAAACGGTCCCTATTAGCTAGACTGGTATACGTTATGTTTACACTATATACTACATGCACTCAAAAGGCGATAACTACAAACCTTTACGTCGCAGTCTAATTTGTTTACATACGCGCACCTGCTTGAAGCGTGACTCGCGAATACCAACTGCGTAGATCAATCTCCTTTTGCAGAGAGCCGTCTCTTTACACTCACTTACAAATAGTAAATCGTAGATGGTTTAAAATGTTTATTTGGTTCGAAACAAATGAAGAAAAGAACAAACCGAGATAAAAACTAGTTTTAATAGAAAAATTACTTTGAACGAACACGCTCTGCATATAAAGAGAGTTTCAAGAACGACACCTCTGCGAATAAGAAAGAATCGGGTCTTTCGTACAAAATTATTTCGTCCTTGACAATTTTAAATGTGTCATTTAATTCCCTAAAGGCATATTGCTTCCGATCTGCATATTGTTATGCATCATTGACACAAGGGCGCTCATCATAATATAATTTTAAAACATGAGTAGTTTGTTATTTTCATTATAAACAAGAGTTGTCGGAGGACAATATAGCTCGCCTATCAGGGCCATCGTATATCAGGGCCTACTTCAGAACAGTTAAAGTATTAGGTAAAGTCGCACAGTATCACCTATTGCAAGATAATACACCTTTTCAATACTTTTGACAAAAATTATAAGTTCAACTAGAATAGAGTGCTCCCCGGAGCACGTGTGTCACCTGCCGGCGCCTTGTCAGGAAATTTTAATTTTTGATAGAAAAGGGGCAATAACTCCGATATAAAAAATATTTGGATTATCCCCCTTTTGTGAACCCATCACAAAAATTGATATAAACATTTGTCAGAAGTTTCAATTCAATCCTCTGAGCAGAAAAAAAGTAATTTGAATATTTGACAGAAAAGGGGCAATAACTCTGATATAAAAATATTTGGATTATCCCCCTTTTGTGAACCCATCATACACATTGATATAAACATTTGTCAGAAGTTTCAATCCAATCCTTTGAGTAGATTAAATTTTTGACAGAAAAGGGCCAATAACTCTGATATAAAAATATTTGGATTATCCCCCTTTTTGTGAACCCATCATACACATTGATATAAACATTTGTCAGAAGTTTCAATCCAATCCTTTGAGTAGAAAAAAAGTTATTTGAAAATTTAAATTTTTGACAGAAAAGGGGCAATAACTCTGATATAAAATTATTTGGATTATCGCCCTTTTGTGAACCAATCACACACATTGATAAAAACATTTGTCAGAAGTTTCAATCTAATCCTTTGAGTAGAACAAAAGTTATTTGAAAACGTGACGAAAAAAGTGTGACGGACAGACAGACAGACAGACGCCGGATAAAAAAAAAAATAGACAGACAGACGTCGAATAAAAAAAAAAGTAACATTTGTCAGAAGTTTCAATCCAATCCTTCGGGTAGAAAAAAAGTTATTTGAAAATTTAATTTTTTGACAGAAAAGGGGCAATAACTCTGATATAAAATTATTTGGATTATCCCCCTTTTGTGAACCAATCACACACATTGATATAAACATTTGTCAGAAGTTTCAATCTAATCCTTTGAGTAGAAAAAAAGTTATTTGAAAACGTGACGAAAAAGTTAGATTTTTTGACAGAAAAGGGGCAATAACTCTGATATAACTTGACCTTGACCCAGGGTCAGGACGGGTGTAGTGGGGTGCGTAGATGGACCAATAGTTCCTAAATGTATAAACTAAATATGAAAGCAATCAATGTCATAATAGTGAATGCAGAGTGATATGTTAAACGTTAAACGCAAACCTTAAACCTTGTAACTGAACCAATTAGAAATGACCTTGACCTTGACCCAGGTGCAGGACGGGTGTAGTGGTGTGCGCAGATGGATGACCAATAGTTCCTAAATGTATAAACTAAATATGAAAGCAATCAATGTCATAATAGTGACTGCAGAGTGATATGTTAAACGTTAAACGCAAACCTTAAACCTTGTAACTGAACCAAGTAGAAATGACCTTGACCTTGACCCAGGGTCAGAACGGGTGTAGTGGTGTGCGTAGATGGATGACCAATAGTTCCTAAATGTATAAACTAAATATGAAAGCAATCAATGTCATAATAGTGAATGCAGAGTGATATGTTAAACGTTAAACGCAAACCTTAAACCTTGTAACTGAACCAAGTAGAACCAAGTAGAAATGATCTTGACCTTCACCCAGGGTCAGGACGGGTGTAGTGGTGTGCGTAGATGGATGACAAATGGTTCCTAAAGGTATAAACCCTTAAAACCCAAATTAAAACCTTAAACACAAACCTTAAACCTAGGTGTCTACGCCACCGCCGACGCCGACGGTGCCGACGGTGCCGACGCCGGGGGTAACACATAAGCTCTCCTGTACTTCGTACTGGCGAGCTAAAAAGGAAGGAAAGAATTAAAATAAATTAACATGTTGTAGGGCTCAGTTTATGTTCGAAATTAAGCCTTTTAAATTATACAACAATTTCAATGAGATTGAACTGTTTAGTTGATATTATATTTCGAATGTGGTCTAATTTATAAATATTGGACTACATTTCAACATTTGTAAAGTATGATATAATTAGGATGCCAAGCTAATATCATTTTGAGAAAAAGAGAAAACTCAGCGATTTAACCCTTAACTCATTGTTTTAAAAGTATATTGCTGCAAAGGTGTCCACTGTTGACTTTAATAGAGGAAAGGTAAAATGATGTGCTATTGCATGCAAATCATAAATTGTCTGTTTTGTGGTTTTATTGAAAAATAATAAAATTCAAATATTCTGACAAACATCTTGAAAAGTGTATGTGGAATTCACAAATCTTATAATTATTCCTTAATGAAAGCACTGTATACATACTAAGACTAATGATTGGCAAGATTTCTCATTTCCATTACTGTTTATGATCAATAATTAGTTGGTTGAGTGTCTAGTCAACATACTTTGGAATGGAGATTGATCATAAACAATGAAAGGCTTCAATTATCATTCACTTCGTTGACAAAACAATGCGCAAGTTATGATACATTTTCACTTGACCCCACCCCTGATGTTCCAATATGCCCCTCAGTTGATAACTGTTTATTCAACTGTTATACATAACTGCACTATGGATATCCGGCGACATTGATGCATTGCATCAACTTTCTCTTGTTGTATACATAAACAACATTTACAAATGATTGCGGACGTTTTTTGACACCTATGCAGTGGACGACTTTTGAAAACACTGTGGTAGCAGGAAAAATGGATGAGCAGTAAGAAGTAAGAATATTACTATATGTGTTCTCTTTGGCGAGTTTTTCATATCACACAAATAAACAAATCGAAATTAAATAATTGGTCATTGTATGGATAGCATAGAACTGTTTACGCACTTGTTAACACTGCTAAATGAAGTTTACCGTTACACCCGGTGTCACAAGTGTGTATACATTCAACATACAATGGCATTTATTCAAAGACTGCTGTTCAATAAATAAGAAAATGACAAGCTCTACATATGGGAAAGAGGGGTCAAATTATCATTTATCGTAACATAACAAGAATTAATCATAAAATGACATTAAAGAACAGTCAACATATTTATTAAAATCATTAGAAATAGATACAATATACATAAGATATTAAACTACATTTACAAATGATTGCAGACGTATTTTGACAACTATGCAGCGGACAACTTTTGAAAACACTGGTAGCAGGACAAATGGATGAGCAATTTATTAGAAGAATGTTATATGTGTTCTCTTTGGCCAGTGTTCCATATCACACAAATAAAGAAATCGAATTTAAATAAATAGTCATTGTACGGATAGCATGGAACTGTTTACGCACTTGTTAACAATTATGCATGAAGTTGACACCTGGTGTCACAAGTTTGTATACATTCAACATACCATGACATTTATTCAAAGAATGCTGTTCAAGAAGTAAGGAAATGACACTCTACATATGGGAAAGAGGGGTTACATTATCATTTAACGTAACATAACAAGAATTAAACATAAAATTATATTTAAGAACCGTCAACACATTTATTAAAATCATTAGAAATAGATACAATATACATAAGACATTTACAAATGATTGCAGACGTATTGACACCTATGCAGTGGACAACTTTTGAAAGCACTGATAGCAGGAAAAATGGATGAGCAATTTATAAGAAAAATACTATATGCGTTCTCTTTGGCGAGTTTCATATTACAGAAATCGCTTTCATCTTGATATTTTTTAACCCGATATCTGCTATCAATAGGAGACGGACAGAAATTGTCATTGTATACATAAACAACATTTACAAATGATTGCGGACGTTTTTTGACACCTATGCAGTGGACGACTTTTGAAAACACTGTGGTAGCAGGAAAAATGGATGAGCAGTAAGAAGTAAGAATATTACTATATGTGTTCTCTTTGGCGAGTTTTTCATATCACACAAATAAACAAATCGAAATTAAATAATTGGTCATTGTATGGATAGCATAGAACTGTTTACGCACTTGTTAACACTGCTAAATGAAGTTTACCGTTACACCCGGTGTCACAAGTTTGTATACATTCAACATACAATGGCATTTATTCAAAGACTGCTGTTCAATAAATAAGAAAATGACAAGCTCTACATATGGGAAAGAGGGGTCAAATTATCATTTATCGTAACATAACAAGAATTAATCATAAAATGACATTAAAGAACAGTCAACATATTTATTAAAATCATTAGAAATAGATACAATATACATAAGATATTAAACTACATTTACAAATGATTGCAGACGTATTTTGACAACTATGCAGCGGACAACTTTTGAAAACACTGGTAGCAGGAAAAATGGATGAGCAATTTATTAGAAGAATGTTATATGTGTTCTCTTTGGCCAGTGTTCCATATCACACAAATAAAGAAATCGAATTTAAATAAATAGTCATTGTACGGATAGCATGGAACTGTTTATGCACTTGTTAACAATTATGCATGAAGTTTACACCTGGTGTCACAAGTTTGTATACATTCAACATACCATGACATTTATTCAAAGAATGCTGTTCAAGAAGTAAGGAAATGACACTCTACATATGGGAAAGAGGGGTTACATTATCATTTAACGTAACATAACAAGAATTAAACATAAAATTATATTTAAGAACCGTCAACACATTTATTAAAATCATTAGAAATAGATACAATATACATAAGACATTTACAAATGATTGCAGACGTATTGACACCTATGCAGTGGACAACTTTTGAAAGCACTGATAGCAGGAAAAATGGATGAGCAATTTATAAGAAAAATACTATATGCGTTCTCTTTGGCGAGTTTCATATTACAGAAATCGCTTTCATCTTGATATTTTTTAACCCGATATCTGCTATCAATAGGAGACGGACAGAAATTGTCATTGTATACATAAACAACATTTACAAATGATTGCGGACGTTTTTTGACACCTATGCAGTGGACGACTTTTGAAAACACTGGTAGCAGGAAAAATGGATGAGCAGTAAGAAGTAAGAATATTACTATAGGTGTTCTCTTTGGAGAGTTGTTTCATATGACACAATTAAAGAAATCGAATTTAAATAAATAGTCATTGTATGGACTGTTTACGCACTTGTTAACAATACTGAATTAAGTTTACCGTTACACCCGGTGTCACAAGTTTGTATACATTCAACATACCATGACATTTATTTATTCAAAGACTGCTGTTCAAGAAGTAAGGAAATTACGTGCTCTACATATGGGAAAGAGGAGTTAATTTATCATTTAACGTAACATAACAAGAATTAAACATAAAATTACATTTAAGAACCGTCAACATATTTATTAAAATCATTAGAAATGAGTGCAGACGTATTTTGACACCTATGCAGTGGACAACTTTTGAAAACACTATGGTAGCAGGAAAAATGGATGTTCTTGATCTAATCTGTAGTCCCTGAATTTGTTTGAGGCAGAGTCGATGTGACCTTTCCAAGGTCAGACGATCCCGGTCAGAAAGATCCTGTAACAGCTCACAGCCAAAAAGGACCCTGTGGAGAACTACAGCGTTATATATTTTTTTAGACTAGTCATAAGATGTAATCCCTCTAAAATAATACCGAAAAAGGTACCTCTTATTTTTCTATCAACATGTTTAATTATCGAGGTTGAACTGCTGTATTTGTTTCAAAGAATGCCTAAGACGAACTCGCCTTTCTCTTGAACTTCTTCGTTACCAACAAACCAGGACCGTGATCTGCGTGCAAATACTCGCTTAAATTCGTTAAATGTGACAATGGTGCACTTAGTTGGATTATATTGGAATCTCTATACACAAGAATACTGATGTCACATGTTGATCATATCTTGTAAGGATTTACTACTCTAGACAACGTTAAAAGTGACATATCATCTGCAAAGGACGGGTCACAAAAACCAGACCTTACTATCGCTATCGCTTTCATTTTGATATTTTTTAACATGATATCTGATCTCAGATCCCATAATCTGATAAATCATATTGTCAATTCTACATTATCATTAGATACACTAGTACCCACTTCCTCGAATTTCAGATTTTTTTCCAGATGGATAATGTTGCCGACTTATGTTATTAATCTCGTTATTTCTTCTTGTTTTTAATTGTCCTGGGAATCCATCGGTTTATCATGTAGGTTACTGTACTTCGGACGTTTCATCTTCGTTGAATTGGTGAATACAAAGCGGGTACAACACCAGGTTTGGGTAGCATTGTTGGGTGTTTAATCATCCAAGCCAAACTGAAAGTACATAAGTATCTCGTCTTAATGATATTATTTAAATAAGAGAGGGTACCATACGTCCACATGACTCGAATTTATCGACATTTGAAACGTTAAGGGCTTCCACTAGCTTTTGAAATGAAGTTATTTTGAAACAAAATGGTCACAACGTTAATCATGTCCATGAACCAAATTATGATAATCATTCTACTTTAAAAACTTTTCCCACAATGACAACATATCTGTGGAATACAACCTTAAAACATCTGGGTAAGAATATGGACAGCCTCTGAAAATGCCAATTGAATATAGTTGAAAACATTATCGTAAAAGGAAATTGCTGATGCTAAGCATTTCTCTATTTACCACAGTATTTAAAAAGTCATTTTTATCAGTCACGAAAACCCATGACATTTTGGTGACCAACATTAGCGAACCATTCTAGTTTACCATGTAGTTGTCTGACGTCTGATCTTGAGATGTAGTATGGATACACAAGGTGGATTTGTACGTAGGTTGACTTTCTCGGTAGCTTTGGACTATTGCAATACATGTATATCCTCTAGATGTCACTCAACATAAGGAAGAAAATGAATTTTCATCTGATTCGATGAAAACGACATTGGACATACGCATTGTATGAGAACCATAAGTCAGAGTTTATTACAGAGTTATTGCCCTTTATTACTTGTTTCGTCCTCAGTATAACTGCTCAATTACCCAATGGGTTTTAATAAAACAAAATTGATTGCCATCAAACACAATTAAAAAAAGCTCTACTTTCTAGTTTTAACCAAGACAGTCCAAAAATGAATAAAACAAGAATAACCAGAACCATAACACAGTCATATATATGAAAGTGCCATTTCTAAATGACACCTAAATATGACAAGCTACCACCATTTCCGATCAGGGCGGCTTTCGGGATATTAATCACATTCAGTGATAGTTCTAGTTTATTATTGTAATGTACCTACCTACTAGATTTTTGTTAGATCTGTAAATTGACACTTTTTCTTCCGAGTAGATTCACCGACTTGTAGAACCCCAGGTTTATGAAATAAAAAAAATAAGGCAGCAGACGACTTTGAAACCAAAGATATGGGGGAATATAATTTACCAGTATTACTGGTCCATTTAACAGACACCAGCGAGTCGGTCGTAATGCTCACATCACAACACTGAATGTCAAAGAAAGCTTGCCATTACCCATTTGTAAGGTATTTGGCATGACCTGAGCGGGGATTGAACCTGCAATCTACTGTACCACAGACAAACATGCTCGTTGTTGTTTGTGATTATATGGTCGATTTAAATCCTTCAGTTATGGGCTAATCATTAAAATCACTTGGAATGTCACTATGGTCAATGTTATTGAGGGTGCCACTATGTAACATGAATCGCACACTATTCTCAAGCCAATAACCTATAAATGTTAGCTATCATACTCTCAACCTTATTCAATAATTATGTTTTAAGGGGCAAATATTAATGTATTTGAAAGGGGTTAACCCTATCCATCATACAGACGACTTTTGAAAGTAATGCTTATCCTAAAATTATAAATACCAATGAGGGAATACCATTGTTAAGGACTGTAGTGAACAGGCATAGAGATCAGACCCCGTTGTTTGGTGTTTCTCGCTGCTTACTCTCTGAGATATGTGCGATAACAATAACAAAGTTATCTGATTATTAATTTCACATTGATAAAGAGACATTTTAAGCTAATTATATTGTACTTCATTTAAACAAACCGGTGTAACTGACATACAGAAAATTAACTTTATGTCACCGTAGAAATGCATGCATGTACCATTTAAAGGATCACTTCGCAAATGAATCCCACAATATCTTCAAGCAAGGCCGTAGGAATTTCAGTTATTTCACAGCGCTTCCTGGGTAATTTACCAGAATTACTACTGTTACTACTCCTTATGATCCATGTTATGATGTCACTCTGGTCAATGTTATGTTTAACACAAAGTTTAAACAGTATTTCGATTTTATCTGGGAATGCTTATTCATGATAACTGCAGGGTTAACTAACAGTACTGATCTTTCCACAATGATTTCAAAGTTCCTCTTGTACAATGCATCACAAATCTTTTATTTCGGGGATAGGGTCAGTATGTAAGTTGTTGCTTGAATTTTAAGCTAATTACATTTCCTGTACCCTTTCCCACATATTTTTGTTTATATGTTTTCAAAGCTGTCTGCTGCAGATGGTCAAAATGCGTCTGTTACAGGGAAAGAGATAAGCAATTTTGATTCAGTGGATGTAAAAATCATAATAGAGACAGACAAGCGTTAAAGAAGATCAATGCATCAGTATTACTGTTAAGTATTTAATTGAACATCATGTAGCATTATCTCCTTCAATAACTATAGATATCCAGCGTGAAAGCAACATTCAGATGTTCTATAATCCTTGTTTGACCCTCTAACCCTATTTGGTGGGGACTCGAAAAGAAATGTCTTTATTGAAACAAATCTTTTGAGTACCCAAACCATATGGTTCGGTTAGATAATAGGAGAAATCTTGTTTGGAAAAATATGATTTGAGCAATTTCACCTTGTCTCGCACCATATTTCACAAGTCATACAAGAGAAATTATTCATCTGTATTACAGAAAGGTAGTTTTAGAATCTGCAGCCGATGACTTTAAAAACATCTAGGCAAACATAAGGAATCTCTAGAAATGAAAGCATATTCATGTGGAAGAATTGTTTCACCCGGCAATCGCTATTGGTCCGGACACATCTTCCACTCAAAAGGCGCAATCATTTATTCTGAAGTCGTTTTATGTTGTTTTGAACATAATATCTATCATGGCCAGACCTTTCTTCAAGGCCGTAAGATATTCCTGTAGGTCTCTCCCACAAACACATCTCTAAAGTAACAGTTCAATACAGTTGAACACATTGTTGCATAAGGAGCAATTGTTTTCATTAGTTATTTAGTTTGTTTTATTGAGGGTTACTGCTGTTTTAATCACTATTTCAGTCTTATCACAGCTAAACATTTTTCCATTTTGCTGCTATAGCTTTCCTCTTACCCTTTCCTACATACAGAAATCTATTAATACGTTATTCAATAGAGTGGAAAGCATTGTAGCAAACGGAGCAATTGATCATGTTTTCAGAAGTAGTTATGGTTTTCTAATGTTTTGAACATGACTTCAATCATCCAACGGCAACTGTTTACTTATTTGTTTCAAAAATCCCTCCACTGGCTGCCGAGTTTTCAGAAAGTGTCTGTATCTGGGAAATGGCTAAGGTCGTTGAATCTTTGACTTAATAGTTGTGAAAAGTGGCATAAAACAATATGCATGATGGAAATGGGTAACTGTTCACCGGGTTTCACACCCGTGCTGGCCACATTCTCAAATCAATAACTTTCATGTAATCCTTTTCTCACATCCTCAAATCTCTTAAAATAACTATTCAATAGAGTTGAAAATATTTTGGCAAAAGGGGCAATTGTTTATCATGTTTTCCAAAGTTGTGTTTGAATTGTTTGGGTTTAAGCTGTGTTTAATGATCACATCACATCCACACCCTTCTCCAGTGCTATAATAACCTTCATGTAATATAATTTAATATCGAGTTGAAAACATTGTGGCAAATGGAGCAATTGCTCATGTTTTTGGAAGTTGTTTTGCCTGTTTTGTTGGGTTTCAATGTCGGTTTGAACATTATTTTGGTCATATCAGACACACTTCTGGAATAATTTTATAACTGTCCTCTAATACTTTCCCACTTACACAAATACATACAAACTAACTATACAATAGCCAATCGAGTTGAAAACATTGTCAAAAAGAGCCGTTGTTCCTAATGATTTCAGAAGTGGTTTCTACTCCCAACAAACAAGGCTTCTACCCAAAGGCAAAAGGACAAATTGCTCATGGTCGCATAGTAATCTTATGTAACTGACAAATGGCAAATTAACTTTATGTCACCGTAGAAACGCATGCATGTAACATTTAAAGGATCACTTCGCAAATGAATCTCACAATATCTCCAAGCCAAAACCATAGGAATTTCAGTTATTTTACAGCGCTTCCTGGGTAATTTACCAGAATTACTACTGTTACTACTCCTTATGATCCATGTAATGATGTCACTCTTGTCAATGTTATGTTTAACACCAAATTTAAGGGATTAACCCTATCCATCATGCAGACGACTTTGGAAAGTAATGCTTACCCCAAGACCATAAACACCAAGGAGGGAATTCCATTTGTAAGGACTGTAGTGACCAGGCATAAGGATCAGACCCTGTTGTTTGTTGTTTCTCGCTGCTTACTCGCCGAGATATGTGCGATAACAACCCAAGTTATCTGCTGATTATTAATTTCACTTCGAATTTACATTTATAAAGAGACATTTAAAGCTAACTTTCTATTGTACTCCATTTAAAGGAGTGTAACTGACAAATGTAAAATTAACTTTATGTCACCGTAGAAATGCATGCATGTAACATTTAAAGGATAACTTCGCAAATGAATCGCACAATATCTCCAAGCCAAAACCATATAAATTTCTATTATTTCACAGCGCTTCCTGGGTAATTTACCAGAATCACTACTGTTACTACTTATGATCCATGTAATGATGTCACTCTTGTCAATGTTATGTTTTAACACTATTTCGCTTTTATCTGGGCATAAGTAATGCTTTTTCATGATAACTGCAGATTAAGTAAAAGTTAAGGCTAGGAAAACAGTTTGATATTTAGTGGCATTCAAAGCCTTCCTTGCATAATTAACTATATCTCACATGTAGATCTCGAGGCTTTCTGAAGCCTCTGCAGCAATCGACTTTTGACATTGTGGCAAAAGGAAAAGTCGCACAATATCTTCAAGCCAATAACCTATGAATTTCAGCTATCAAACTCCAAACCCTATTCAATCATTGTTTTAAAGGGCAAATATTAACGTATTTGAAAGGGATTAACCCTATGCATCATGCGGACGACTTTTGAAAGTAATGCTTACCCCAAAACCATAATCACCATGGAGGGAATACCATTGTTAAGAACTGTAGTGACCAGGCATAACGATCAGACCCTGTTGTTTGGTGTTTCTCGCCGAGATATGTGCGAAAACAATCACAAGGTGATCTGCTGATTATTAATTTCACTTTGAATTTACATTTATAAAGAGACATTTTAAGCTTACTTTCTATTGTACTTCATTCAAACCGGTGTAACTGACAAATAGAAAATTAACTTTATGTCACCGTAGAAATGCACGCATGTAACATTTAAAGGATCACTTCGCAAATGAATCGCACAATATCTTCAAGCAAGACCGTAGGAAGTTCAGTTATTTCACAGCGCTTCCTTGGTAATTTACCAGAATTATTACTGTTACTACTCCTTATGATCCATGTTATGATGTCACTCTGGTCAATGTTATGTTTAACAACAAATTTAAACAGTATTTCGCTTTTATCTGGGCATAATTAATGCTTATTTATGATAACTGCAGGGGTTTTAACAGTTCAGGGCTATGCAAACAGATTAATATTGAGTGGCATTCAAAGCCTTCCTTGCATAATTAACTCAATCCGACATGTAGATCTCGGGGCTTTCTGAAGCCTCTGCAGCAATCGTATTTTGACGTTGTGGCAAAAGGAAAAATCGCACAATATCTTCAAGCCAATAACCTATGAATTTCAGCTATCATACTCTCAAGCCTATTAAATAATTATGTTTTAAAGGGCAAATATTAACGTATTTGAAAGGGATTAACCCTATCGATCATGCAGACGACTTTTTAAAGTAATGCTTACCCCAAACACCAAGGAGGGAATACCATTGTTAAGGACTGTAGTGACCAGGCATAACGATCAGACCCTGTTGTTTGGTGTTTGTCGTCGAGATATGTGCGAAAACAATCACAAAATGATCTGCTGATTATTAATTTCACTTGAATTTACATTTATAAAGAGACATTTAAAGCTAACTTTCTATTGTACTTCATTCAAACCAGTGTAACTGACAAATGGAAAATTAACTTTCTGTCACCGTAGAAATGCATGCATGTAACATTTAAAGGATCCCTTCGCAAATGAATCGCACAATATCTCCAAGCCAAATCCATAGGAGTTTCAGTTATTTCACAGCGCTTCCTGGGTAATTTACCAGAATTACTACTCCTTATGATCCATGTTATGATGTCACTCTGGTCAATGTTATGTTTAACACCAAATATAAACAGTATTTCGCTTCTATCTGGGCATAATTAATGCTTATTCATGATAACTGCAGGGGTAATTAACAGTTCTAGGCTAGGAAAACAGATTAATATTGAGTGGCATTCAAAGCCTTCCTTGCATAATTAACTCAATCCGACATGTAGATATCGGGGCTTTCTGAAGCCTCTGCAGCAATCGACTTTTGACATTGTGTCAAAAGGAAAAGTCGCAAAATATCTTCAAGCCAACAACCTACGAATTCCAGCTATCAAACTCCAAACCCTATTCAATCATTATGTTTTAAAGGGTAAATATTAACGTATTTGAAAGGGATTAACCCTATCCATCATGCAGACGACTTTTGAAAGTAATGCTTACCCCAAAACCATAATAGCCATGGAGGGAATACCATTGTTAAGGACTGTAGTGACCAGGCATAACGATCAGTCCCTGTTGTTTGGTGTTTGTCGCCGAGATATGTGCGAAAACAATCACAAAGTGATCTGCCGATTATTAATTTCACTTTGAATTTACATTTAAAAAGAGACATTTTAAGCTAACTTACTATTGTACTTCATTCAAACCGGTGTAACTGACAAATAGAAAATTAACTTTATGTCACCGTAGAAATGCACGCATGTAACATTTAAAGGATAACTTCGCAAATGAATCGCACAATATCTTCAAGCAATACCGTAGGAATTTCAGTTAGTTCACAGCGCTTCCTGAGTAATTTACCAGAATTACTACTGTTACTACTCCTTATGATCCATGTTATGATGTCACTCTGGTCAATGTTATGTTTAACACCAAATATAAACAGTATTTCGCTTCTATCTGGGCATAATTAATGCTTATTCATGATAACTTCAGGGGTAATTAACAGTTCTAGGCTAGGAAAACAGATTAATATTGAGTGGCATTCAAAGCCTTCCTTGCATAATTAACTCAATCCGACATGTAGATCTCGGGGCTTTCTGAAGCCTCTGCAGCAATCGACTTTTGACATTGTGTCAAAAGGAAAAGTCGCAAAATATATTCAAGCCAACAACCTATGAATTCCAGCTATCAAACTCCAAACCCTATTCAATCATTATGTTTTAAAGGGTAAATATTAACGCATTTGAAAGGGATTAACCCTATCCATCATGCAGACGACTTTTGAAAGTAATGCTTACCCCAAAACCATAATAGCCATGGAGGGAATACCATTGTTAAGGACTGTAGTGACCAGGCATAACGATCAGTCCCTGTTGTTTGTCGCCGAGATATGTGCGAAAACAATCACAAAGTGATCTGCTGATTATTAATTTCACTTTGAATTTACATTTAAAAAGAGACATTTTAAGCTAACTTACTATTGTACTTCATTCAAACCGGTGTAACTGACAAATAGAAAATTAACTTTATGTCACCGTAGAAATGCACGCATGTAACATTTAAAGGATAACTTCGCAAATGAATCTCACAATATCTTCAAGCAATACCGTAGGAATTTCAGTTAGTTCACAGCGCTTCCTGGGTAATTTACCAGAATTACTACTGTTACTACTCCTTATGATCCATGTTATGATGTCACTCTGGTCAATGTTATGTTTAACACCAAATATAAACAGTATTTCGCTTCTATCTGGGCATAATTAATGCTTATTCATGATAACTGCAGGGGTAATTAACAGTTCTAGGCTAGGAAAACAGATTAATATTGAGTGGCATTCAAAGCCTTCCTTGCATAATTAACTCAATCCGACATGTAGATATCGGGGCTTTCTGAAGCCTCTACAGCAATCGACTTTTGACATTGTGTCAAAAGGAAAAGTCGCACAATATCTTCAAGCCAACAACCTACGAATTCCAGCTATCAAACTCCAAACCCTATTCAATCATTATGTTTTAAAGGGTAAATATTAACGTATTTGAAAGGGATTAACCCTATCCATCATGCAGACGACTTTTGAAAGTAATGCTTACCCCAAAACCATAATAGCCATGGAGGGAATACCATTGTTAAGGACTGTAGTGACCAGGCATAACGATCAGTCCCTGTTGTTTGGTGTTTGTCGCCGAGATATGTGCGAAAACAATCACAAAGTGATCTACTGATTATTAATTTCACTTTGAATTTACATTTAAAAAGAGACATTTTAAGCTAACTTTCTATTGTACTTCATTCAAACCGGTGTAACTGACAAATAGAAAATTAACTTTATGTCACCGTAGAAATGCACGCATGTAACATTTAAAGGATAACTTCGCAAATGAATCGCACAATATCTTCAAGCAATACCGTAGGAATTTCAGTTTTTTCACAGCGCTTCCTGGGTAATTTACCAGAATTACTACTGTTACTACTCCTTATGATCCATGTTATGATGTCACTCTGGTCAATGTTATGTTTAACACCAACTTTAAACAGTATTTCGCTTCTATCTGGGGATAAGTAATGCGTATTCATGATAACTGCAGGGGTAACTAACAGTACTAGGCTAGGCAAACAGATTAAGATTTAGTGGCATCCAAAGCCTTCCTTGCATAATTAACTATATCCCACATGTAGAACGAGGCTTTATGAAGCCTCTGCAGCAATCGACTTTTGACATTGTGGCAAAATGAAAAATCGCACAATATCTTCTTATGATGTCATTCTGGTCAATGTTATGTTTAACACCAATTTAAACAGTATTTTGCTTTTATCTGGGCATGATTAATGTGCTTATTCATGATAACTGCAGGGGTAACTAACAGTACTAGGCTAGGAAAACAGATTGATAGTTAATGGCATTCAAAACCTGACGTCAGGCATTACACAGTGTTTCAAAGCTATTGATCTTGACAAGATTACTATGCGACCATGAGCAATTTGTCTTTTTGCCTTTGGGTAGAAATCTTGTTTGTTGAGAGTAGAAACCACTTCTGAAATCATTAGGAACAACGGCTCTATTTGACACAATGTTTTCAACTCGATTGGCTATTGTATAGTTTATTCATAGATATTTTTGTAAATGGGAAAGTATTAGAGGACAGTTATAAAATTACTTCAGAAGTGTGTCTGAGATGACCAAAATAATGTTCAAACCGACATTGAAACCCAACAAAACAATTTCCAAAAACATGAGCAATTGCTCTATTTACCACAATGTTTTCAACTCTATATAGAATTATATTACATGAAGGTTATTACAGCACTGGAGAAGGGTGTGGACGTGATGTGGACATTAAAAACAGCCTAAAACCCAAACAATTCAAACACAACTTTGGAAAACATGATAAACAATTGCTCCTTTTGCCAAAATATTTTCAACTCTATTGAATAGTTATTTTAAGAGATTTGAGGATGTGAGAAAAAGATTACATGAAAGTTATTGATTTGAGAATGTGGCCTGCACGGGTGTGAAACCCGGTGAACACAGTTACCCATTTCCATCATGCATATTGTTTTATGCCACTTTCCACAACTATTAAGTCAAAGATTTAACGACCTTAGCCATTTCCCAGATACAGACACTTTCTAAAAACTCGGCAGCCAGTGGAGGGATTTTCAAAACGACAAAACTCCAACAAAACGACTTCAGAATAAATGACTAGAAATTGCACCTTTTGAGTGGAAGATGTGTCCGGACCGATAGTGAGTGCCGGGTGAAACATTTCTTCCACATGAATATGCTTTCATTTCTAGAGATTCCTTATGTTTGCCTCGATGTTTTTTAAAGTCATCGGCTGCAGATTCTAAAAACACCTCTCTGTAATACAGATGAATAATTTCTCTTGTAATAAGTTGTATGACTTGTGAAATATGGTGCGAGACAAGGTGAAATTGCTCAAATCATGTTTTTCCAAACAAGATTTCTCCTATTATCTAACCTTTTCGAGTCCCCACAACATAGGGTTAGAGGGTCAAACAAGGATTATAGAACATCAGAATGTTGCCTTCACATTGAAGGAGATAATGTTACATGATGTTAAATTAAACACTTAAACAGTAATACTGATGCATTGATCTTCCTTAACACTATTATGATTTTTACATCCACTGAATCCAAATTGCTTAATCCTTTCCCTCAAACAGACGCATTTTCACCCTCTGCAGCAGACAACTTTGAAAACATATAAACAAAAATATCTTTTTTTGGAAGTATTTAATAAAGTTGAAAGAATTGAAATTGTGGCCGTTTGGCTACACTGTTTTCAAAAGTCGTCTGCTGCAGATGTGTCTACAAGTGGGAAATGGTACAGCAAATGTTATTACCCTAAAGTTCAAGCAACAACTTACATACTGACCGTATCTCTGAAATAAAAAAAAATGTGATGCCTTTGTACTCTAGGAACTTTGAAATCATTGTGGAAAGAAAGAAAGTGATCAATTGTTCAAACAGTACATCATCACAACTGTTAACATTATGGCAAAGGAAGAAATTGCTCATTGAATATGTTTTCAAGTTATTCAATCATTTGTTAACTCTTTCCTAATTGCAAACCATACGATAGATATGTAGACGATCTTAAAAACTTTGAACAAATCTGTAGTTGTTGCCTTTGAAAATACCTGGACAAATATGTGGAAAATCAGAGTGAAAGTACAATTATTAAATAATATGAAGAAGACATCTTTCAAATGATAGTATCATTAACTTTTTGCCTCATAAAGTCTGACAAGAACGACAAAAACACACTTTTCATGCTTTCCTATTTTTTGAAATATATCTGCTTAGATAATAATAGTGCCAAGGAGCGCACGCCATTGCTCGTCTGTTGAAAAGCGAAAAGAGGGCATTTCTGAATAATCATTAATATATTTAACAGAATTTTTTATGAGCAATGTCTTCTTTTGCTACAATGTCTTCAGAGAGATAACTTACCTGTCACATCAACTGTATTAATTCCTTGTCAATCAAACTTATTTAATCCTGTTTAACTTTAGGACACGAGTGTAGATGTACAATGAACATTTAAAGCCTAGTGAGTGAACTGAATGCTAACATTCCCGCGAAATTCGTCTTGAGCCAATCAGAACATTGTTGTTTATGCAAATAAAGATGTTTCTTGGTTACCTTGCACGTGACTTAATCCAAGGTTTTCATCATTTAGACAGCGTTTGACGCCTCTGCAGCAGACGATTTTAAAACATTGTTACAATAGGATAAATTGCTCATGTTTATTAGCTTTTCCTTTTACCCAAATGTTTATCTCTATTCATCGTATTTGTAGATATATTATGTGATAATATTTAATAACCCTTTCCCATATATGCCAAATATGAAGCAGACAACTTTGAAAATATGTAAAGTCTACTGCCGAAAAGAGAGTTTTAAACCGTGCTTATCTCTTTCCATCAATTTTGTAAAGTAAAGTTTATAAAGTTAAACACACCATTAAAATTACGTGAATCTGTCCAAGCAATGTGAATAATAAAGCTCAGAGCAGACTGAATCTGTTCAGTTTGATCAAAGCCTCCACATAATAATTTTCAAATGGTATTTGGGACATATAGACAGACAGATAAATATTCTACCATTTCCTACATGTAGACGCTATTATATACATCTGCAGCATACACTTGTGAATCAAGTGAACTGCAGACTTGTGAAATTGGTAGAAAGCTAGAGTGTATACAGTATTCGTTTAAAGCATTCAGGCAAAATTATTGAACATTTCTATAAATGGAAGTTATTTCTATTCCATTGAGTTGAAAACATTGCGGCAAAATTAGTCCGTTACAGATACATCGGCAACTGGAAAATGTTCACCTCTGATTACAATGTTCTCAAAAGAGTTTAGGACTTAAACTTCCACCCCTTTTCCAACAGAGAAAAGCAGGGAGTTTAACCCCCTTCTCCAACAGAGAAAGGCAGGGCGTGGCGTTTAACCCTTTTTCCAACAGCGAAAAGCTCCCTAGGGAGTTCAACCTCGTTTTCAAATGTATTGCATTGATATGGCGCCGTTTTGGGGTAAATAATTCCAGCACACCAATGCATTTGCTTTGAAAAATAAGATGAACACTCGATTTTACTTTCTCACATATAAACTAAATAAAAAAACACATATATAACCTAATACATTTAGAACAGTTAATTCAAACAGAGATAAAGATATACAACCTAAATTTCAATACCATATATATAGCAAAACAAAAAGTTAACTTACCTCTCTGGTCGACATTCTTATCCAATACACATGTCTGAAATTGTCGACTTAACATCGCCAGATTTTAACATAGATACAGGCGTGCGTGCATGCTTTGATTGTGAGTACTGATAAATATACAATCGAAACAATGTGAATTCCGTGACTTTACAGAGGCGGCGATACTAATTTATATATTTGGGCGCAGACACAGATGATGGTGGAGGGGGTTACGGAATTGCATCATGTTTTGCCGAGGGAAAGAAGTCTAGATAAGTCCGCTGTATCGGTATAATCTGATATGACCATCATACACTGTAACAAAAGCGCTTTTAAAAATCAGGCGCGTAGCTGACTGTACGCAAATTACGCAGCTGCACACATTGTCTCCCGTACTCAAATTTTAAAAAGTTCAAATCTGCAATAAGAACTTGACATGGTGTAGGCGTAAGTATAAAACAACTGATCTGACTTGATAGATTTGACGAAAAATAACAAATGCAACATATTTTACTCAACATTTCCTAGAAAATAAATTTATTTCACCATAAAGATCAGTCATATTTTGCTACTGAAATGCTCCTAGAAGTCACCACAGACGATATAGAGAGGAAAACCCTAACCAAATTGCGTACACAGTATGTAAACCCTAGCTACGGTCCCTGAATTTAAATAGGAACTTACCTGTTTGGTGGTGTAGACTGGAGTGTTAGAGCTTCCTTGGCACTCTGGTGTGTGGGGTTAGCATTATGACCGACTCGCTCGTGTCAGGATGAATGCACCAGTAGGCTTATAAAAATACGAAGGTAACGACGTGGTTTAACTAATAAATCGTTGAAAGAAAAGTAAAACACCAGAAAACTAATTGATTTCTTCCCGGTCTGTCTCAAAGGCGAGAGTAAATCCAGTTAACGTCTCAAACACATATAGGTGCTCGAATCTAAAAACCCAAACATGTACATGTTATCAGCCCATCAAGATACACTATTAAGACTTTAATATAAATCAAAGCGCCAATGGCACTGTAGTGGCGATCGTATGGAAAATCTTGTAAAGTAACAAGCAGTATCTCGGTGTAGGCCTTGCGATTGTCAATAATAGTGCACTCTGGTGCGGGTAAATTTGGGAAAAGCTGCATCTTTTGACAGTAGAATAATGTTAGATTGCCAGAATGTTGTCTTGGTGATTTTTGAATAATGTTAGTTTGCCAGAATGTTGTCTTGGTGATTGTTAAGTTACGTTCTAAAATTGGTCATGATGTGTTCAAAATTAGGCCATTCCAAATTGAAGAAAAATCTAGTTGGTACTCGATAGACTACCGATTTAGCTCATTGGAATGTTTGTCTTGGTTATTTGTAATCTAAATGGTTTGGGTTATCACATGTTTATCACCAGCTCGCTAGGCCATATTAAGATAAAATATTTTGTACACTTTATAAATTACTACATTATCATAGAAAGGAGAGAAAACAGTATCCATTAGTTTGGTGTTTGTTTCAATGATGTCCGCTATTGAACAGGTCTGTTCAATTTTGTTCCTTCACATTGAGGGTTTTCTCCCTAGAAAAGTTAAACTGCTTTGAAAGATTTGAGAGCAAAAACAAACACAAAAAATGCTCATTAAGCACAATTTCTCTATTTGCCAAGCTGTTAAATTGATACAAATATAGTCATATATTATAATGCTCGATCTCCAACTAAATTAGGCTACAGTTTCAGCATTGATTGCTAATTGAGTTATAGAACGCGCAATGATATTGATTATCTGCCATAACATGAAGCAAGATACTATTTACATAATTTAACTCAATGTAGATATTATCTCAATAAATCTGAAATCTTAGAATCAATCCGGTACCAAAGTAGCACTGACATGATTATCATTAATCGTGTCTCTGCATCACTGATGGAACTATATATTTAGCGATTTAACGTATGTAAGTTAATTGGTTTGCAGTAAAGAATAAAAAGTCAACGGGCTGTGAAAAACTGTCTATGTAAATGTTTTCATTGTTGTTGTTTCTGTTAACATTTTGGCGAGTGTCAAACCAATCGCCACAAAAATAGATTGCAATGCTATAGGCTACCTGAAACCCATTGACATAAAACTACCCGCAGAACTGTATTGCCTAGATTGTTTATACGATGAGAAATGTTCAGCCATTGGCCCAACATATTGAATATGGCTACATTAAATAATTGCAAGAAATCTATACCAACAATATGAGTGTAAGAGTTGCATACCATATGGACACGTCTGGAAGGAGCAAACAAAAAAGCAGTCTGAGATATTTGACATCCCAGTAAGAACGTTCACTTCGAACATCAGCTCGGCCAACATTCTTTCCGACGTTTGACAAAGGTCATTATGACAAGCGCGTCAGTTGTCTTCCACTAACTAGATTAATAGCATATGTGGAAAGCAGTCAGTTGCTTGAACAGTCTGTTGTGTGGAGTGCTGGTGGGTGTTAAAAGGCCAGGAAACACGAACGTAGCTAAACTGACCGCAGTGGTAAGACTGATTTTTTTTTTGAAAACGGCGTTAAACCCTAATCAATCAATCAATATAACGCTCACGATTCAATTTACCCTTTCCTATCCAACTCAGCTAGAGCTCAAGCTCTTTTCTTGTCTAGGAAAAAGTGCAGCTCGTGTATCGGTGCTATAACTATTGGGTCTTTTCGGAAAGAGCTATAGTATCGTACCCGGACTTCTTTGTATCTAACTCTGTCTCTTGAATGTATCTGCACCTGTCAGTTGCTTGAACATGGTGTTGAGTACACTATCAAATGGGCCTATGAAGCTAACAAGCTTATGCTGAATCAGAGCAATTGGTCTCTATCATTACATTACATTACAAATCTGCAGCAGTTGACCTAAAATATATATAGTAAAAACTATTCAACAAATCTCTATAAATGAAAGAACAATGTAGTTGAAAATAGTGAAGCAAAAGAAGATGCTGCTCATTATGGGGCTATTTCTCCTTTTGCCAAAATGTTTCCAAAAGTCGTCTGCTGCAGAGTCTGTGTTTGGTAAATGTGTAAACAGTGAAAATTAAGCACTAAAGCATCATTACTGTAGTAGACTACGTTTATTATGATATTTTTTAAAATTGCATATTTGATACTATTTCTTTCAACATCCCCAACATGTTTCTAACTACATTTAAAATTACTGCATGTCATATTTTTGAAAAATTGTTGAAAGCGGCGCAAAGCACCAAACAAAAAACAATACGTTCCTGATTAGATGAAGGCCCTACATGCATAGGCACTATATAGACATATATGTAGTATCCTGGGCTACTAATACGTAACACGTATTAGTAGTCCATGATATGCATACAGATTTTTCAAAAATGCATTTTTCCTAAAGAGGATCACCTAATGTAAATGATATTTCTTGTTTTCATATATATACTTATTACGCGATATGATACAGTTGCTTCCCTTTCTGAATGGCCATGAAATTTGACATAGGGTCAAATTTGCATTCAATACGTCCAGATACATTATCTAAAATTCAATTCGTAAAAAAAATTGACGAGTTGACGAATTGACGATTTTGACGTAGCCCTTCTGAATGACTGATGTCCATGAAATATGAAATAGGGTCAAAGTTGCATTCAATACGTCCTGATACATTATCTAAAAGACAGAAATAAAGTTTTTAGAAACGTATTGTTTTCGTCAATTCGTCACCAGAATTGACGAATTGACGACTTTGACGTAGCCCTTCTGAATGACACATGGCCAGGAGAATTGAAATAGAGTGTAATTTGCATTCAATACGTTCAGATTCAGTATCTAAAAGACAGAAATAAAGTTTTTAGAAAAATAATTCTTTCGTCAATTTCGTCAACTGCAGTGACGAGTTGACGAATTGACGAACTTGACGAAGCTCTTCTGATTGACTGATCGCCATGAAACATGAAATAGGGCCTAATGTGCAGTCAATACGTCCAGATACATTATCTAAATGAAAGAAATAAAATTTTGAGAAAAAGATTGTTTTCGTCAATTTCGTTAACTAAATTGACGAGTTGACGAATTGACGAACTTGACAAAGCTCTGCTGAATGACAGATTGCCATGAAATTTGAAATTGAGTCTTATTTGCATTCAATACGTCCAGATACATTATCTAAAATACAGAAATAAAGTTTTTAGAAAATATTTTGTTCGTCAATTCGTCAACAAAATTGACGAATTAACGAACTTAACGTAGCTCTTCTGATTGACTGATCGCCATGAAACATGAAAAAGGGCCTAATTTGCAGTCAATACGTCCAGATGCATTATCTAAAGGAAAGAAAAAAAAAATTGAGAAAAAGATTGTTTTCGTCAACTAAATTGACGAGTTGACGAATTGACGAACCTGACAAAGCTCTGCTGAATGAAAGATTGCCATGAAATTTGAAAAAGGGCCTAATTTGCTTTCAATACGTCCAGATACATTATCTAAAAGAAAGAAATAAAGCTTTTAGAACAAATAATTAAATTGACGAATTGACGAACTTGACGAAGGTCTTCTGATTGACTGATCGCTATGAAACATGAAACAGGGCATAATATGCATTCAATACGTCTAGATACATTATCTAAAGGAAAGAAATAAGTTTTTAGAAACATATTTTTTTCGTCCATTTCGTCAACTACATTGACGAGTTGACGAACTTGACAAAGCTCTTCTGAATGACTGATCGCCATGAAACATGAAATAGGGCCTAACTTGCATTTAATACGTCCAGATACATTATCTTAAAGAAAGAAAGAAAGTTTTTAGAAAAAATGTCACAGTTCGTCACTCGTCAACCTAACTTCACGGACCTTACTAAATTGACGAATAAACGAACTTGACGAAGCTCTGCGGATTGACTGATCGCCATGAAACATGAAATAGGGCCTAATTTGCATTTAATACGTCAAGATACATTATCTTAAAGAAAGAAAGAAAGTTTTTAGAAAAAATGTCACAGTTCGTCACTCGTCAATTCGTCACTCGTCAACCTTCACGGACCTAAAAAAATGTCACAGTTCGTCACTCGTCAACGTAACTTCACGGACCTTCTGTTTTATTAAATATTTGCCGAAATAATAATACATTGTGGTCATATGTATACCAATACATATCATATTAACTTTTTACAACTTAAAAATCGAATAAAACGTTGTATTTATTTCTCAGTAATGACCAGTCTCCTCTGTCACGCATGTTATTTTCTATATTCATACGAAAATGAACCAAAATAGGCAAATACATATTTTTTTATTTTTTTATATGATACAATAACACTTTATTGTATTCATTTTAATACAAAAACACAACAAAACATTGATATAATGGGATATATGACCTCCAGACTCTACCGGTCTCTACCAGACGGTTTAGTGATATCCATCTCAACCTAACGTCAAAGGAATGCATCTTAGGTGGTCATCTTTCAACGTTGCTTTAAAGATTAAATTATATGTAGAACTTTGGTTGAAGTGGCATCAGAAAGGAGGTAAGATTTCCCGTTCTCTGGATCTTCTTGTCAGAAACCAACATAATCTGTTGGTTCTAATGTCACAGCCATTTTCGTTTGTCAAAAATCATCGCAGCCAGGTGGCATCAGAAAATGAAAAAAAAAAAAATTATATTGCTTTTCTCATAAAAATGCTTCCAACTAATTTCAAGATAACTTAGCAGACAAGTTCCTTCAGTGACCTTTTTAAGTTAGAGCCCAAACAGTAATTCCACTTTTAATGACGTCTTTGGAACATTTTAAAAACACATTGGCATCAATTGACTTAATAAAGGAAAGTTAACTATGAAAATTTGTATTCACAATTTGGAGATATAGCCGTTTAAGGAGAAATAGTTTGATTTAAAGATGTCAGTTGGCGTCAATGCATTCATACAACCTGCACCTGGCCGTTTGAAAACCTTGACATAAGAGATCCAGTATATATATTTTGAAAAATATATTGAATAATTACAACAATTTATCTCCAATGGTGTGAAACCACCTAAAGCTAAAAGTTAATGCCAGACATACGACGGACAGAGAGTGATGAGAATAGATCACCTTGAGCTTTCGGCGCAGGTAATCTAAAAAGGAATCGGGCCAAGGACTCGGCCCATACGTACCCTGGATGTCAAAAGCACTGTGCCAAACGTTAATAATTCCTTCTATTACTTTATTTGAGCCTTTGTATGAAAGAAAAGCACCAACCCTTTTTTTAATGTGACTTCTGGTGCTTTATTTGTTATGTTTTTACAGCGAAGAACCTTTGGATACTAACCTTGTCAAATGCTTGTCAAAATCCTAGCAGTACAAGGTCAGTCTGGCTATCTGCTAGGGAATTTTTACCGGTTTCGTCACATTCCACACTCAACAGTTCTCAAAAATTGCATGATTGCATTTCTGTTTTCTACGATAGCCTTAGCTTGCACTATGTTTCCTGGCAGGATATTTATTTTTTTATTTGTATACCTTCGCTAGGTACAGACTACCTTTGATGGCTTTGCAGCTATCTTTCTAAAACATTGTGAGAGGCTAAGCGGGACCTTAATAAAATGCTTCATCTGTATTCTACAAATAAGCTACACTGTATCTACAGACATAATTTGAAGTTGATAGTGATCCATTTTCTCTCCCTGCTTATAGCCAGACGATGACGACACAAACTTCTCAAAATATTGGTCTGATAAAGGCCAGAGCATTCACATTTGGGTTACAATAAGGTTAGATAAATATTGGTCATACAGAGCACAGGAGGATCGATCAATTAAACTCCCGAGGTACCTTACAGTGGAATTTTGAGGATATCTTTGTTTAATTGCTTAGCTGTTATTTTACAGACAACATATTTGTAGCTGAAGACTATGAAAACATAAAATAGAGTTTAACATATTGTGGAAAATGGACAATTTCTCTATTTGCCACACTGTTTTCATAAGTAATTTGCAGCAGAGTAACTGTGACAAGCGTCATTCACCAATGGGCTAACAGTCTATGTGGAAAAGCAGCCAGGTGCTTGGAGAGTATGTTCTGTGTGTTACTGGTGCGAGAAAACCAGGCAACATATGAGTAGGTGAACTGGCCGCCGTGATATGACTGAAAAATTGTAAACCCCAATCAATCAATCTAAAAGCATCTGTATGTGGGAAAGCGAGGGTTAAACTTTTTTTTATTTATTCAAAAGTATTTCAGTTATACGACAGCATCCAGTGCCCCTAAACCTTGTGTTTTCTGGCCCTTATGCAGCCATACTCCAAACAACATTCGTCCCTGGTTACAATTTACTGGCTACCAATGGTGGAAGACAATTGGCGCTAATCATGATGATCTTTATCAGTTATTGGAAAGTCTGATTGGTCAAGACAGGATTTTAACTAATGACACCTGGATCAATAGCTCTCATCATTAGCATCCAAGCTATCCTGACTCGACAGTTTTTGTATGAATCAACCAGGATAATGGCAGTAACGTCTCTTCTCTTAAGATTAAGAAATATAAAAAGCAGAAATTGATGATTGGGATTCACATACAAAATCGTACAAAATCGTAACTAAATGGAATCAATTTAATAATCAGTTGAAATATATAAGTTGAGTGTGTACAAAAATAAAAATCTCTTATTTCTGACTCATATGTGCACTTTCACCAAATCTTTCATATGTATAAATTACATCACAAATTAAACAATGCTATACAGTGAGACTACAACAACGGGGTTAATCAGTACTTAATCAATAGAAAGCAATAGCACAAGCAAATTGCATAGAACTATGGGCTTTGGATAAGCAAGCAACTTCAAATGAATATTAAGCGTTTCAGGATTGAAGTCTAGTCACATTGAGAAGGTAGACAGATACTCTGTTGACTACTGTAATTACATGCTTTCCAACGATAAACGCTTTTTTAGCATCGAAACAAAAATATAGATATTTTCTGTAAATTAAGGTATAATAGCTATCAACTAGAAGTTTCCATTTGCCACAATGATTTAAAAAGTTGTCTGCTGCAGAGGCATCAGAATATGTCTGTAATCGGGAAAAGGTTTACTGATCCAAATGTGTTTAGACTGCTTTTCTTCTGATGCTGCACATTCATATATTTTAGAGGTAACTTTTATTTTTAGGTGCATAATGATGTTATTTGCCTTCTTTTTTTTTATTACAGATAGTAGCTAAATGCACAGTACTAAGGGGTAAAAAAAAGTATCTATGTGGAAAAGCAGCCAGGTGCTTGGAGAGTATCACACTAATATGATCATTTTAATTAACCGCATACAACAAACCTGCAGCAGACGACTTTGAATTTTGTTTAGGGAAAGAATATGAACAATCTCTTGTAATAAAGGCGCAGTTTTTTAGTCCTGGGTTGAAATCATTGTGACAATTGGGGAAATTGGATCATCATGAGCAATTTCTCCTTTTGAAACAATGTTTTCAAAAGTCATCTGCTGCAGAGGCGTCAGAAAGCGTCTTTATGTGAGAAATGACAAATGCACACTTCTAAGAAGGTTGATTTTGGTCTTCGAAGATCACAAAGGTCATAAACAATTTAGTATATCAAAGGGATGACAGTTCTACATAACAAATCAGCATCAAGTACACACAGTGTCCATTTATCACACAGTGTCCAGTCATCATGCAATGTCCATTCATCACACAATTAAGTTTCAAGTCGTCACGGTTGGTTAATAATCATGTTAAGCATTTTTAATGCCGTTTCACTATTGTCAGAGGGTATCTGAAATTATAAGACCATGTTAACTTGATTGATATGGTACTTTAAGTCTCTTCTACTTTAAAAACATCTCAGAAAGAAATTGTAATACATGCACATTGTTTATGTAAAATCAGAGATACATTTTTATTACAGATTAAAAAACATTGTGGAATAAGTGCCGTAGTTATTTCACTTCTCAAGCAATTTCTCTTTTTTTACACAATACAGTGTAAATTGTATATTCAAAATTCCTTTGTTGCAGAGAGATATCAAAAGTCATCTGCATCCAGATTAATGTGACCAATATCTGGCTCAAATCCTGATATCATTCATGCCTAACGATAGATTCAGTTTATCCCTTCCCCACATTCAGACAACATTTGAAAAAATTATGGCAAAAGGAGAAATTGCTGAGCATTATTTCCCTTTGCCACAATTCAATCCAATAAGTACTACATGTACCATTTATAGAGATTTTCAACATTTATGCCAAGATGACATCAAAGTCATCTTCTGTAGATTGAACATCTTGGAAAGGGTTAAACTCATAAACAATTTTTGTTATCAATTGTGAGACAAGAAAATGATTACAACTTAATAATACCCAGTTACTTTATGATAATGGGAAGCAGGACCTGGTGGGAAGGGCTATCTTTAACAAGAGGGCCAAGAGGGCCAAGATGGTCATAAATCGAACACTTGAGTGATACTTGAGTGATAGTATAGTAGTAAATATCTAGGAAAATGTTATTTTCCCCTTTACTGATGGCACTGATGGCACATTGCTGCCCTGTTTTTCAACCAACATATATGCCTTGAACAGTTATTGTATAGGGTCACTCAAGGAACAATTCTATCAAACTATCTTTTGGAGGAGAAGAATTTTAATTTTTGGGCAGTTTTTTCACTTTGTGATGCCGCAGTAACTAAAGTTCTACACAGAATGTATGTCTTTGAACAATTTTGAAAGAGGACCAACAGAGAAACATTCCTGTCAAACTAAGTTTGATATTGATCCAATAGCATTGTAGGAGTTCTCATTTGAAGCTAAAAGTAAATGTCATCCCTTTTGTGATGACTATGACTTTATACCCAATCAATATGGCTTGAACAGATTTGAGCAGAGGACCAATGAAGTAAGACTTCTATGCAATTATCTTAAAATCAGAGAAGCACTTTCATAATAATGGAATTTTAAAATGTTTTCCCTTTTCTGATGTGGCCTGGCTGCCATGTTTTTCAACCAATCAATATTGCTTGAACAATTTTGTAGAGGGTCACCAAAAGGATCATTTCTTCCAATTTATATTGGAATCTGTGAGGAGAAGAATTTTAAAGTTTGAACATTTTGTCCCCTTTCTGATGCCACAGCAACCAAAGTTCTACATGGAATTTAAATCTTTGAACACTTTTGAAAGAAGACCACCAAAGGATCATTCCTGTGAAGTTTTGTTGAAAATGGTTCTGTGGTTTCAGAGGAGATAATGTTTAAAGCTAAAATTTACTGATGGACGACGTGCAGAGAGTGATCAAAATAGATCACCTTGAGCCTCAAAAGAAGATCGAAACCAGTTTATTATATTACCATGTGTCCTGCATCCAGAATCCAATAGAAGGAGAAATTGTCAAGGGTTTTGACAAAGCCAGATGGGTATTTTGTAATAGGATGTAAAATAACGTTCCTTTTGGCTTCATGATACCTTTCTGCAATGCTCAGGGTGTCCACCCACTGTTCTGTCCCTGAAATTAGATAAAACAAAACTCTGTATCTAATTTCACAGCTAATCACAAGCTTCAACTTTGTCAAATTTACATAAAAATTTCAGCAAACGACTGATTGTAATATTAGGTGTTTATGTCAATCAAAAGTATTGCAGAGACATTATAGCAACAGAAGAGATACCTGGTATTCATCTCCCATGGGTGAAAACCATTTCTAGGCCAAGAAATGTTCACTCAACCATGACTTACTGCAATTAGGGATCAAACCATGGATCCTCAATTTCAAATCTCTCGCTACCCACTAGGCCACAGTTCCAAGAAGATTTTGAAAAACAGCTAGGTACAAATATAAGAAATGTAAGTACATGACATTGTATAATTATTTAAAGCAGTTGAACCATTGTGGCAAATGGAGATGTTTTTCAGCATGAGCAATCAATTTGTCTGTTGGTAACAATGTTTTAAAATATCATCTTATGCAGATTTGTTAAAATGCATGTTGCAAATAATCATAAAACACAAAGAAACACAAAACAGAAATTGACCAGAAGATTTTAATTTTTTTTAATATATCCATATACGGCAAAACAGCCCTACCTGGAGGACATGTTTTTCTACCAATCAATCAACATGGCTTGAAGAAATCAGTCAGGTCACCAAAGGAACTTTACTGCCGTTTTACCGATGACTTAAGTAACCTGACGTCCGATCGAGTACCCGGGTACCCTGTCCCATCCCTAAGTACTACACAATTATTTGGAAATAGCTCAGATACTTTCAAAGAAGTAGATTATATATGTTTTCACTATAGCCATATAAGATAAAAACAGCCCAGCCCCTCCTGGTGGCCATGTTTTTTTACCAATCAACATGCCTCGAAGGAATCTGTTAGAGGGTCATCCAATGATCGTTCTTACAAAATGTATTGGAAATCGGCAAGTATCTTTCGGAGGGGAAGATTTTTTAAGTTTTCTCTATAGCCATATACGGCCAAACAGCCCACCCCCTGGCAGCTACCTTTTTCTACAAATCAACATGGCTTGAATGAATCTGATCTGAGATCACCCAAGTAACATTTATACAAAATTACTAGTTTTCATTATAGCCATATAAGGCAAAACAGCATGTTTTTCAATCAATATGACTTGAAGTATCTGATAGAGGTTCACCAGGTGTGGGTGGAGAACATTGTTTAAAGTTTTTGTCTTTCGGTTGCCATGGAAACCAGAACTCTGTATGGATCAAAATAATTTGAAGGTGTTTTGAAGGTGTTTTGGTGAGGACCTGGAAAGGATGCTATCTGTGAAGTTTCATCCCAATTGACCTGCTGGTTAAAGAGGAGAAATTGTTAAAGGCAACCCAATAACTCACCTTGAGTTAGAAAATGTTCGGAAAAGGAGAAAGTGGTTGTTCTATAAGCAATTTCTTTATTCTGTTCAAACAATGTTTACCACAGTCTCAGACTTGTAGCTTGGAAACTGCATTTAAGCCTGCTAAATATCTGTCACTGGCTTGGATTCAAACAGACGGCCTGGTGACACTGACTTTGGAGATGGACATTGGCCTCATTGACACTGACCAAGACAGAAAATAATACACTGACCAGTAACAGAAAATGATACACTAACCTATAGTATCTACAATTAAATCTAGCTGACCACTGTACACTACCACTTTTAGATCTGTTGTTGTTATCAAAGTGTTCACTGAAAAATAGAAACAAATAAATACATTAACCCTTTCCCACATATAGACGCTTTCTGACACCGCTACAGCAGATAAAGTTTGAATGAATTGTGACAAAAGAAGAAATTGCTCAAAAATGAGTAATTTCTCCTTTGCAACAAAGATTTCAACCCTATTCAACCCTACTGTCACTTGTAGAGGTATTCAATATCTTTGCCTACATTTCGTCTGCTGCAGATTTTCTGTTTGTTGGAAAGGGTTATTATTGTGACTTGATTTGTCCAAGTTAAAAGCTGGAGGAAAATATTTCAATACAGAAACTAGTTTAGTTTAATAAAGCCCAAAATCATGTTCATGTAGGTTAGAACATCAACAGAGCTATAGATCAGGTATCTATCAGGTATGTATTGCATTTACAAAAATCCTTGTTTGACTCATAAACCCTATGGAGTGAGAAATTTTATAAATTTCTGAGTTGGACAATTCTTTTCAGGTATGTGCAACATAGGATCGGTAGAGTAAAGAAAATCATGTTACCTATATCAACAACTGGCTTCATAAAATCTCCAGCTTGTGTGGTAAACACTTGTCCAGACTGACCTGAAACAATGAGAAAATTCATGCATGTTACACAAGTCTTGTCAAAGATTTATTTGAAACTTCAGGGTTGGTCTTGATACTGATCTATCTCTTTCACAGACGACTCTTGAAAAAATTGAGGCAAAAGGATAAATTGCTCAAAACAAGCAATTTCTCCTTTTGTCACAACGTTTTCAACTCACTTTAGTAATTTAACCTTCATTTATAGAGCTTTTCCGATTTTTTGCCTAGATGTTTTCAAAGCTGTCTGCTGCAGATTTTTTGTATGTGGGAAAGGGTCATATGTATCAAATTTTGGGAAAGACAGGTTTTTTTTACATATACAGTCTGTTATAATTGCTTGTAGTAGAATGTCGAGTGAATGCTTAAAATAAATGACTGATTATCCCTTTCCCTCATATAGATGATTTCTGATGGCTCTGCAGCAGACGTCTTTTGAAAACATCGTGCCAAAAGGAGAAATTTCTCAGAACAAGCAATTTCTCCTTTTGCCACACTATTTTCAACACTTTTATATATTTAAACTTTCATATATGGAGATTTTTCACAATTTTGCAAAGATGTCTGCTGCAGATTTGTTGTATGTGTGAAGTGGGTTAAAGCGATTATTATAATTGCCTCTGTAAAACCCAGTCTTACCAACAAACCAATATTCAGAGATCTGGATCAAATCCTGCACTGACATTTCAAATAATCTGGACAAATTTTATTCCTCTGGTTCTCCAGATATTACAGTTTATGTTAAAGTATCACTTTTGACATAATCAAGTTCAAAATATAGCAAATTTCTTATAGTGATAGTATAATTATTGGATAGACTTGAAATCATTGTGGCAAACGGAGAAATTGGATTAAGCTAATAATAATTATGGTAACAATACCTCTGACAAGTTTGATTACCAGCTATGTCTCAAGCCCTCCAGAATCATTGACATTTATATAGTGAAATTAGGTAATATATAGTATCCTTGATCCAACTTTCACAATTTCTATTTGCATGTTATTTGCTGATATTCAGTCACCCCCTTTCCCACTTGCTGATACATCAACAGCAGATGACTTTTGCCACAATGTTTTCAATTATATTCAATACTCATACTTTCATTTAACCCTTTCCCTCATACGGCAATTCTGCAGCAGACGACTTTGAACGTATTTTGTCAAAACATAGAAAATCTCCATAATTGAATGGATAACCTATGACAAAAAGTGGAAAACATTGTGGCAAAAGGAGAAATTGCACGTTCTGTGCAATTTCTTCTTTTGTCACTATGTTTTCAAAAAGCCGTCTGCTGCAGAGGCGTCAGAAAGCGTCTATATGAGGGAAAGGGTTAAAGAGATTTTTCATCTTTTAAAGCCTAGAAATATTCAAAGTTGTCCACTGCAGACTTCTTGATAGTGGGAAAGGAATAATCACCACATCTTTTACAAATTGATTGTTCTATCATTGATTTATTTTAGCAGACAACATAATACTGTATTGAGTCAATTTGGAACTCTTGTTTCAGAGATGTTTAACCCTTTCCCACATACAAAGAAATGTGCAGCAGACAACTTCGAAAACATCTGGTCTAAAACATTGTGTCAAAAGGGGAGATTGATCATTTTGAGCAGTTTCTCCTTTTATCACAATGTTTTCAAGTGTCGTCTGCTGTAGGTGTCAGAAAGCGTCTTCATGATGTAAAGGATAAAATCTTTTCACGGGTAACAGATACAGAGGTCAATACTACCTTTGCTGCAGACAACATTTGAACACAGAAAAATTCCAATTTGCAGATTTTGTAATTAAGATATCTTATGTTTTCACTGCAGAAAATCTAGAAAATATCAAAAACAGGTAAGCAACTAAAGCTGAGGTCTCTAAACTCATTAAATCAGATAATCAGTTAAAGCAGATTTTTTTTTAATTTATCAAATCAGATAATCCAGACAACTTTTAAAATTATTAAATCAGATATTCAGTTTCAGCAGACAATTTTTAAAATTATTAAATCAGATAATCAGTTAAAGCAGACAATTTTTTAAATATATTAAATCAGGTTATCAGTCAAAGCAGACAATTTTTAAAATTATCAAAACAGATAAACAGTTAAAGCAATCATTGTTTTAAATTATTAAATCAGATTATCAGTTTGAACAGACAATTTTTAAAAGTATTAAATCAGATAATCAGCTGAAGCAGAGGTCTCTTAAATTATCCAGTCAGTAGCAGCTCAAGCAGACAACTCTCAAAGTTATCAATTTTGGTAAACAGCTTAACCCTTTCCCACATACGAATGTTTTCTGAGGCCTTTGCATCTGACGGCTTTTGAAAACATTGTGGCAAATGGAAGAATTGCTCACAATGTTTTCAACTCAATCAATAATTTAACCTTCATTAATAGAGATTTTCAGTTATTTTGCTAAGATGCTCTCAAAGTCATCTGCTGCAGATTTGTTGTATGTGAGAAAGGGTTAAGCACAGGTCATTGACTCTAAAATTATCAAATATGGTAAGGAGCTAAAGCAGATATCTCCTGTTTATCAAGGTAAGCACAGGATAATGGCAAAACAAACAAGTTTAATTCTTTCTCTTGTACAAATGCATTTTGACGCCTCTGTTAACCCTTTCCCTCATATAGACGCTTTCTGACGCCTCTGCAGCAGACAGCTTTTTGAAAACATAGTGACAAAAGAAGAAATTGCACAAAACGTGCAATTTCTCCTTTTGCCACAATGTTTTCCACTTTTTGTCATAGGTTATCCATTTAATTATAGAGATTTTCCACTTTTTGACAAAATAAGTTCAAAGTCGTCTGCTGCAGAATTGTCGTATGAGGGAAAGGGTTAATTTTCAAATAATATAATATTATTAGACATAATATATTCTTCCTTTTGTCTTAATGTTTTCATCTCTATCAAATCTGCTCACATATGTTGTATGTGGAAAGTGTTTAATCCACATTAAAGTGGTCAATGAAAAGCAGTTGATTGATTGATTGGGGTTTAACGCCTTTTTCAACAAGTTTTCAGTCATATCACGGCGGATGAAAAGTATTACCTCCCCATTTCACTTGTTCAGGTATGATACCAAGTTTCTCGCGTATCTTTCCATTCATAAGATCCGAAAGGTCATCTTGATGCAGTTTACCCAGCATCCTTTGAACTTTGACATCATTTATATCTGGAAATAACAGAAAGACCTTTAAAAATAATGTTCATCAGGAGTTGTTAGTTTAATACAACAGAGCTCACCAGAAAGATAAACATTTAAAAACTAAGCCTTTCCCACATACAGACGCTTTACTGAAGCCTCTGCCTCAGATGATTTTGGAAAGCATTGTGGCAAAAGGAGAAATACGTCACAATGAGCAATTTCCCTTTTTGACACATTGTTTTCAACTCTTTTCAATAATCATAATTCTATTTATACAAATTTTTAACATTTATGCCTAGATATTTGCATTTGTCTGCTGCAGATTTGTTTTATGTGGGAAAGCTTTAAATGCAAAACTTTTATATTTTGCCAAAATACACCGCTGAAGTGTCAATGCCAACAATAACAACAAGGGGTTGTTGACATAAGCTTCCCTGCGACAAAAGCCATGCTAACTGAAAATGTTATATTATTGTTTACAGATAACCTTTTGTTAATTTCAAGCTATACATAGTTTTTCAAAAATATGTTTCTAATGCATACGGACTGTAAAATACTAGCAATTTACCTGCAAACAGACTGCTCTCCTCCTGTCCCCATTTTAGTATGTTGTAAAAGTTGACGCCATCTGTTCTCTCAACAACAGTGGTTTGTGTTGAGCCCCAAAGAGCAGTGGCATCAGACCATTTCTCTAACTGGATGGCAGACTTTACTTTCTGAGCCGTTTCATTAATAGCATCAAAACCAGACTTATCAACTAAGGACTGTTAATGAAAATAAGAAAAAAATAAATAATGAATTTGAATTGTACATAGACCACAGTCATGCTTACCTCTTTATTAATTAATTCCTGTGATTGATTGATTGATTGGGGTTTAACGACAATTTTTCAGTCATATCACGGTGGCCACCTACTCATATGTTTCCTGGTTTTCTCACACTAGTACTCTACACAACATACTTTTCAAGCACTGGCTGCTTTTCCACATAGACTGTTAGCCCATTGGTGAAAGACGAATGACGCTTGTCAGTGACTTTTGTCAAATGTCGGAAAGAATGTTGGCCGAGCTGGGGTTCAAAATCACAACCACTGGATTGATAGCCCGCGTCACTTACGACTGAGCTACTGGGGCTCCGCAAATTCCAGTGAAGCTGAACATCAAAATGTCAACATTTATCTATGTACCATCAGGGTCGCAAATAAGATCTTGTTGATGTGTTTGATGTCATTAGATAATTGAACAAGAGCATCACTGACCATACAAATCCCCTAGTGGTGTCGTTTCGTACAGATGTATTATTGTCAATGTGACCTTGACCTTTGATCTCAGAAATGGCTCATTAATCAATTATTGCTCAATTTCTCTTTTTGCCAAAATGTTTTCAAAAGTCATCCGCTGCAGATGTTTGGGCATGTGGGAAATGGTTTAGATAAAGACCTGTTCAAAGATTTACGAAAGTAAATAAAAAATATACTTAAGTATGTGTAGTCTATTGGTGATAGCAAAATAACTTACATTTGTGTAAAGGTATGGTGCCCAAGTCAATGTGGAGTCTACTGGTGATATCCAAGAATCACCCATGGCCAATCCTTTGAAATTACACTTGATATCTCCTTTCTGTACAGCCTGTTATAACGAATGAGACATTTCAGTACAAAATCAAACTATTCACCCGATATATTATCAGTCAGCTGCCTGGTATAAGTCTGAGGAAACATGTACAAAATAAGGAGAAGATTTTTCAAACAAATTAGAAAACATTAAGGAAAGTGAATAAATTTCATGTTTTGATCAATTAATAATTGTTCTCATCTCGTTTTAAAAAGTTACCTAAACAGTGATAAAATCAAAGCTTCACGCAACTTCATTTAACTCTTTACACATAAAGACACTCTTTGGTGCATCTGCAGGAAAAGTGTGACATGAGCCATTTTGCAACAGTAATTAATAATTCTGCTTTCATTTTTTGAGATTTTTGCCTTAACATTTAACCCTTTCCCTCATATAGACGCTTTCTGACGCCTCTGCAGCAGACAGCTTTTTGAAAACATAGTGACAAAAGAAGAAATTGCACAAAACGTGCAATTTCTCCTTTTGCCACAATGTTTTCCACTTTTTGTCATAGGTTATCCATTCAATTATGAAGATATTCTATGTTTTGACAAAATACGTTCAAAGTCGTCTGCCGCAGAATTGCCGTATGAGGGAAAGGGTTAATTAAAAGAACTATAGATTTATCTTCTGACAATCAACTTGAATTGTAGAGCCATTATTTTAACTCCTACAAGACTTTATGTGAAAGGAATACTGGGAATGCATCTTGACCCATTTATGTCTGATGCAGGTCAATGAATATCAATATGTCTGAAAATATAATTGAACAAATAGATAATTTGTCTATTTACCCTTTCTTACATACATCAAACCTGCAGCAGATGGCTTTGAAAACATTAGGTAAAAAGTATGAAAACTTTATAAATGAAAGAGCAATTATCGAATAAAATGTTCAAACATTGTTGCAAAAGGAGAAATCGCTCATTATGAAACAAAATGTTCAAACGTTGTCTGCTGCAGAGGCGTCAGAAAGCATTTTTAAGTGGGAAAGGGTTAAATTTGAAAAAGATTAGAGACCATTTTAGAAAAAAAAAGCTTTATTTGATCAACTTCTTTTTCGCTTTCTTACAATCTTTTAAAAGAAAAAAAATGACGGACAGGATCAATTATTATTGTTTACTTGATATGCTATTTTTAGACTATTAAAAGTTGTCTGCTGCACATGCGTCAAAAGTTGTCTATAAGTGGGAAAGGGTTAACCTTCCCATATAGATAGATAGATTTTATTTACGTATACATATACATGCATCTTGTAATACAAACAAATAAATACATAATTTCATGGTCATTTAAAAAGAAAAAGAAAAAAAATCAGTTGTTTTGGGGGGTAAACTGCTATGAGTTGAACTTCGCTAAAATAGGGTAAGAGGAGAATGAGACATTTTTCTAGTTCGTTGATTGATCAGTCGAATTGGTGTTTAAGAGAATCACATAGAAAAGAAATATAAGCTGTCATAAAAAACAACACAAAAAACAAGCTTAACACAAGTAATGGGAATAATATGGTCTTTAACCTCATCGTAATATATACATTAACGTTCCAATACCTTTAGTGCTATTAAAAGTTATATATGTAATCATTTAATATGAACACATGTATATATGCATGAACTACCAAATAAGGTTCATATTGATTTCAACAGTACCACACTATACCTCCAAAAGTTAACTTATTGACTATTATATTCTGACAAAAAATGTCTAGCATTCTTCAAAAATACAACTTCACTGTTTAATTTAGGGCTTATGTGTTTACATTAACGATATTAAGTCTATGCTTTGTTGCATAGTTTATAAAATGACAGAGGTTAATTAATAGTGATTTATTGCAGGTTTTCAATAACTGTATAAATTTAGACATGCTAGGACGTACGTTATAATATTTTTTAATGTATTTTTGTCTTATTTCGCTATATGCCATGCATTTTAGTACAAAGTGATACTCGTCTTCGATATCTCCAGAATTGCATATAGTACAGACTCTTTCATGTCGATCTACTCTACTTCTGCCATATCTGCCCGACTGTATGCGTAGATTATGTGACGAGATTCGAAGACGAGTAAGCAAACTCCTGTTCCTTTTAGTGCTTATTGTTTTGATGTATTCTTCGACACCAAAGTTTGGTTTGACAAAAATATATAATGAGTTAAGTACTCGATTATTTTCAATATCAGAAAACCAAGTTTGCTTGAAACAATCGATAAGCCTTTCTTTGAACATTGGTATAAAATATGTTTTATTTATGTTACTTTGGTAATCCCAATATTCGGAAAAACCAAAGTTATTTAATAATGTTTTAATCTTAGATTACCCAATTTTTAGCACCCAACAAGCATTTAGATAATGCATTCTCATATATTGTTTTAAGTATAATATTCTTAGTGTGGAGTAAATTTATCCAATACTTTATTATGAGAACGTATCTTGTGATATATAATGGAAAACGGCCAAGTTCTCCATAAATTGCTGCATTGCTAGAGCTTGCTTTAACGCCGAGAATTTGTTTACAGAATTTAAGATGTACACGTTCTAGGTCCTTGGATTTACCAAACCCCCAAATAGGACACCCATAGTTCAGAGTTGACCCCACAAAAGCGTCAAATAATTGGAGAGATATTACTGGACATAATTCGAATTTCCTGATATTTATAAGTAAAACATTTATGGCCTTTAGCGATTTCCCAATAATGTATTGATTATTTAGTTTAAATGAGCCCGTGTGGTTAAAAACAATACCTAGATAATTAAAGTCATCAACAACTTCTAAGACTTGGTTATTATAATACCACTGTTCAGAACGGAGTACATGACCTCTTTTGCGAAATACTACTATCTTAGTTTTTTCTGTATTCACCTCAAAACCCCAATACTGACAATAGTCATATAGCTGATTAAGACTGTTTTGAAGATCCTGTACCGAATTACCAACGATCACCAACCATATCATCAGCAAAAAGAAGGACAATAATACATAAATTCATTAAGGTTAGACCCGAGTCAATTTTATTTTGTAAGAAAAGTTCCAAATCATCTAAAAACATGGCAAACAAAATTGGAGAATTATTTAAACCTTGTTTTAAACCGACTGCTACATTGAAGAAGTCCGAGAATGAATTCAAATGTTTAACGCATGATTTCACTGTTGAATACATTTCCTTGAATATTTTAAGTATTTTCTCGTCCAATCCCATTTTGTAGAGCTTATACCATAGTGCATTTTGATAAACAGAGTCAAAAGCCTTTTTAAGATCGACAAAAGCGCAGGGGATACACATTTTATCATGTAGAAGGTTTTCAATTAAATTATTTAAAATGAAATTTGCATCTACAGTGCTACGTTTTTTACGAAAACCAAATTGTGCATCTGACAATAAGTTATTATTTTCAAACCATTGTTCCACTCTGGTTAAGATACTGGTAAATAACTTTCCTAAGTTACTCATTAATGTTATTCCTCTGTAATTATTAGGTGAGGCTTTATCTCCTTTTTTAAATACGGGAATAATGTAACCCTCCGACCATTGTCGGGGAAAATAACCTGCATCGAATATTACATTAAAAAGATCTGTTAAATGTCCAGTTAAAATATCGTCGGATTCAAGAAAATATTCATTCAATAAATTGTCGCTAGGACAAGATGCCTTATTGCGATTTAATCTTTTAATTGCCGACTTAACTTCATTATAAGTAATAGCTATATTTAACTCAGAGTATGTAGGAGTCTCGTTATTGAAATCTGCGTCATCAATAAAAGATTCAACTTGATCTATAAGCGTAGTGCGTATATCACTGTAGACATCTGAGAAATGCTGCTTAAAATCGTTAATATGAATATCAGGTGCAGATGCGCTTTTATTTTTGCTAAAATGCTTCCAGAATTCTCGAGGCTTGCGTTTCTCTAACTCAATTATTTCCCTGTTTTTCATCTTGTAAGCGCGTTTCTTTTTGCGAAGTGAGTTAATTTTACAAAAATCAAGCAAGCGGAAACCTCTGGTATTTACAGCCAGTCTGCAGTAGAAAACTTTGAATACATGTTGGCAAAATGTGAAAAATCTCTCAATAGGAAAGTTTAATGTTATTGAATAACAGTTGAAAACATAGTGGTAAAAGGAGATATTGCACATCATGTGCAAGTTCTTCTATTAATTTTATCACAATAATTAGGAAAGTTGTCTGCTGTATAATGCATCAAAAGGCTTCGCCAAGATGGCCCTAAATCGATCACCTGAATGATAGTAAATTAGAAGCAAATATTTAACTGCAAATATCTGTGAAAATTTAATCAGGAGTTCAAATAAAACTGCAAGGAGTGGACACTCCGTAAAAGAAATAGTTTATCCGTAAAAGCCATTTGTATCTTGAAATCTAACAAGAACTTTAATAAGAATGGAATTATAAAGTTTTGTCATTTTGCACCTTTCCTGATGCAGCTTTGCTGCCCTGTTTGTCAACGAAATCAATATGGCTTGAACAGTTTTTGTACATTTCTGCCAAATTACCTTGGAATCTGACAAATGGACTATGGAGATGGAGGTTTTTAAAGTTTGAGTATTTTTCTCAATTTCTGATGCCGCAGCAACAAAAGTTCTACATAGAATGTAAGTCTTTGAACAATTTTGAAAGAGGACCATCAAAGGAACATTCCTGTGAAGTAACGTTGAAATTGGTCGAGTGGAATGGTAGGAGTTGTCATTTGTAGCTAAAAGTTCAATTTACCCCTTTTGTGATGACACGAGGTTGCTATGATTTTGTAATCAATCAATAGTGAATACGGCTTGTAAAAATCAAGTAGAGGATCACTGAAGTAAAATTCCTATTCAATTTTCTTAATATAAGACAAGGACCATGTTTTTCAACCAAACAGTATGCCTTGAACAATCTTTGTAGAGGGTCACCCAAGGAACATTTCTACTAAACTATATTGGAATCTGACATGCAGATTCAGAGGAGAAGATTTTTAAAGTTTGGACATTTTGCCCCCTTTCTGATGCCGCAGCAACCAAAGTTCTCAATGGAATTTAAATCTTAGAACAATTTGAAAGAGGGCCGCCAAAGGAACATTTCTGTGAAGTTTGGATGAAATTGGTCCTGTGGTTTAGGAGGAGATGATGTTTAAAGCTAAAAGTTAACGAGATGATTTTGCCCCTTTTCTGATGCTTCCTGACCGCCATGTTTTTCAACCAAACAGTATGTTTAAAGCTAAAAGTTAACGACGACGTACGACGGACAGACGACGGACAAAAAGTGATCAGAATAGCTCACCTTGAGCCTTTGGCTCTAGGTGATCTAAAAACCTCTGAAGCAAGGTCTGTGAAGTTAGGTGACGAATTGACAAGTGACATCCTGTGACATTTTTTAGGTCCGTGAAGTTAGGTTGGCGAGTGATGAACCTTGACATTATTTTAGGTCCGTGAAGAAAGATTGACGAGTGACAAACTGTGACATTTTTTAGGTCCGTGAAGTTAGTTTGACGAGTGACGAATAGACGAGTGATGAACTTCAAATTATTTGTCAAGTACTGATTGCTGCTTTATCAATTTCGTGAAAACGTCAACTTTTTTCTTGTATGATAAATTATACAGCTAAAGTAAGCTGATATTTTCTGAACATGTAAAATATTCACCGTGCTTTCTGAAAATCAATCTTTATAAGAGAGGACCTAACATAAACTATAAGCTTTCAGTCAAATCAATTACCGTGTTGTATATTACTTAATGTTTCCTTCTATGTAAAAAGTATGAGAATTTAATATGTTCATCTAAACTAGAAGAGCTTCGTTAGGTTCGTCCATTCGTCAACTCGTCAATTTGATTTCAGTTTGTCACTCGTCAACCTAACTTCACAGACCTAAAAATGTCAGTTCGTCACTCGTCAACCTAACTTTACAGAACTAAAAAAAATCACAGTTCGTCACTCGTCAACCTTTCTTCACGGGCCTAAAAAAATGTCACAGTTTGTCACTCGTCAACCCAACTTCACGGACCTAAAAAATATCACAGTTCATCACTCGTCAACCTTGCTTCACGGACCTGAAAATATGTCACAGTTCGTCACTCATCAACTTAACATCAAGGACCTCTTTAGACGACTTTTTAAAACATTGTGGCAAAAGATTAAATTGCTCATAATGTTTAATTTCACCTTTTGCCAGAGTATTTTTTTTTAACTCTTTTCTGTATTTAAACTTTTATTTTAAGAGATTTTCCATATTTTAGTCCAGAAGTTTTCAAAGTCATCTGCTGCAGATTTTTTGTATATCAGAAAGGATTAAACCATTACCTGGTACAGCTGTAGACTAATGGCAGCCGTCATCTTTCCACCATAGGACTCAGAGAAAATGTAAAACGGAACAGTCTGAAATCAATCAGGAAGACAATTTTCAAAGAATTGAAGAAAATAAACACTTCTCAGCTTTAAATACTCATTTCCAATCATCAATGTTTTGCCATTATACATATTACAAAGTGCATCACCATAATCATAGAAAACAAGAGGCCCATGAGAGCCTATGCTCTACTGGCATTGATCTGGCTTGTTTCAAAAGGAACCAATATGTCATCAATATTCAAATACCATCTAAGTTTGGTGAAGATCAGATAGTAAATGGAAGCTCTATTGTGTTCACAAGCTGTTTTATAGCAATTTTGACAATTTCAAGGGCCATAATCCAGCCATGCATGGGTAGATCTGGTCGTTTTTTAGAAATGAACCAAACTCTCATGGATATCTAACTACTGTATAAGTTTGATTGAGATACAATCAAAAATAAGGACTGTATCATGTTAACAAGCCCTATTATAGCAATTTTGATAATTTCAAGGGCCATAATTCAGTCATGCATGGGCGGATCTGACTTGTTTTCGAAAGGAATCAAGCCCTCATGGATATCTAACTACTGTATAAGTTTGGTTGAGATACAATAAAAAATAAAGACTGTATCTTGTTAACAAGCCCTATTATAGGAATTTTGACAATTTCAAGGGCCATAATTCAGTCATGCATGGGGCGGATCTGGCTTGTTTTCGAAAGGAATCAAGCTCTCATGGATATCTAACTACTGTATAAGTTTGGTTGAGATACAATAAAAAATAAAGACTATCGTGTTAAAAAGCTCTATTATAGCAATTTGACCATTTCAAGGGCCATAATCCAGTCATGCATGGGCAGATCTGGCTGGTTTTCGAAAGGAACCGAGCTCTCATGGATATCTAACTACTGTATAAGTTTGGTTGAGATACAATCAAAAGTGAAGACTGTATCGTGTTAACAAGCTCTTTTATAGCAATTTTGACCATTTCAAGGGCCATAATCCAGTCATGCATGGGCGGATCTGTGGCTGGTTTTCAAAAGGAACCAAGCTCTCATGGATATCTAACTACTGTATAAGCTTGGTTGAGATACAATCAATAGTGAAGACTGTATCGTGTTAACAAGCTCTTTTATAGCAATTTTGACCATTTCAAGGGCCATAATCCAGTCATGCATGGGCGGATCTGGCTTGTTTTACTGTATAAGTTTGGTTGAGATACAATCAAAAGTGAAGACTGTATTGTGTTAACAAGAAATTGTTTACGGACGGACGGACACACGCACGCACGCACGCACGCACGCACGCACGACAGACAAATCGCCACGACATAAGCCCTTCTGGCCTTTGGCCAGTAGAGCTAAAAACATGTAAATGTCTTTTCGTTGAACATTGCAACTTTGGCTGACTAACTCTTTCTGACATGCAGATGTGTTTTGATGCATCTGGAACAGATAACTTTTGAATGAATTGTGACAAAAGGGAGAATTGCTCAATAATTGTTTCAATAATTATACTTTCATTTACATAGATTTTTTTATTTTCCCTAGATGTTTTTTAAAGGCATCCTCTTGCAGAATTGTTGTATGCTGGAAAGGGTTAGATGCTAATGAATTTTAAACATTTTAAGAGTTGAAAGATATTCATTTAATTCTACTATAGACATATATCTTACTTTTAGATGATAAATCTGTGAATTAATCATGGTTTGGCATTCAAATGAACAGATATCTAATCACAAGAGCAAAAGGCTTTAGTGATAAATTCTAGCACCTGAACAACAAAGCATGTTACATTCTAAGATTCGTCATTCAAAAGTTTTCAAGCTCATTTCCTCAGTGTACGTTGAATGAAAAGTCAACATTTTTAGAATATAATATATATATTGCATGAAGCCGAACATTTTACAAAGTTTGGTTTATAGAAGTCGTTGTCATAGAACAAGTTAAGGATGTTTCAATTAATTAACCTTTTCCAACATATATCAAATCTACAGCAGACAACTTAGAGAAAATCTAGAAACTCAATTTTAAATGTCAGAAAGCATAGATGAAAATATAGTGGCAAATAATAGAAATTGTTTCTCATGATCATTCAATTTCTCCATTTGCCAAAATGTTTTCAAGAGATTTCTGTAGCAGATGTGTTAAATTTAGTTGCATGTAGGAAAGAGTTTATCTCAAATAACTGATTGTCTTAGCCCTTTCCCACATACAACAAATCTTCAGCAGACAATTTTGAAAACACACCCGAAAAAAATTGGAAACTCCCTTTAAATGACGGTACAATAATTGAACAAAGTTGAAAACATGGTGACAGAAGGAGAAATTCCTCGTTTGAGCAATTTCTTATTTTGTCTCCATGTTTTCAAAAAGCCATCAGCTGCAGAGGCGTCAGAAAGCGTCTATATGACGGAAAGGGTATATAAGGTTCAGGTTAAAATAAACAATCCAATGCTGAACTGTGTGCAGGCATTATTGTATAAATTAAAAATTTATTACCACTCATTATTAATTTATGATGTAATTACTTTCCGTCACAACTATCTCTTTAGTGCGACTAAAACAGTATTCAGTAGATAAAGATCTATGGTTTATATATTTATCTCTATATTTTTTTCTTTACATTGAAATAATTTAATTTCCCAATAAATGGAAGATATTGCCAGTGCTAAAGGAAGGAATTCATTTTCCCACTTAGAAATAGCTTTGGATCCATGATTTAACCCTTTTCCACTTGTAGACACATTTTAATGCCTCTGCAGCAGACAACTTTTGAAAACATTGTGGCAAAGGTGAAATTACTCATGATTAGCAATTTCACCAATGTTATCAACTCTGTTTTAATAATTAATCTCTTATTTATGGAGATTTTCCATGTTTAAGTATATAGGTTTTCAAAGTCGTCTACTGCAGATTTGTTTTATGTCGGAAAGGATTAAAAGGGTGCTCTTGTGTGTGATGTTCCATTTTTATCTTATTTAACCCTTTCCGACATACAACCAATCTGCTGCAGGCGTCTTTGAAAACATTCCTTGAAAAAACAAGAGCTGTCGGAGGGAGCGCTCGACTATTTCAGCGCTTATTTAAGTTACTGAGATAATGGACTCTAATGTAGTTGCATGCAAAACATTAACCACAATTTCTTAAAGGGTGATAATTTGCATTATATGCAGGATAGAGTTATTTAACTTGATTATTTTGATAGGTGTGATGGTTGGGAAGGGTTATATAACGTTTTAATGGAATGCATCAAGTAGTTACTAAGATATTGACTCTTAATGTAGTTGCATGCAAACCTTTAACCATAATTTCTAAGTAAAACAAGATGTGTTTGTGAAACACTGATGCCCCCCAATAGGTCAAAGGTCAAGGTCGCCAGGTCAAAAATGTTGGTACTGACAGAAAGGTCATGTCACAAGGAATACACATGTGAAATATGGTAGCCGTACCTGTTATGGTTCAAAAGTAGTGGTCAAGGTTAAAGTTTTTTTCGAGAATGGCAACATCTAGGTCAAAGGTCAAGGTCGCAAGGTGAAACAATTTGGTACTGACAGAAAGGTTATGTCACAAGGTATACACATGTGAAATATGGTAGCCTTACCTGTTATGGTTCAAAAGAAGTGGGGAAGGTTAAAAAAAAAATTGAGAATGGCAACATCTAGGTCAAAGGTCAAGGTCGCAAGGTCAAAAATGTTGGTACTGACAGAAAGGTCATGTCACAAGGAATACACATGTGAAATATGGTAGCCGTATCTGTTATGGTTCAAAAGTAATGGCCAAAGTTAAAGTTTTTTTCGAGAATGGCAACATCTAGGTCAAAGGTCAAGGTCGCAAGGTCAAAAATGTTGGTACTGACAGAAAGGTCATGTCACAAGGAATACACATGTGAAATATGGTAGCCGTACCTGTTATGGTTCAAAAGTAATGGCCAAGGTTAAAGTTTTTATCGAGAATGGCAACATCTAGGTCAAAGGTGGTCAAGGTCGCAAGGTCAAAAATGTTGGTACTGACAGAAAGGTCATGTCACAAGGAATACACATGTGAAATATGGTAGCCGTACCTGTTATGGTTCAAAAGTAATGGCCAAGGTTAAAGTTTTTTTCGAGAATGGCAACATCTAGGTCAAAGGTGAAGGTCGCAAGGTCAAACATTTTGGTACTGACAGAAAGGTAATGTCACAAGGAATACACATGTGAAATATGGTAGCCGTACCTGTTATGGTTCAAAAGTAGTGGTCAAGGTTAAAGTTTTTTTCGTGCAGACAGGCCAAAAACTACATCTAGGTCAAAGGTCAAGGTCGCAAGGTCAAAAATTTTGGTACTGACAGAAAGGTCATGTCACAAGGAATACACATGTGAAATATGGTAGCCGTACCTGTTATGGTTCAAAAGTAATGGCCAAGGTTAAAGTGTTTTTTTGTGCAGACAGACAGACGTGCAGACCAACAGACAGACAGGCCAAAAACTATATGCCCCCCGAATCGGAGATTCCGTGGGGGCATAAAAAAGGGCAACAATTTGCACCATATGCAGGATAGAATTATCTTAATTGGCTGTGTATCTAGTTGTAAAAGTTTCAATACAATGCTTCAAGTTGTTACTGAGATTACACTCTAAATGTAGTTGCAAAACTTTAACCAGAATTTCTAAGTCCAAAAAGGGCCATAACTTGCATAAAATGCTGGATAGAGTTATCGTACTTGATTGTTTACATAGGTGTGATGTTTGGGAAGGGCTGTATAAAGTTTCAATGCAATGCATCAAGTAATTACTATGACATGGTCTCTTAATGTAGTTGCATACAAAACTTTAACCAGAATTAAAGGACCATAACTTGCATAAAATGCAGGATAGAGTTATTTAAATTGAAAGTCAACATAGGTGTGATAGTTGGGAAGGGTTGTATAAAGTTTCAAAGCAATGCATAAAGTAAATACTAGGATATCGACTCTTAATGAAGTTGCATGCAAAACTTTAACCAAATTTCTAGTTAAAAAAGGGCCATAACTTGCATAAAATGCAAGAGTTATTTAACTTGATAATCTACAAAGGTGTGATAGTTGGGTAGGGTTGTAGAAAGTTTCAATGTAATGCATCAAGTAAACACTGAGATATGGACTATTAATTTAGTTGCACGCAAAACTTTAACCAGAATTCCTAATAAAAAAAAGGGCCATAACTTGCATATAATGCAGAATAGAGTTATCTAAATTAATAATCTACACAGGTGTGATAGTTGGGTAGGGGTTATATAAAGTTTCAATGCAATGCATCAAGTAAATACTGAGATATGGAGTGTTAATTAAGTTGCACGCAAATCTTTAACCAGAATTTCTAGGAAAAAAAAGGGCCATAACTTGCATAAAATGCCAGATAGAGTTATCTAACTTGATAATCTACACAGGGATGATAGTTGGGTAGGGTTGTAGAAAGTTTCAATGCAATGCATCAAGTAAATACTGAGATATATGGACTGTTAATTTAGTTGCATGCAAAACTTTAACCAGAATTTCTAAGAAAAAAAAGGGCCATAACTTGCATAAAATGCCAGATAGAGTTATCTAACTTGATAATCAACAAAGGTGTGATAGTTTGGCAGGGTTGTAGAAAGTTTCAATGCAATGCAACAAGTAAATACTGAGATATTGACTGTTAATTTAGTTGCACGCACAACTTTAACCAGAATTTCTAAGTAAAAAAAAGGCCATAACTTGCATAAAATGCCGGATAGAGTTATTTAACTTGATAATCTATATAGGTGTGATAGTTGGGTAGGGTTGTATACAGTTTCAATGCAATGCAATAAGTAAATACTGAGATATGGACTGTTAATTTAGTTGCACGCAAAACTTTAACCAGAATTTCTAAGTAAAAAAAGGGCCATAACTTGCATAAAATGCATGATATAGTTATCTAACTTGATAATGTACATAGGTGTGATAGTTGGGTAGGGTTGTATAAAGTTTCAATGCAATGCATCAAGTAAATACTGAGATATGGACTCTTAATATAGTTGCACGCAAAACTTTAACCAGAATTTCTAAGTAAATAAGGGCCATAACTTGCATAAAATGCAGGATAGAGTTATCTAACTTGATAAGGTACATAGGTGTGATAATTTGGTAGGGTTGTAGAAAGTTTCAATGCAATACATGTAGTATTTAAGTACTTGCATGCAAAACCTTAACCAAAGTGTGACGTGGACGCCGACGCCGACGCCAGGGTGAGTAGTATAGCTCTCATATTCTTCGAATAGTCGAGCTAAAAATGAGAAATTTCTATAAATAAATTCAATAAATGAATGAAGATGAAAACATTGTGGCAAATGGAGAAATTGCTCATAATGCATTATAATCAATTTCTTCTTTTGCCACAGTGTTTTCAAACGCTGTCAGCTGCAGAGGCGTCAGAAAGCATCTGTGTGTGGGAAAGAGTTAAGTCAGGTCTACACTATTATGTTCTTTCTAGATCCTGGGTAAGTATTTCATACTGGTAATAATTTATAACATTTGATTAAAAGACAGTAATATTATTTTGTACTCAAAGTATTCATGTTTCATTTATATATAAAACCTACCTGAAATTTCTGTGAGTTTGTCATGAAAAAGGTTTTGAGTAAAACCATCATATCATCAGTGATTTCTTGCACATCGTGTGTAAAGTCTGAGACCTTGTCAACATAACTGTATCCTGTACCGACTGGATTATCAACAAACAGTAAACTCGCAGACTGCAGCTGTAAGGATGAAAATAGAAACCTAAAACTGACACACCACGGGAAAACAGACCATTGTGACTTTGAAAACCAGGGAAGATCAAGCTTAATAGCCTTAGCTTCTCAACAGTCTTATCAGGGTCTAGAATTAAGTGATTCTTTATCCCTCTCCCCCTATACCATAAATATGAAGTAGAACATTTTGAAAAATCTATGCAAAATTATGTCAAGTCTGTATAAAAAAAAAATTAAAGCGTTGTGACAAAAGGGTAAATTGCTATTTATTAGCAATTTCAACTTTTTATGCAATGTTTTCAAAAGTTGTCGGTTGCAAACATGTCAAAATGCGTCTGCAGACAGAAGGGGGTTAAGCATTTACAGAATATATTTGCAACAACAGAATGTAAACTACTTACCCATGTTGTGTTTCTTGGATTCAGGTTGACATCTAAAGGTCCTATCTCCTCAAAGTTGCCAAACCCAGTGCCAGATCCACCTGGACCGCCCTGTAAAATGGAACATGGTCGTTCTAAGATACAATGTTCAAATCTGATATGATTAATTTAAATAGACAAAAGAACAAAACACATGCATGACTTCAAAATCTGGTCTGAATGAAGTTTTCATGAAGTTTGGCTCCTTTGATCATTTAATTCTACTTCGTAACCCTCTCCCACATACAACAAATCTGCAGCAGACGACTTTGAAGACATCAAGGCAAAGAATTTCTAATTGAAAATTATATTTTTGAATAGTTTTTATTCTCATTTTGCCACAATGTCTTTAAAATTATTCTGCTGCAGAGGTCTCTGAAAGTGTCTGTATGTGGGAAAGAGATAACACATTGCCTGGTAAAGACACCTTTTGATGCATCTGCAGCAGATGTAATTAGAAAATATTGTCAAAAACAATTCTTATAATTTTCCTTAAGATCTTTTCCTCAGACTATGAAAGAAGCAGATGACTCTAAAACCATCTAATCCATTAAACAATATACCTGATATGTGACATGGGCCTTTACTTTGGAATATTCTGAGGAAAAACTTACAACATATTTGAAGTATCATTTTAATCGAGAGCCAAAAAAAGGATAAATTGCTCATTAATATGGAGAAATTTCTTCTTTTGTCACAGTTTTTCCAAAGTTTAACCCTTTAACCCTTTCCCTCATATATACACTTTCTGACGCCTCTGCAGCAGACAGCTTTTTGAAAACATAGTGACAAAAGAAGAAATTGCTCAAAACGAGCAATTTCTCCTTTTACCACAATGTTTTCCACTTTTAGTCATAGGTTATCCATTCAATTATAAAGATATACTATTTTTTGACAAAATATGTTCAAATTCGTCTGCTGCAGAATTGTCGTATGAGGGAAAGGGTTAAGACATAACAAATGTGCAGCAGACAACTTTGGAAGCATCAAAGCAAAAATATTGTGACATCATGTAATATCATGATCAATTTCTCCTTTTGCTGCCATATTCTCAACTCCATCCAATTATTGTACTTTCGTTTTCAGAGATTATTCAATGTTTTTCCAAGATGTTATCAAAGTCATCTGTGGCAGATTTTTTGCATGTGGGAAAGAATTTTAATACTTGTACCTGTAACCACATGACCAATGGTGTATTCAGATATCCAGCAGTATTTGTGGTATGATACAGCCAGTAAAACATGTGAGCTCCTTCACGCACATCCACATACTTCCAGTCTTGTTCAGGCTCTGCATAATGAGGTCTGAATCTTAACGACTCTGAAAATAAATGAGCTCATTCATAGATAAAAAATTAACCCTTTACTACATACAATAAATCTACAACAGAAAACTTTTAAAACATCTAGACAGAAAAAAGAAAAAATTATTATTATTTTTAAGGTTAATTTCATGATAGAAAAGGAAATATTTTGGCAAAAGAGGATATTGGTCATCATGAGTAATTTTTCCTTTTGCCACAATATCTTCAAAAGTTGACTGCTGCAGATGCATCAGAAAGTGCCTGTATGTGGGAAAGGGTTAAATTGTCATTTCTAAACAGTGCAGGTTCAGATCAGTCTATACATCTGCTCTGCATTATCAGAATATACACTTGTAAATAGAAAATAGCTTCTAACAAGCTGATGTAATTTATATATTTGAGCAGTGTAGATCTTGATGACTAACATTGTTTGCTCCCTTACATGTAGTTTAACCAAAGCTTAACCAAAGCTTAAAATAAAATACACACCATTTATAAACACTTGAGTCAACAAAAAATGTTTCAAAGAATACATTCCAACACCATAATACCTATATCGAACAGTAAAAGGCACAGGTTGCCTACGATAATTGTCTGGGTTAACCCTTTCCCTCATACGACAATTCTGCAGCAGACAACTTATGAACGTATTTTGTCAGATGGATAACCTATGACTAAAAGTGGAAAACATTGTGACAAAAGGAGAAATTGCACGTTCTGTGCAATTTCTTCTTTTGTCACTATGTTTTCAAAACGCCGTCCGCGTTAACCCTTTCCCTCTGAGGCTCATACGACAATTCTGCAGCAGACGACTTTGAATGCATTTTGTCAAAACATAGAAAATCTGCCTAGGTCTTTTTCCTCATTGGTTTGCATTATTTCTTTCCCTTCCATGTAATATTTGTATTCGGGGTCTTGGCCAAGGTGACGATGTTTGCATTTCTTTTTGTTGAACTTTAAAAGCCACGTATCTGACCAGTTAGTTCTTTCTGCAGGATTTCCTTATCTGTGGGATTGTTAACTATTGAGTATATCTTTGTGTCGTCTGCAAATAATTTGGTTATGTTTTTAACCATATCCGGTAAGTCGTTGATGTAGATAGTGAAGAGGATTAGTCCTAAGACCCTGCCTTGAGGGATACCACTAGTAACTGGCGCCCACCTTGAGTGTGAGTTATTTAAAAGTACTACTCTTTGTTGTCTGTTTTTTAGAAAATTCTCTATCCATTATAGCAGATTTGAGACGATGCCGTAGCCTTTTAGTTTCTGTAATAGTCTTTTGTGTGGGACGGTATCTACCTTTTGTCTTCTGGGAAACTTTTTAAGCCCTTTAGGCTTATATTTCCCCTCAATTTCGTTTCCCAGTTCTCCGCCCCGGTTTGTGCATTAATAGACCTGGGACAGGTCAAATCTTCTGTCATGCCACAATTTATCCAATCTTGTTTTAATTTATCCAATCTTGTTTTAAAATCAAAATCTTTCTGGTAAATAACATCTATATTAGGCTTGTCCACGGACCAGTCTTCCAATACTTCTAAAAGTTGTGTCTGGCAAGATCTGCCGCTTCTAAAACCGTGTTGGTGTTGGTAAAAAGAGCATTTGATTCCATATGTTTCATGATTGAATCTCTAATTTCCGTTTCCATTATTTTCCCTATTACGGAAGTTAGACTTATTCAGTTATTGGTCTGTAGTTAGATACCAGTTGTTTGGAGCCTGATTTGTGAATAGGCATAACATTTGCCAATTTCCATTCTTTTCGTACGATGAAAATATATATCTTTAAACAAAAATCTTACCTGCTAAAGATGTTTGAAAAAAGAAAGCAATAGTAAGTGCTAGGACAGCTGTGCACTTGCAGTTGACAGCCGCCATGTTTATCATTTGAATCAGTATCACATGATCATCACATGATTGTATGACACAAAACACTTAAGGTTACGATACACCAAATAAATTCCTTCATTGTGTCCATGTAAATTAACCAGATTCAACCCATAATTGCAACACTTTATATCATTTAAAAAAAAAAGAGGGGGGGGGGGGGGGGGGGGGGGGGGGTCATGCCATAATAAAAGAAAGAATTCACCCCGCGAAAATTGTTACTATTATTTTGGATGAAATTTGGCTGGGACGAAACTGGATGAACACATATTCTACTTTCACTTTCAACCAAGGTCAACATACTAATAATTTATCAAATCAATCATTTCCAGTTCATCATGTACACATTTACAATAAACTCAATGGTCATATATATATATATATTTCTGAGGTGGGTCATGCATAATGAAAGAAAGAATTCACCCCGAGAAAATTGTTACTTTTATTTTGGATGAAATTTGGCTGGGACGAAACTGGATGAACACATATTCTACTTTCACTTTCAACCAAGGTCAACATACATATATTCAATGCATTCTGGAGAAGGTATACGCTAATTTTTTTTTTTTTTTTTTATGGACTATTTGGCTGTAGATCAGCATGCCCGCATATTTATTTGGCGTTATTCAACTCTAAGCTTTTATATAATCCAAACAAATATAGGAATGATTTGATTCTATAGTAAACAGTGGTTATACCTGGTAATGAGATATGTGCATGATGCCAAACTTTAACCAAATTGTCAAAGTCAAACAAGGGCTATAATTTTTACTGAATTCATACAAGAATTATCTAACCTAACCCTCTGACACCCCTGAAGACACGAATGAAGTTTCAAGTCAGTATCATTAGTGGTTACTGAGATATGTCCATGATAGTATCTTGCATGCACAACTTTTACCAACATTTCGATGTCCAAAAAGGGGCTTAGTTGTGTCAAAATCTGATATAGAGTTTTGGGACTTGTCCTGCAAGGTCATTGGATGATGTCCAATAAGTGTGTGAAGTTTGAAAGTAATAACATCTGTGGTGTGTGAGAAAAAGCATTGCATGCACAACTTTAACAAACATTTCTAAATCAAAAAGGGGCATAATTGTGTTAAAATCTGATGTGGGTTTTGGGACTTGTCCTGCAAGATCATGTGATAATGTCCAATAAGTGTATGAAGTTTCAAAGTAATAGCCACTGTGGTTCGTGAGAAAAATACTTGCATTCAAAACAACTTTAACAAAAATTTCTGAGTCCAAAAAGGGGCATACTTGTGTCAAAATCTGATGTAGAGTTTTGGGACTTGTCCTGCGAGGTTATTTGATGATATCCAATAAATGTGTGAAGTTTCAAGGCAATAGCATCTGTCGTTTGTGAGAGAAAAAACCTTGCATGCAAAACTTTAACCAAATTTCTAAATCCAAAAAGGGGCATAATTGTGTTAAAATCTGATGCAGAGTTTTGGTACTTGTCCTGCAAGGACATTTGATGTCATATATTCAATGCATACTGGTAAAGGTATACACTGATACTTTTAAAAATGACGTCTCATCATATTTCAATGACGTTCAATTACCATGTTTGGTACCGTTTTGAGCTTGTTCTTCAAATCTGCTGGATGGTGGAAAGGGGGGAGGGGGGGTCTAATGTAAACCAATAAAAGTTTCATCAGTTTCTATGTTACTTTGCAATATTAGAACGAACTTAACACAAAATTATAAAATGTTTATGTTGTATCACGAAATATGATGACAACTAAAACTAGCTATATCATGTATAGAGGGAATATTATGTTGCAGTAGCGGCGATACAGATTTGAATGTTGTACTACGAGGCGGACGTGGATTGTCTACGAACCGAGTAGACAATACTAAAACCTGTATTGCTATTGCGACATAATTGGTGGATGAACGACGCCTAACTACCACATTTTGAAGCCAAATTTTAAAGACGCGACATCATATTTCTGTGACGTTCAATTACCATAATTTGGTACTGTATTTTCCTAGACAAAAACGGGATTTTAATCCGACCTGTTTTATCTGAGCAGAGACGTAGATAAGAGGGATAAGCAACTACACCTGTACACCTGTTAGCTGGTTAAAATATCACATGGAGAAATAAAATTGTCTAATTGTTCAGATTTTGTAGCAAATAAAACTTTGAAGTCACATTTGGCACATACGCACAACATACATATTCTGAAAGCTTAACATTTCAACTCAAGTTAGAGATACAGTGAACAACTGGAATGTCTTTGTATTTTTTGAATAATGACTTGTTTAAAAGTCACAAATATTGTGATTTCTGAATTATATTCATTTTGTTCCAAAAATTGATAGACTGACATTATTCATAAGGATGAAATATTATCAAAACGTGTATATAGTATATCAAGCTATCTGTATCTAATGCAATAGAAGAATGTTTAGACTTCCAGAAAAAAAAAAAAATATTTTTTATGTCTTCAATAGTTTTTTAGTTTTACTTGCTACAACTGTTGGGGACGGGTGATAATTTAAGTATACAATTATATACTTACTTATCCTCTTATCTACGTCCCTGATTTGAGCTAGCATGACCATCTGCATGCATGTATTTGCGCCGGAAAAAGTGAAGGTATATAAAGATAGAAATATATGTCTCCGGTTCCTGGTATCAGTGAGCAAATAATATTATTATCGAAACAGATAGAAAGTCGCTTATTCAAAGAAATCAAATGTTGAGATAAGTAGCAAGCGCATTATATGTGTAACGAAAGAAATATGTACGAAACCAAATGTTTAACTACAACAACAAAAATGGCCGAAGTGAAAGCGGAAGAAAGCAAAGTTGATGATCAAATTGCGTCTAATTCTGGTGATTTGGTGCACATTATTTGTATTGAACACTTAATTTCAATTAAACAAGATATTTGACATGTATGTTATCAAAAGTACTCCTAGTCGGCCTGTGATAACAGTGTAAGACGGGTAATTTAAGCAATTGTAGGTGTTTTTCTCTTTGAAATCAAAGTACTACAAGTAACTACTACGTCCTGTGAATGTGATTAACTTTCGTGGAAAAACATATACTTTGTAACGATTTATGACTAAGAAGATTTTTTTGTGTATTTTAAATTAACCTACAAACTGCTATACATAGTACACAGATTTAAGTATCCTGCTGCAATATTCAACATTTGCAAACAGTATCTATATAGATCGGTGTCACTAAACAGAGTCTGGTGGTCAAATATCCCATTATATCACTGTTTTGTTGTGTTTTTGTATTGAAATGAATGAAATAAATTGTTATTGTATCATATAAATAAAAAGAAATAATGTATTTGCCTATTTTAGTTCATTTTCGAGTGAATATAGAAATATTATATGCATGAACACGGACACTGGTCGTTATTAAGCAATAAATACAACGTTTCATACGATTTTTAAGTTATAAAAAGTTAAATTTGATTTGTATGTGTCATATATTATATATTTATTACTTATATTATTTCAGCTGATAATCGGGAAAATAGTGCAAGAGTGAGGATTTTTAACGATAGCTCTACCAGACTCTGTTTAGTCATACCCATATAGATTGTACACATGATTTTTATAAATTATTGATCAAATTAAATTCAAAGACTCCATGAAAATAAAAACATTTCACAAATCAATAGTGTCATACCCAGCTTCATGATTCCAGTTTCAGAAAGAACATTTAGAGGTTAACCCTTTCCCTCATATAGACGCTTTCTGACGCCTCTGCAGCAAACAGCTTTTTGGAAACATAGTGACAAAAGAAGAAATTGCACAAAACGTGCAATTTCTCCTTTTGCCACAATGTTTTCCACTTTTTGTCATAGGTTATCCATTCAATTATAGAGATTTTTTCGTTTTCTGACATAATATGTTTAAAGTCATCTGCTGCAGAATTGTCGTATGAGGGAAAGGGTTAACCCTTTCCACCTTCCCACGACATTTGATAAACATTGTGACAAAAGAAGATATTGCTCAAAACAAGCAATTTTTCCTTTTGCCACAATGTTTTCAACTCTATTCAATACTCAATTATACTCTCATTTGTAAATTATAGAGATTTTCTCTATATAAAGTATATTTACTTAGATGTTCTCAAAGTCCTCTGCTGCAGATTTGACTTATCATATGTGAGAAAGGGTTTACTGTTAAATCTTCAATGTTGGGAATTATTGTAGGAAACGGAGAAATTGCTGGTAACTTTTATGATTTATCAATATTTTGCCTTCTAAAGAGGTGTTAACTCTGCAAAGGAATTGTTTTGAGAGGTGTTACACCATATGAGCCATATCGCGAGAAAACCAACATTGTGAACTCTGCATAAAGTATCAACCCGAATTAGCTAAAGAATGCCGCGCAGGCTTACCTTGACAAACACTTTTTGCATTCTGTGGATTTTCTGTTTCAGGAATCATTACTCTATACCTCTATCTCTCTGAGGCAGAATGTGTTGGCCTGGATTAGCCTGCACTGACTGTGCAGGCCAATCTGGATCAATACAGTATGCACAGTTCATAATGTTGGTTTTCTCACTGGACGGCTCATATGTAATATCAAATTTTGCAGGTGATGAACAGCATGTAAGAGTACCACCACCTCTTGATGTTGTTGAATTGTGTCGAGAAACATTCCAGAAATCCTCGGAGTATTTGAAAGGAGAGTTAGAAGGTAAAATTTTAGTGACATAAATACATTGGCAAACCCAGATCTGCCTGTACATATGCATGGTCTAATCTGTATCAGCACTGTTTATTAGTTACAGAAATTTTAAAAAAAAATCTGAGAAATAATTTCCATTTGGATTATATATCATGGATTCACAGGCAGAAGGTTATGTTCATGTGTATCAAATTTTGGAGCCTAAGCATTTAAAGAACTAATCTACCAAAGATTTATTGATTGAATTGAAAAAATTGTAAGGACATCTTCCCTTTTACACCGAAAACTAATTTGCAAACACAGACTGACAGAGTTCTTGAACAAATCTGCTATTTTAAATATCCTTAGTTAGTGATGTAATTAATGGTGCAATTTCAATGGGAAAGATATCCAAAAAGTCACATGACTGTGGCCACTATATTGGAAAGTAATAGATGACCTTTGCAGATAAATATTATTTCAGATTTTTGTTGACGTAAATCATTCTTAGCTTTTGATCTATGAAAATTCGGGATATTTGGCATATTCTACACATGAACCAAAATATCAAACCCGTGTTAAACAAATTTGACAATGAAAATTGAAAAAACAAACATACTAGAGCGCTACTCAAATTTATGTTATAAAGATTACCAAAACTAATTTATTCATACATGTATATCCAAGTCAGTAATTATTTGAAACTTTTCATATATTAATTTTTGTTCTGATTTGAAAATAATGAAAAATTAAAAATTAAATGCTTTACAGATTTGAGAAAATTCTTCGAAATGTGGAAATATCCCAGTATGAAAAATTTGATATAATTTTACACTGAAACATAAATAAATACCATATAAATCCTTATTCATGGATATTTTTCTTTCTCTTTTCAGGTACAGTAGAAGATTACAAACTTCTAGAGACCATGAACAAAGTAACAATATCCAAGTATTCAGAGATGAAAAACATTGCCGTGGTTGTGAGCTCAGCTTTACAACAACTTAACGAGAAATGTAAATTTTGTTTTTGCTTTTATTTAGGAATTTGACATCCATTTACTCAGATGTTTTACTTTTAGATTGTAATGGAAATGTAGTTACCTTCAATCAAAAACCAACCTATTGTAGGTTACTGGTAGATACTGATAGTGTTGTTATGTGTTATTCTATAATTCATAAACATTTTTTTTTTTCAATTTTATAAACTATATAAATTTATAATGAAACGGATTGTTTTCACATCCCCATTTTGGAATCACAAAATGGGATACATGTATATAGGAGAATGTAAGTATGACAACTGTCAACATCATCAGGGGATCCTCAATGGCTTTTCTGCAATTTTAGTGGACAGTGAATACTGGTGAGACTGCATATTCATATACTCTCCTTTGTCTTTACTGGACCGCCTCAGTGGTGTAGTGGTAGAGCGTCCTCCTCGGGTGCGGGAGGTTGCAGGTTCAACCCCCAGGCGGGTCATACCAAAGACTTTAAAAATGGTAGTAATGGCTGCCCTGCTTGGCACTAAGGGTTCCTGGGTTAGTATTATGACTGACTGGCTGGTGCCAGGATTTATAAATAGATCAGTAGTACTGGTAACTTACCCAGGAAACGCTGTCATATAACTGAACATATTTTGAAAGCGGCGTAAAACACAAAACAATCAACCCTATCTCTTCTGACACAATTCTTATACAATGTCATGATTAATGTTTTTTCTTGGATTAAAATTTCAGACAAAAATTTACAACCATTTTTAGAACAAATAGATCAGATAGAAGGCAGTGTTTCGTCATTGGAACAAGCAGCATATAGATTGGATGCTTATTCTAAGCGATTAGGTAAGTCTTTCAAAAACTAAACAATGTTTATTTCAAAACATTGATATATAATTATACCCGGAGGTTATATGAATTTTAATATATTGTACATGTGGTAAAGAATTTTTAACTTGTGGCCCTGATAAATTTTTGACGGGAGAGATACCGGTGGTATTATTTTTAGAAATCCTTTTTTAAAACCCCCGGGTAGTATAGTCATTTAACATATAGGAAAAACAACAGCACATAGCTAATCATTTATAGTATAATTTATTAAATAATAAATATAAATTACCCTTGGTCCATATTTTTAAACAAATGGTTAAGACAAAGACAATAGCTGCTCGCCAAATAGTTAATTCTGAACGGCAAGGGTAAATAAATAACGAAGAATAAATAAATTGTACATGTATAATTATATACATACATTCATCAAAGTTCTAGATAAGGGATGTATTTCTGATACTGAAAGCCTGATTTGACCAATGCTACAGACATTATGTTGTGGGTACTCAAAGAAATTATCACTTTTAACTAGGGATGTCAGTGATTAATCGGTTGCCCGGTTAACCGTATGTTTTTCGATTAATCGGTTAGTAATTCAAGTAACCGAGTACTCGGGAAAAATAGATAAAATATATACAAAGTTGTATTTCACCTTTAGTTCTTTTCAATATGTCACACGTATCTGACCAGAGGTTAACTATTCACACCTCAATCGGGAATGTTTACATAACTGTGAAAACGGCCGCACTCAATTGTATTGATGACCGTTTGTTATCGAATAATTGTGGATGATCGAACGATTAATTACAGGACAGTTTGTTTCTTTTAAAAAAAAACTTTGATATCTATTAAAAGGCTAGAAATATATGATAAGGACTTATTAATGTTATTGCAATGAATTTGATAAATTCGAATTTTTGTATTTGTAAATTACTTGCCAACAGGATTAGATGATTTAAATAGTAGTTTTCTAACACATTTCCCCCTGAGTTGGTATTTAAAGATATGAAGCTATGCATCTCTTTCATTCAACATATTAAAAATTGTATAACGGTCGCTTCATTTAAAAAAAAAACGATTAAAAAATCAAATTAAAAAAGTTATTTGACACAAACGAAAACGTTCCGATAACAACGTTCTAGTCTGATTTATACATGACCAGGAAATGCGAGTTAAAAGAACAACAATAACAAAACTCGGATTTATTGTCTATGAATCTATACAGTTAACCGAGTAACTGGTTACTAAATTATACGAGTAACCGGTTAGTAATATTGGTAACCGTTGCCATCCCTACTTTTAACCCTTCCTGTATATAACAAATCTGCAGCAGACGAATTTGAAAAGTCTAGGAAAAAGATGTGAAAAATCTCTTCAGATGAAAGTATGAATAATGAAGAAAATCCAAAACATTGTGACAAAAAAAGAAATTATGATCAATTTCTACTTTTGCCACAGGTTTAAACAGTTGTCTACTGTGTCAGAAAGCGTCTGTATGTTGGAAAGTACCTACATAGTGACAACATAGGGGTCCAGATAATGAGGGGTATACAGCTCTTTCCCATACAATACCTCTCTTATCATCAAACCAAACCCTATGATGTGGGTACTCAAAAGAATCGTTTATTTGAACGAAAAAAACTCCCCTTATCTAGAGCTCTGTAGATGCTTAGTAGCTTGCTTTGTTCAGATGATGAATGTGACCTATATTTTGTGTTCTAATGCTTTCGATAGGACAGTCAGTTAAAGTTCAGTCCCTGTTAATAAGTTTGGTTAAGATCAGCTGTAATCAAAGAATAACTTCTACTTTCACTTTTTGGGACTCCAATTGATTTAAACCACATACAACAAATCTGCAGCAGGCGACTTTGAAAACATCTAGGTAAAAGTACGGTCAATCTGTATAAGAGAAAGTATAACGTTAGAATAGACATGAAAATGTTTTGGCAATGGAGAAATTTCTCAGTTTTATCAATTTCTCAATTTTCCACAATGTTTTCAAAGGTTGTCTGCTGTATATACTTCAAAATGCGAAGCAAGTGGACAAGGGTTCAAGATGTTATCGGAGGGAGCTTTGTAATCTTTGATTATATCTTAATTTCATGTTCCAAAGTGAAAACATAATAAGTTATCTAGATGAAGTACAGTATTAACAAGATACTTATGAAGCAATGTCTTGTACTCTTGTCTGGAAATCATGAAATTCCTCGGAATTTATCCATTTTTCTTTCAAATGTTTTCAATTCAACCCTTTGCCTAATACAGAAAACAAGGAGTCAAAAGGATCTACTTGAAAACATATTGTTAACCCTTTCCCTCACATGACAATTCCAGCAGCAGACGACTTTGAACGTATTTTGTCAAAACATAGAAAATCTCCATAATTGAATGGATAACCTATGACAAAAAGTGGAAAACATTGTGGCAAAAGGAGAAATTGCACGTTTTGTGCAATTTCTTCTTTTGTCACTATGTTTTCAAAAAGCTGTCTGCTACAGAGGCGTCAGAAAGCGTCTATATGAGGGAAAGGGTTAATGGTATAAAGGTTCTTGTCAAACAGAATAGACTGTACAGGCAAATATTTTCTTTATTTGTCACAAAAGGCAATAGTTTGATTTCATGCAGGACCCATCATATGTGGTAATTTAATTATTTTCTTTTTTCAGAGGCTAAATTCAAATCATTAGAGAAAAGGTGACGGGATTGTGGTCAGAGAAAAGAAGATGGTGTTTTAATTCATTATTTTACATTGTTACTGTTTAAATGTGTATGTCACAACATTATAGTTTGAAGAAACAATTGAATTATTACAGCGTTTGTGAAATCTCCATATAGCTAAACACTTCCCTTTAATGAGGTCATGTTAACCCTTTCCCACATACAAAAAATCTACTGCAGACGACTTTAAATACATACTCAAAACAAATTAAAAACTCCTTTTAAATAAAAGTACAATAATTGAACAGAGTTGAAAACATGGTTACAAAAGAAGGAATTGCTCGATTTGAAAAATTTCTTCTTTTGTCGCCGTGTTTTCAAGAAGCTGTGTGCTGCCAAGGCGTCAGAAAGCGTCTATATGAGGGAAAGGGTTAACTATAACCATCATTGGAGTTCCACTTTTGAATTTAGTTTGTGATAACCAAAGTCTTTTTAACATAAGGTTGGGGATACTTTCTCTGTGACACAGTCCCTGTTGTTTTTCCCATGGAACAGCTAGATTGAGGAACTCTCATTTTGTGTATATATTTAGTTACTGAATACTGTAAACAATCTTTTAACGAAAACAGCCAAACTAAATTATATAACCGAAAACAATTATTATTTCATAGTATATCAAGCTTTTCAGTATTATATTTACCCGGTTATCATAATTTGTATTATATGATATTTTGGTCTCAATTGTAAAATTGTAACTGAATAGATTATTAATTTATTTAAGTTTTTTAGCTCACTTGAGCACAAAGTACGGATCAAGCTATTGTGATCACTTACCGTCAACCATTCATATTTTTCCACAAATAACATGTTCCATAGGTAGTCCTCTTTCGACCAATCAACATGGCTTAAAGAAATCTCATAGAACCTTTATTTGAAAATAGGCAAAATAACTTATGGAAGAAGGAAGAGAGGATTTCTTTAAGTTTTCACTATAGCCATATGAAGCAAATGAGCCCCCCCCCCCCCCCCCCCCCCCCCCACACCCACCCACACACACACCCACACCACACTATCTGCCATGTTTTTTTTAACCAATTTTAACATGGCTTGAAGGAATCTCGCAGAGGGTCACCCAAGGAACATTTCCATTTTTTTTTTGATGGCCACATTATTTTGGAGAGGAAGATTAGTAAAGTCTTTACTATATCCATATTAGGCAAAGTAGCCCCGCCCCCTGGCTCCTAGGTGCTCACTAAAGGAACATTTTTAAAGCCTTTTCACAAAAGCAATGTGAGGCAAAACAGACCTGACCCCTGAGGGCCGTGTTTCTAGAATCAACATGGCTTTAAGGTATCTGACAGAGGGTCACACAAGGAACATTTCTATAGAATAATTTGAAAATCGACTCACCAGTTTATGTGGAGAAGATTTTTAAAGTTTTATCTTTTGGTTGCCATGGAAACCAGAATTTTGCATGGATTCCAAAAACAAATATGGAATTTAAGGGAGGACATTGAAAGGATGCTACCTACATGAAGTTTCATTCAATTGGCGAGTGGTGGCAGAGTATTTTAAACCAAAAGATATATTGGCACACATGACATACAATTCCCAATGACATAAGATGACTGTCTTTCAACCAGTGGTTCTAAAAACGGTCCAAAGTCGATTGGTAATGATTGAATATATATTGAAAAGCTTGTTATATTTGAAATATAATTTGATTGGGTAATCTAAAACATTTTTGGTATTCAGTTATACTGCTTTAACGTTAACTCGGATAACTGAGCACGGTTATCTAATATATATACACAAGCAGTTATATACCGTTTAGGCCCACACCACATACCATTTATGGATACATAAAAACTTTAAAAGAACGAATTGCCACGCAATGGTGACTGATTTATATACAATTTGGCAGTAACTCCACGAAGAGTTCAGCATCGATATTAAGAATCATCAACAAAAAAAATCATGATCTGTAGATATTAGATATTAGATATATTAGATATTATTCGTTTCACCATTTGTAAATAGTAAAAACTTCAAAAGTTTTCTTGTCAAAAACATTGTTGAGTGGTATGTTACCGGAATTGTTCAAATTATGTGCCTGTGAAAATGCCCTCATCCTGGGGACACATGTTTTATACAGACACATACAGAGAGTACTTGAATATAGTAAATGTCGCAAATTGTCATGTGCCTGTGAAAAATGCCCTCATCCTGGGGGCACATGTTTTATACAGACGCATATAGAAAGTACTTGAATATAGTAAATGTCGCAAATTGTCATATGCCTGTGAAAAATGCCCTCATCCTGGGGGCACATGTTTTGTAAAGACACATATAGAAAGTACTTGAATATAGTAAATGTCGCAAATTGTAAGTCATACCAAAAATTCCATAACTGTTCTGCATTGCTTACTTAGTACATGTTTCTATATGGAAGTTCAGAACTTATTTTAAAGTTCTTTTCAATTGGGTTATAGCGACTTAAGTGCACATGGTTCTTTTCGTTTAATGGAATGGAACGCAAATACCGATATCAAGATATACCGCTTCGTTATTTCCATTGTAATACAATCGCGTCGACTGGATATCTAAAGAAATAGTGACAAGGATCTTATTTGAAAAAACTAGATGGCTAATGAAAGACTAATTTACATTATTCTTTGCTATAACATGTGACTTCTATAATATAAATAAGGTTTTCCTTGGACCTGATCTGTTGACCTTGTTTTTAATCTCAGGTAATCAACACAAACAATCTGACCAAATTTCATGACGATTGGGTGGTATTATATGAGACTCCAGACCGTTAACAAAGGTTACAGTATGAGGCGCCGTTTTACTATTTATTCCTTATTTTTTAATATCAGGAATTCGATTTTTTGATATCAGAAAATGGATTTCTTGATATCAAGAAATAAAGAGTAAATTCATTTTTTTGATATCAGAAAATCTATTTTTTGATATCAGGAATTCGAAAATAATGAATATTTTTTTTTATTTTATGCCTATCGATGGATTATAGAGATATCTCAGTGAAATAGAAACTGGTAATCCACTTTTTCAAACAGTGAAATTACCATTTTCAAACAGTGAAATTACCACTTTTCAAACAGTGAAATTACCATTTTTTGCCGGAACTATTTTTTTTCATGATTTGTTTTTTTAATTATGGAGTTTACTTATATTTTATTAGATAATATGCCTCTAAATAATAAAATGTAAATTAAAATGATAACTTTATGCAATGTCTTCAAATTATTTTCACGTTAATCTCCACAGAAAATACTGGACTATTTTTTCCAGGTAGTAATACAAACTGTGTTAAAACGGTGGGGCTCACAACAGGGAAAATCTGGAGGCACTGTACGGGATAAAATATACAAAAAAATGTTAAAGACCTTTTATGGCCTAAAATAAAAAGAAAATTTGTTAGTTTCAGTGAAAGATCAATTTTATTTCATCTCGTGAAGAAAAAAAATTACAATTCTCACTCGTGGCAAAGCCACTCGTGAGAATATTTTTTTTTTCTTCACTCGATGAAATAAAAATCGATCTTTCACTGAAACAAACAAATATCCTCTATATATCAAAAATTCGAATTCCTGATATCAAAAAGTAGATTTTCTGATATCAAAAAATGAATTTTTGATATCAGAAAATAAGGAATAAATAGTAAAACGGCGACTCATATACAGTGATCTCTGACATATTTGTCTGACCTCAATTTACGAATACCAACACAACCGTCCCACCAGTACTTTCAGTGATTTTATTTTAAATGTTGTCTAGTATAACATTACCAGCGGTCTGTGAACTAGTATAATTATTCGGCATTAAGCTTGTCACGATGACTTCATTATTCGAGTATAATCCAAGGCAATCCTTGGTTGAAATGGTTGACTGACCATGGTCTACAACAGTGTTGACCGCATCCTTTGCAAAAGAGGCGGAGATGCTGATAACGCCATTGACGTCGCGATTGGCTATGGATCACACTTACACTGACATATAGTTTTTCTGACATAACTATGTGAGTTTTTAAAAACGATCGCAACACTATCAGGATGTTAATACCTCTCTCTGGATTTGTGCGTACATGCATTGCTATATATATAATTATAATTGGCTCTTTATCAAAGCTTAAGTATACGTGCGAGATCGAATTTGTCATCATTCAGCATGCAACATGTTAACCTTTTCCCACATAGGACGAATGTGAAAACATCACCAGAAAAAAATGGAAACTACATTTAAATGAAAATACGATAATTGAACAGAGTTGAAAACATGGTGACAAAAGGAGAAACTGCTCGTATTATCGTTTTGAGCAATTTATTCTTTTGTCGCCATGTTTTCAAAAAGCCGTCTGCTGCAGAAGCGTCAGAAAGCGTCTATATGAATGAACGTGTTAAATCAAATCTACAAGCATCCGTTTCGAGAATAAGCTGATTGTGTTGTTGTCAAATTGTCCATGTAAAGTCGAATAAGGCGTGTTATCTTTCGCAAGAAACACATGGGTAGGTGACTGACCGCCGGGATATAACTGAAATACTGATGTAGGTATTGTTTCGCAATTATTGTTAAAAAAATATAACTATGCTAAAAATTCATTGAATTTTTGTAAAAGTGACTTTGTTCCTAAACATGATGGGAAGTGTGTCTTTGTAAGTGTAATGGTATGTTTTAATCGATTGTCTCATGGTAATAAACTACCTGACAGACAACACCAACAAGTTTTCTTTCGCACATGTGCATCTCTATATATACAAACAGAATTATCAATACTAATACTAATTGTTATGACCTTAACAGTTATCGAATTCACTTTGCTGTTTGAAAACTGAGACCCTCCAAGTCATGAGAAAGCTCAATTTATTAGAAGATTGCCCAGGAAGCCTGCCGAACATGTAGCATTGCATGAACACCATGTTTATAACAATGAATTTCCTAATTTTACAATGCTTGCTGATGTTATAACTGGGACGAGCTCTAGTCGCCGAGTTTCTACCTTACAATATTTCCTAGTTTTGATGACGTGTCTGAATGAATTGAATACGCTAAACCTTACTTTGGAACACTAAAAGACAAATACACTTTAGAGAAACAATTGAAATTGGCTTTCTAGAAATCCTTACACCACCCAAATATTTATGAGACTTTGGAATATTTAAAAACAACAACATTCAAATAATGCCATTCTAGAGGACAATCGTCTTAATGAATATAAATAATATGAGCCGTCCCGCGAGAAAACAAACATTATGGCCTCTGCGTAATGTATCGACCCAGATCAGCCCGCGCAGACTTATCCTGGCCGACACATTCCGTCTCAAGGGGAGTAGAGGTATAGAGTAATGATTCCTGAAACAGAAAAACCACAGGAGGCGCAACGTGTCTATCCAGGTAAGCCATGCTAAGGCTGATGCGGGTCGATACTTTACGCATATTCCACAATGTTGGTTTTCTCGCGGGACGGCTCATATATCTAATTTAAATAAGGTTATACAAACACACAAAGGGGAGTTCGATTTTATCCACAAAGGACGGAAAATGAAACAAGAGGACAACGATTGTCCTTTATCGCTCATCTAATTCAATTGATATCAAAATAGATTTCAAATGTTTTACCCTACACATTTGAGTTAAACGATCACGGCCCCTGGTGGCCACGTTGAGCAACAAATAGGAACAAGGTGTTCGGTGTTTTTTTGTCACAAAAATATTAGTCTCCCCAATTGCAGTTGGTCAATGATTGTTACTGAAACCTTGACCTTGAACCAAAGTGGTTGTAACTTGCGCTTTGCACATTGTCTCCGTATGGTGAACATTGGTGGTGAGTTATTTCAAAATTTAAAAAAAACCAGTACAACATGTATTCAACGGCTATAAAAATATAGTCATATGACCTTTGACCTCTAACTGACACCTTGACATTGGACCAACGTGGTTGTAACATGCTCTCTGTACATTGTCAATATACAATACAATATTGCAAGTTTTATAGCAATGTTAAACAAACACAAATCATAACAATATATAACATAACAGTATCGATCTAATAATGTTTTAACACAACACACCTGGAAGAATTATTTATATCATTATGAAAGGAACAGTTTTTTGTTGTTTCTATACGCCCGTTTGAAGAAACGGATCGTATTATAGTTTTACCTGCGGCGTACGTACGGGCGGGCGGGCGGGCGGCGTACGGGCGGGCGGGCGGGCGGCGTCCAGTATGTTGTCAGCTCAATAACTTTAGAAGCCTTTGTCCAATCATCACCAAATTTAGTCAGAATGTGTATTGGGATAATATCTCAGACAACTTCGATAACTAGCCATATCGCTTTAGTCAATCAAGAGTTATCGCCCTTTAATTATAGAAATTACCCAAAATTGGTCTTGTCAGCTCAATAACTTTAGAAGCCTTTGTCCAATCATCACCAAATTTATTCAGTATGTGTATTGGCATAATATCTCGGACAAGTTCGATAACTAGCCATATCGCTTTACTCAATCAAGAGTTATTGCCCTTCAATTATAGAAATTACCTAAACTTGGTCTTGTCAGCTCAATAACTTTAGAAGCCTTTGTTCAATCATCACCAAATTTGGTCAGCATGTGTATTGGCATAATATCCCGGACAAGTTTGATAACTAGCCATATCGCTTCGGTCAATCAAGAGTAATCGTTCTTTAATTATAGAAATTACCTAAAATTGGTCTTGTCAGCTCAATAACTTTAGGAGCCTTTGTCCAATCATCACCAAATTTGGTCAGAATGTATATTGGCGTAATATCTCAAAAAGTTCGATAACTAGCCATATTGCTCCAGTCGATAGCGAGTTATTGCCCTTTAATTATAGAAATTACCTAAAATTGGTCTTGTCAGCTAAATAACTTGAGAAGCCTTTATCCGATCATCACCAAATCTAGACAATATGTTGATTGGCAGAATATCTTGGTCAGGTTTGATAACTTACAACGTTATCTTAGTCACTACAAAATTATGCCCCTCGAAATGGCCAAAACTGTACTAACAGTGTCCGCTCTCTAAGTTTGGCTGATGTTCAACCAATTATCACTATACTTGGTCTCAAAAAAACATGACATGTTGAAGTTTGTATTTTTCTATTCGCTTTATTTTGCAGTATTTTTTTTATATTCAACCATTTTTGATCGTATGTATCTGTTTATAAATTTCTTAAAATGTTGGCATGCTGCATAACATTCATGCAGCGTTAAACCATTCTTGTTTATTTCTAAATTGATTTTTTTTTTGTGTTTTCCAAGGTTTTCCGAAAATACCTTCTGTCGAAATATGTATCACATTAACAAAGCGGGATAAAATATCGTTAACATTATTTTCTCGTACATCCAATTCGAAAAAATAATGTATAATGATATACTCGTCACCATTTTATCTTATTATAAAACTGTCTATTTTGAATGAGTCTCATTTAATGTACATATTTTTAGCTCACCAGAGCACGAAGTGCTCAAGTTGAGTTTTTGTGACTGCCTTATTTTGTCCGTCGTTCATCGTTCGTCGTCGACATTTGCTTGTTAAAACACTCTAGAGGCAACATTTTGCATCCAATCTTCGTGAAAATTATCAGAACATACATCTCCATCAAATCTAGGCCAAGTTCGAAAATGGGTCATGTCGGGTCAAAAACTAGGTCACAAGGCCAAATTTAATGAAAATCTTGTTTACACTCTGGAAGCCGCATTTTAAACTTGTCAACATTTTTGTCTTAATAATATTTAGGCCAAGTATGAATATGGGTCATGTCCGGTCAAAAACTAGGTCACTATGCCTAATTTAAGGAAAATCTTGTTAATACTCTGGAAGCCGCATGTTTAGCTTGAGCATGTTGAAACTATGTCAGAATGTTTGTCTTAGTGATATCTAGGCCAGGTTTGAATATGGGTCATGTCCGGTCCAAAACTAGGTCACTATGCCAACTTTAAGGAAAATCTGGTTAACACTCTGGAATCCCCCTTTTTTGGCTTGAGCATGTTGAAACTTTGTCAGAATATTTGTCTTAATGTTATCTAGGCCAACCTCGAAAAGGTCAAAAACAAGGTCACTAGGCCATATTGTAGAAATATCTTGTTAACACTATAGAGATCACATGTTTAGCTTGACTATTCGAAGAATATGAGAGCTATACTACTCACCCTGGCGTCGGCGTCCACGTCACACCATGGTTAAGGTTTTGCATGCAAGTACTTAAATACTACATATATTGCATTGAAACTTCCTACAACCCTACCCAACTATCAGACATATGTACATTATTAAGTTAGATAACTCTATCCTGCATTTTATGCAGATTGTGGTCCTTTTTTACTTAGAAATTCTGGTTAAAGTTTTGCGTGCAACTATCCGTATCCATATCCATATCTCAGTATTTACTAGATGCATTGCATTGAAACTTTATACAACCCTTCCCAACCATCACACCTATGTAAACAATCAAGTATGATAACTCTATCCAGTATATTTTGCAAGTTATGGCCCTTTTTTTAACTAGAAATTTGGTTAAAGTTTTGCATGCAACTACATTAAGAGTAGATATCCTAGTATTTACTTGATGCATTGCTTTGAAACTTTATACAACCCTTTCCCAACTATCACATCTATGTTGATTTTTAAGTTAAATAACTCTATTCTGCATTTTATACAAGTTATGGCCCTTTTTGGACTTATACATTCTGGTTAAAGTTTTGCATGCAACTACATTAAGAGACCATATCTTAGTAACTACTTGATGCATTGCAACTTGATACAGCCCTTCCCAACCATCACACATATATGTAAACAATCAAGTATGATCACTATATCCAGCATTTTATGCAAGTTATGGCCCTTTTTGAACTCAGTTTTATAGTTATTGTTTTGCAACTACATTTAGAGTGTAATCTCAGTAACAACTTGAAGCATTGTATTTGGAACTTTATACAACCTTTCCCAATTTCACAAATTCGCAAATTGTTGCCTTTTTTTACTTAGAAATTATGGTTAAAGGTTTGCATGCAACTACATTAAGAGTCCATATCTTAGTAACTACTTGATGCATTCCATTGAAACGTTATACAACCCTTCCCAACTTTAAGAAATTGTGGTTAATGTTTTGCATGCAACTTCATTAGAGTCCATTATCTCAGTAACTTAAATTAGCGGTTAAATAGTCGAGCGCGCTGTCCTCCGACAGCTCTTGTTTGAATATGGGTCATATCAGGTCAAAAACTAGGTCACTGAGCCAAATTGAAGAACAATCTTGTTAACACTCTGTAAGCCGCATTTTTGGCTTGAGCATTGAAACTTTGTCAGAATATTTGTCTTGATGATATCTAGGCTAAGTTCATTTTTGACTTGAGCAGCTTGAAATTTTGTCAGAAACTTTGTCTTGATGATATTGCCATTGGCGCTGAAAGAGTTAAGTCTTAAATAGCCCATTCTCAGGTGAGCGATTCCAGGGCCTCTTGGCCCTCTTGTTATTATCAGTTTCGTTTATACTTGTGTATGGGTTACTTTGTGAGAAAGACAAGCCACAGTGATTTTAAAATTAATTTAATTCATTAACTCGAAAATATGGGACCTTTTGAAAATCATTTTTAGCAAGGGGCTCGTTAGAGCCAATTGCTATAGTAGCTGATTTTCGAAACGACGCATCATTTTGAGACTGGAATCTAGACAGGCATATACGATATCGGCATTGAATTACTTCACATCTGTCTTTCTACATCAGCTCTCCGTTTCTGAACACCATCTCGACTTCATATATATGTATTGGTGGTTGCAGATCGTACATAATGTCAATGAAAGTGGATGATTTGTGGAATATTTTGTTAAAAATGAAATGACTGTTGCCAGCTAATACCCATGTTGGTCATCTCGTACCGCCAATAGTTCCTGTCTAAAAATCAAAATGCGGTAACTTGTTGACATATGAAGCCGAAAATTGATTTGATTCGACATCACTAACCCAAAAGAAATAACTTTTATGTTAAAATATATGAATTACATGATTAATAATTAAAATGTATTTCTACGCTTTCAACATACTTGATCGCGCGTAAAGTTCATTGGTAATTCCTAAATATTGTAAATCGAATGGAGTAAAGGTAACTTTTCGATTCCGATTCAAAAACAAATTCAGATATTCGAGTCCCAATGATAACATATTACAAACATTCAAATTATTTAAATGATAATAAAAATAAATAGTTGACAAAATATAACATATACGGTAAATGTGCAAGTGAGCCTAGGCGTCGGAATTTCCAAAAATCCTTTCGAATAAAATGTATTTTCAGCGGTAACGTTAATCAGGAATCTAAGTACTAGAGTATTTCATTTTAGATTCCTGCGTAAATACATCAAATTCTCAACCAAAATTAACCTGAACAATCCCAGCAGACGGAATAAGATAGTCAAGTCCCAGTTATAAAACAAATGATTTAAATGACATTTGTTTTTTATCAAGATAAAACGCTTCAATACTAAATAATTCGCTTACTCGTGTATCGATTTATAATTATGTTATAAATAAAATCCTCCGAATGGAAGTGGCCGCGTAACGTAGCGGTTAGCATGTTCGGCCGTGAAGCGGGAGACTAGAGTTCGATTCCCGCTTTGGGCAGATAAAAAAAAAATTATAAGAAAAAAATATAATATTATTTGTCTTATAATTGCCGATATCATTGGTGCAATTGTCATTTAACACCGCTGCAAAAAAACTCTTTCAAAATGTTGGGATTTAAAATGAATTCAAAAGCAATGCATTTAAAACTATTCACCTATGCGTTGTGAAACACTAAGAAATGATTAAATCGTGTGTATGATGTTTTACGTCGCTTTTAACAATATTTCAGTCATTGCACGCTGAAGAAAATGTAGATAACACAGGATTTTATTTCTGCTTTGAAAGTAAAATTGGACTCTCAATATAATTATCATTGTTAGGTTATTGTGATTTTGATATTGCATTAAAAAAAAAAAGGCTAAAAATCCATTTTAAACCAGGAGGTGTGCTAAGCAGAAACTATCCAGATAGCAGATGCGCATGTGTATGCCATCTTTTAGTATATCGATAGACCATCATACTGTGTGTACAGTATTTTGCTTTACTCCTTTATCATTTAATATTTGGATATAAAGTGCTAGTGTAAAGTGTTCAAGTTAGACTTTTGGGATCGGTAAATCCATGTCCAAATGTTAGATTTGAGATTTTGAAATCACGTGATGAAAATGACTGACTGAGAACACCATTTCTTATCATATCAGTACACCAAAAAAAATAGTGCAACAAAATGATAGACTGAATTGCGAAAACAAACATAAGCAAAAGTCAAATAAGTAAAATAAATTCCACTTGTTCCAAGTAACCAAATAAAATTACAAGTTTCTGAACGTGTAAATATCCTATTTAAGTGTAGTTAGGATAAGGATATTACTACGCTCAATCCCACGTTTGTACCGCCGCCTGAACAAATCATGCTGTAAACCCTTTGTTTCCTCTAGTAACAGAAATAGTAATATTCCTTCTAACACATTTGAATAGGATATTTTTCCATTTGAAGATGCATTTGCTGCAGACAACTTTTGAAAACATTGTGGCGAAAGGAGCAATATCTCCTTTTGTCACAATGTTTTTTATGCTATTCTGAAATAT